>ONZH01021796.1:600000-977430 GCA_900303285.1 Rhinella marina
CATTGGGCCACTTTTAGGATTTTTTTTTTTTGTTCCAGGTCCACTTTAAGTTCCCAGTCCACTCCTGTCTCAGATTGTATCTTTTATCCATGAACGTTCATTTCTTTTTAATAATCTACTTTTTATTGTGTTTTTTATGCTTCTATGTAGAAAATCAGTAACCTTACAAAAGAAGGAGAATATGCCAGCATCAGCTCCCCTACCACCCATGTGTCTCCCAAGCAAAAGGAGTCTTCAGGTTACAAGAAGGAAAAAGTTCTTCACCCCTTGCAGGACCCAAAACAAATCCTAGAGGGCAGTACAGCTGAAGACAACCGCTATACCGACTACTCAGAGGAGATCACCAAAGCTGAGCCCTCCATTGTCAGCCTGGAGTTTGGAGTTGCAAAAATGAGAGTTAGTTAAAGTACAGCTACGTTGAAAATGCCTCGTGTATGTGACGCCCATAGGGTGCAGGGAGCGCCTCTGTCTTGCTTATGACGTAGCATGGATAGTGATTGTCTATGTGAGAATGAGAGGAAGAAGGTAGGAGAAGTGTAGGGTGAATGGTAAGAACCTGTGAGCAGATCATTGAGGGCTCCTTATCGGATGACGATGCTGCTACTATACAGGGTCAGATACAGGAATGGTATACTGTATACGGTAGGGTTCAAATGTTGCTTGAAATTTCAGACAAGTGAACTATTATATGTGTAGATAATAAAGATATCGGTCCTAGAGAGACACTTTAATATAACATATATGTTCTATTTAACCAGGTTCTCCTTCTTATTTTTGTGGAGCCATTTTGAGGGCCCCTGGCAAGTACCTCTGGAGTGTGTTTCACTTGTTCGGATAGAGTATATTTTATATCCGCGTTATGTAGTTTTATCGGTAGCATAAGAGCATTCACTTGTCAAGAAAGGTAACTTTATAACATATCTGTAATATAGTATACATATATAGGCTAGAAGTTGTCTTCACACAGTCCTTCATCATTCATGGAGACCACTGCTATGGACCTGGAAAACATTAACGTGGTTGGCCCATCTTGTTCTTTGGTGGCATATCACTAGGATATGCAACCATTGTCTGGTAGGTGCGGATTCCACTTCTGAGACCCCCACCTATCTCTAAAAAAGGGCCCCAGAAATCAAAGGAGAGTGCACTATTTTTGGCACTCCAATAGAAGTAAATGGATGGTGGCTGAGCTTGCGCAGTGCGCTCTCGTTCATTTTGGGGGCCCTGTTTTAGAGATGACTGATGACATATCCTAGTAATATGCCACCAACATCCAAGGTGAGCCAACCCCATTAAAGGGAGTCTTTCACCTGTTTTTCACCTATATAACTAACAGCACTGCCCCACAGAAGATTGCAGACACATCCCAGACATACCTGTGTGCACTGTGTGTCTGTACCGGATATACCAGTGCACACAGGTATGTCTGGGATGTGACATGTAATACAGACACACAGTGCACACAGGTATGTCTGGGATGTGACATGTAATACAGACACACAGTGCACACAGGTATGTCTGGGATGTGACATGTAATACACACAGTGCACACAGGTATGTCTGGGATGTGACATGTAATACAGACACACAGTGCACACAGGTATGTCTGGGATGTGACATGTAATACACACACGCAGTGCACACAGGTATGTCTGGGATGTGACATGTAATACACACACACAGTGCACACAGGTATGTCTGGGATGTGACATGTAATACAGACACACAGTGTACACAGGTATGTCTGGGATGTGACATATAATACAGACACACAGTGCACACAGGTATGTCTGGGATGTGACATGTAATACACACACACAGTGCACACAGGTATGTCTGGGATGTGACATGTAATACACACAGTGCACACAGGTATGTCTGGGATGTGACATGTAATACACACAGTGCACACAGATATGTCTGGGATGTGACATGTAATACACACACACAGTGCACACAGGTATGTCTGGGATGTGACATGTAATACACACACAGTGCACACAGGTATGTCTGGGATGTGACATGTAATACAGACACACAGTACACACAGGTATGTCTGGGATGTGACATGTAATACCCACACAGTGCACACAGGTATGTCTGGGATGTGACATGTAATACACACACACAGTGCACACAGGTATGTCTGGGATGTGACATGTAATACAGACACACAGTGCACACAGGTATGTCTGGGATGTGACATGTAATACACACACAGTGCACATAGGTATGTCTGGGATGTGACATGTAATACAGACACACAGTGCACACAGGTATGTCTGGGATGTGACATGTAATACAGACACACAGTGTACACAGGTATGTCTGGGATGTGACATGTAATACACACAGTGCACACAGGTATGTCTGGGATGTGTCTGCAATCTTCTGTGGGGCACTGCTGTTAGTTATATAGGTGAAAAACAGGTGAAAGACTCCCTTTAAAGAAGTTTCATTTGAGTTTTTTTAAGCCAGAAGTCTCACAACGTACAATGTCTAAATTTCCTCTGGCTCGTCTGTAGGATTAAGGTCATTAAGACTTAAAGTAATCTAAAAGTCCTCTAACTCTAGCATATCAGGACACAGCAAGACCTTCCTAAAATAGATCAAACCTCTAAATGTCTCATGAGGACAACTCCCATCTGCTCTGGACCCCTTCTCTAAGCCAGAACAGAAAGCCACCATGTAAGAGCATCTCCCGCTCTGGCTTGTTAAAAGGGTCCCCTGACTGGGAAGCCCCTGCAGTGCTACCACTGGGGAAATAAAGCATTACAGGGCGCCCATTCAAATCAATGATCTGTCCATGTGACTCATGGACGTGTTAGGTCCTCCAGAGAGAAGGACACTCTTTGTAACCAATCTCTGCTTTTGCTTATAGAAGAGAGTCACAAACTATTAGGATATATGAAAATGAATCTCTAAGACAGACAACCCCCTTAACTAGGGATTGGCTTTGTGAGTTATCCTCTTTATGTTACGAGTCACTTATTCCTACTAGAAAAGACATCAGTTTTTGTTTTATTGTCCCTCATCAGTGCAAGATATGAAAAAATCACACCATACTATACTGTATACAGTGAGCCTGGATGAGTAGGGGGCTATAGGAATGCGTCCACCTCCTGACCATAAATTAGGATGATCCCCTTGTATTTGGCTATGTGATGGACGGCAGTAAGTTATATACATATATTCTGTATTAGGAAGGTCTTGCTGGGTTTAAGCGTCTTCTATAAAGGGAATTGTTTGCACTACAAAACTTGAAGCTCCCGTGCCGATAGCGAGTGTTTCAGGGTGTTGTATGTACTGGTACATACTGCGCTGTTTCTTTTGTATTCATTAGCTGTAAGGGGCTCTGGCGTAGGGAGGGTGTCTGGGATGTAGCTCATCCTGCTGCTTTTTATCCTTTTTTTAGCTGATTTTTATGCTTTGATTTATATGAGCGATCCGGATAAGTGTTGTATATAGTTTTTGTTCTTATTCAAAGAAATAACTGTAGTCTGAAATGTCTCTTATAATACACTTATTATATCCAATTTTGGCTGGAAAATGTATGCACCCATCCTCTTTTCTTATTTTTCTACAGTTTCGTTATTTTTGCTTCATATTATCAGCCTTCCCCATAATGTTTCTTGGGGGTTCATTCAAGGCCCATAATCTCCTCTGGGGTTCATCATGTGCCACCACCTCTTCAGGCCCTGAACTATGTATAACACATAGTGCACACATGCTTGGCGTTCATGTATTCCTCCCAACAGACCCTTTTCTTCTTTTTTTTTTTTTTTTTTGTGGGACTGTCCCATGATGTTGATGATGGTGCTGGGTGGGTTTCCTAGGATAAACTTGGAAGGGTCTTAAAGGGGACCTTTCATGGATCCAGACATTCTCCTGCCTGGTATGCTAATGAATAGCATCGGTACAGGGAAGAGGAGACGCCAGGGTTTCTCAATGGGCGTCTCCTTCTCCCTAGCTGTAGCGCTGTCCAATCACAGCAGAGAGCGTCACAGCCAGGGGAAAAAAAGCAGCTCACCTTCTCCCTGGCTGTGACGCTCTCCGCTGCGGTCAGACAGCGCCACAGCCAGGGAGAAGAAGACGCCCATTGAGAAACCCTGGCGTCTCCTCCTCCCTGTACCGATGCTATGTATTAGCATACCAAGTGGGAGAATTCAACAGGGGCGGTGCCCAGAAAAAATAGTAAGCGCTCTTCGATCCCTGCTCTATGCCCTACATAGCATGCTACTTATTTTATAATGTCTGGACCCATGAAAGGTGCTCTTTAAAATGTCCTATAAAAGACAAACCCAATAGTAGACTTTTGTCGTGTTGTTGTCATCTCCAGAGTAAGTAAGAAGGGACTATAATGTCAGCTGCCAGAGGGGGAAGCAGACTGATTCTAATGTCAGCTGCCAGAGGGGGAAGCAGACTGATTCTAATGTCAGCTGCCAGAGGGGGAAGCAGACTGATTCTAATGTCAGCTGCCAGAGGGGGAAGCAGACTGATTCTAATGTCAGCTGCCAGAGGGGGAAGCAGACTGATTCTGCTAGAAACACTGTAAATTACTTTAAAACAAACAGTTAATTGAGTTGGGCCACAAACAACATTTATCAGCTAATCAGCAGGGTCGGTGATAAATGTATAATTTCTTGAGGCTGTAACCTCTGGGACCCTCACCAGTCACAAGACTACAGATCCCTTGTGTGATAGGAAGAGTAGTGCGTATGCGTGCCCTCTACTTCATTCATTGTCTATGAGACTGATGGAGACAACCAAATGCAGTGTTCCTCTATTTTTGTGAGTCCTGTAGACAGTGTGTGGAGCTGACTGCGCATGCGCATTAACAGGAGGGCTTGTTCGGTGGGAGGCAGTCTTAGGCTTCATTCACACGTCCGTATGTGTTTTCCGTTCCATATATTGCGGATCCGCAATTGCAACAATGTAACAATGCCTAACCTTGTCAGCAAAACGGACAAGAATAGGACATGTTCTATCTTTTTTTTGCGGAACGTAAATACGGACATTCGGAAACGGAATGCATACGGAGTACCTTCCGGTTTTTTTGCGGACCCATTGAAATAAATGGTTCCGCATACGGTCTGCAAAAAAAAAACGGAATGGACACGGAAACAAAATACGGTCGTGTGAATGAAGCCTTAAGTGTCCGTCCATTCTGTGCTGGTTATTGCTTACGCGGTGGATTTCAGTGTCCCTCAGTCCTACCTAATAAGTGACCGGTTGGGTTTTATACAGTGGAGTTATTATCAGTTGTGGTTATTTTTTGCACATTGCTTGTAGATGAAGGGATTCCACATGCCACATGTTTACGTCTATTGTATTTTAACAATATTTTCCTATTTTTAAGGGTTAATGAAGAATGATAGTACATGACTGAACTGGAAATACACGCTCTAGGGCAGGTTTACTGATCTTATAGATGGCGTAAGCTTAGACCCTCAGTCTAGGGCTGCAGCAGATTTATCACAATGGCTCAGGTTGGATAATACATATGGTGCAGGAGACACTGACTATACCAGCTATTGGTTGTGGTATCATTTTGGCGCCAAATGTCACATCTTAGACCACACGCTTTTCATGCGAACCCCTGCCCTCTTATGCTAAGGTGACCCCAATGCAAGTCAATGGGGACGGATCCGTTTTCTCTGACACAATAGAAAACTGATCTGTCCCTCATTGACTTTCATTGGAGTTCATGACAGATCCGTCTTGGGTATGTTTAAGATAATACAACTAGATCCGTTCATAACAGATGCAGATGGTTGTATTTGCAGTAACGGAAGCGTTTTTGCTGAACCCTGCCCAATCCAGAAAAACGCTAGTGTGAAAGTACCACCTTTCAAGTGAGTCTAAAATAAAGTGGAGAAACCCTAATTGAGCCAATTTCCGCCTTTTTTTTTTAGACACATTAGTAAATCTGTGGTTTTGTGTAGTTTATGGCACGTTGTGTACACAGAGGATCATATTGGTATAAACTGTGCCAGTGGTGGCATCAAAGATACCACATTGTCATGGTAGCTGAGCTGAGCCGTAAAATCAGTGATATTGTATCTGGTACTGATATTAGTCTCTAAGGCTTTGTTCACATCTGTGTTGGAGGTTTCATTGCATATTCGGACATATTTGATGGGAAGAATGGCGCAGCATGCAGCACTATTTTTCCCGTCACTATGATTCCAGTATAAGTGAATTCCGTCCATGGAGTCCATCCAGCACCTTTGGTGTCTGTCACGCGACAGATCCGGGACTACGTTTAAAACGGAAACCACAACATAAATGTAAGCAGAGCCTAAATGGCGTACTTGAAATGATAACCTGCAGGGTGGACGCAGAACTGCAGTTTTTAGTTTGCCTTGTTTGGATGTTCTGGTGTCAGTAGAAGTGATTTGATTTGACCGGTTGCCTGATGTTGGGTTATGGTTTCTTTAAGGAACGGTGCCACTGTTGTCTACAGGTTGTGTCTGGTGTTGCAGGTTGACTTTACTTGTCTTTATATCTGCATGTGTGTAAAGCGTTGATGTAGGACTTGGAGCTATAAGGTTAGCAGGCGTAGCTTTTAATCTGTTCACACCACTGTAGCTTTAATGGGGTCGTTAGGGTTGGTCTCTTTAATGTATATGGAGGCCTCCTGACTTCCCTCGACAGGAGGACATCAGCTTAGGGCACTTTTCATCTCTTTGCAGAGATAAGCCTCTATCCCACTTAGAGGGTTTCTGTCATCAGAATTTAGCATTGCAAAGCGAGTGTCATTTGCAATGCGCAAATGACACCTGATTACAGATATGTTAATTTTATAGTTTTCTGTAGCGTAGGTTTGGAGAAAATAGGGTTTTTAAAATATGTAAATGAGCTTCCCTAGGTGCAGGGGGCGATAACCCTGCACCTAGTAGCGGCGCAATTCCTCCTGTTACCCCCCCTCCGTTGTGGTGATTGACAGGGCCAGGCAGCCAGCTCTTTTGGCTCCCGGCCCTGTCCGAGTGCGAAATCGCGGAAAGCGCATGCGCGGATTGTTGATCGCAATGCGCAGGCGCGGGATTTCGCACTCGGACAGGGCCGGGAGCCAAAAGAGCTGGCTGCCTGGTCCTGTCAATCACTGCAACGGAGGAGGGGTAAGAGGAGGAATTACACCGCTACTAGGTGCAGGGTTAACGCCCCCTGCACCTAGGGAAGCTCATTTACATATTTTAAAAACGCTATTTTCTCCAAACCTACGCTACAGAAAACTATAAAATTAACATATCTGTCATTAGGTGTCATTTGCGCATTGCAAATGACACTCGATTTGCAATGCTAAATTCTGATGACAGAAACCTTTTAAAGGGTTATTCTCATCTTGAACATTGGGGGCATATGATAGGTGTAGGTCACACCTCTGGGACCCGCACCTATATGCAAAGCGCCAGAGAGCGCATGCACGGCTGTCCTTCATTCATTCCTATAGGAAGGCGAGCGCGGTAATTTTTTTTTTAAGTCCCATTTAAATGAATGGGAAGCACACCGTACAAGCGTGGCTACCGCTCCACTCAGTTCTGTGGGGCTTACAGAAATAACCGAGCCGGGGCTTGGCAATTTCCGAGGCTTCAATAAGAATGAATGCGCATTGCGCCCTCCTGCACTTTGCAAGCTCCGTTTTAAGTATAGGTAAGGGTCCCAGTGTCCAAGATGGAAATAACCATTGAATGGATATTCGTGATTGACACACGTTTTTTATGAAGACAGGGAAAGAGCTGTTAAAGGGGTTTGTCCGGCAGATAAATAAATTCTGACTTGGGGCAGAACGGGTTAAAAAAAAAGAAAGAAAGTCATACACGCACCTCACACGTCCCTCGCTGCAACTGTTCTGATGCTTCCCGGGTTCCCTGCTGGCTTCTCGAGACCCAGGAGATGACTGCTCAGACAGTCACTGGTTTTGGTGGGTGACTGCTGCGGCCTTTGATTGGCCGTTTGGAAGGCACCAGGAAGTACAGACCAGCGCAGGATCGGGAAAGTGTCATTACTGCAACAGCGGGGGATCTGTGAGATGCGTATTGCATGTTTTATTTTATTAACCCGTTCTGAGTTTCACATATTGTGTATGGCCATTGTTAGGGTTTGAACAGAAGAACGTATTGCAGGCATCATTCCCAGACTCTGGATTCTACTGAACCAAACCTAGATTTGCATTGGTTTTGTAGAACCACAGAAATCCATGTGTTACATCAGTAATATGAACAGTTAAAGGGGCTGTCTCTCATTATAGACAACCCCTTTAATATGATACCGAGACCTTCTGCAAAATCAGACATTTATGCATTTGTAGTATAACAAAGCAATCAGGTTGTCAATATCTCTCTGTTCTGGCTCATACGGGCGGTCTCATTGACATCCATGTGACCATAGGAATATGGATAGGGGTTGTACTGACAGGTGCAATACACCCCTCTGTAGAAGCCATTAAAACATTAGGTCTTAGTCTGTAATGGACAGCTAACCATAGAGAAGATCCACTTTATGACAGGGCAGACAGTGAAAACATCATCACACCTGGCCCTGTCAAAGTCCAGTGGGAGTTGCAGAGTCTCTAGGTGTAATGGCAACGCCCCCGTTGCTCCTAGAGGCTCATTTGCATATAATAAACATCATATTTCTCAGTTATGCGGGCACATATGAACATGAGACCAACACAGATGCCTTCAGCTACCAAGTGCACATGTAACAGGTCAGCCAGTAACAAAACTGCTGACAGATGCCCTTTAAGTGTTTTGTATAATACATGCTCTAGGACTGTCCCTTGACAGTTCTTCTTAAAAGTTGGCTTGACACTATGCTGACACAGGAGGACTAGAAGCACAGCGTGGCGGTAGTAATGCTATGTCATTCCCCTTCTCCACCATTCTACATTATTAATCTGATATATTAAACCTAAAAGGAGGTGAAGAGTCTGAAAGCTGATGAGTAATCCTTATTGTGCTAGCATTTGATGTGCCAAATGTAATACGTGATATATATGTGGTCAGCTGTACATCCCCATTTTTCTCTCAGTATCTTTTTATAAATGTTTACCAGTTGGCAAAATGACTTGATCAGTCGCTGCTTTCTGATATTTGCTTATCCATTAATGATACGTAGCTTGGGGGGGATCAGTGGTGCCTTACTAAAAGGGTGTGTCTACCTTTGGACTCCATTTTACAGTGTGAATACATAAATATAATCTAAGTCAACCAGATATTTAAAAGGGATTTTAAAGATGGCGAAGAGTTAAAAATAAGCATCACTCCCCTCTCCGATCCTCCACCATTCTGTTCCGACGCTGCTGTGCTCCCCAACGCTCTCCTCTTTTTGGTCCTGGCTCAGCCAATTACTGGCTGATGCAGGTCATTGATGCAGCCATTGACTGGCTGATGCGGGTACGCCGAGCCATTTCCTGTGGGTGGAGCCAGAACCAGGAAGTGCAGAGCAGTGTAGGAACGGCAGAGGATCGGAAGGAGGTGTGTAATGCTTATTTATTTTTAAACCCTTGATACACTTTTTTAATTAAATTATATTGCTTTATCCTGAGATACAAACTGTTAGAACCCACAGCTGTAGTCACATTTCTGCTGGTTGCCATTGGAAACAGTCAACAAGCTTGTCGGCAGACACACCCCTAACGCCTTAGCTACACTCCTATAATGCAATGAGATGGATAATACTGTGCAGAATGAAAATCCCCAGCAAGCTGTTTACAGACCCTGAGCCAGCAAGTAGTACTGGGCAATTTACGCTCTGAAGAACTGTGAACGCAGCTCTGGAAAATGGTACAGGCGGTAACTCTGGATCAGTGCACAATAAGTAATGCATCATATATACAAAGTGACTCTCCATTTTATGTAGATGAATTCTCTATGGTAACTGGTGCAAAATGGTGTTCATAGGTGGATATATGGTCACAGTCAAGACATTTTTCTGGCTTAAATGGGTTGTCCCATCTGGGTCCTTGGGGTCATCTCTCTAGGATATGCCCCCAATGTCTGATAGGTGCTGGTCCCACTTCTGGGACCTGCACCTATTCTTAGAACGGATCCCGCAAAGTGCCAGAGGGTGCACTTTCCTCCATTCATTCCTATGGGGGAGAGCCATAAATAGCCAAGTGGCGTGCTTGGCTATTTTCAGAAGTCCTATTGAAATGAACGGGAAGTGCACTGCGCAGATGGGACAGCCCCTTTAAGTAAAGTCCGTACACACGGAGAGTTTCTGAGCAGCGTGCCCTGTGCCTTGTATTTTACTTTCCGTTATGTTAAGAGCCTATAACTATCCATGCAATGTAAGGCCCGGCCATGGCTGTGTGGGTACATGGTATAGTGTACTGTTAATAAAGTTTTACTGTACTTCTCTCCGTTGTGTTGATCTGAATGTTACTTGTATATGTTCTCAAATACTGAAACTTTGTTAATGACGTGGCCGATTTCTATGTCGGGTTCATTAAACATATAAAATGTCAGACTGAACCCCGCTGTCCTGAAATCTATGACTGGAAATGTACTAATATGCTATGAGTGTGCTTTTATCCGTAGATATTTTTTTCCCTTTAAATCGTTGCTATGCCCATTTATGATGGAATCAGGATAATTCTGCCAGTCAGCATGTCATATGTGTGCAGACCTCCTAATATTTGAGTCCATATGTGCTGGGCCCCAGCTTGACACACCCAGGAATGACGACAAAACCTCCCAAAGTCACCCATTTTAGGGCATGTTTGTCCATAAGCCTCACCCTTTTTGTGTTGTAGTATTGAGTACAAAAAATTCTAATACAGCCTCATGCACACGGTCCGCAAACCACATATCCACAAAATACGGATGTGGTCAGTGTGCCGTCCGCATTTTTTCGCGGACAATGGGTTCGTGGTCCACATTCTATGGACAAATACATGTTCTATCTTTTGCTTAACGGACATATGGACACAGAACACGGATGATCCATGTGCTTTCCGAATCCGTATGTCCGTTCCACAAAAAATGTAGAACATTTCCTATACTTGGCCACAAAATGCAGACCACGGACTCATTGAAGTCAATGGGTCCACACAAAAAAAAATTCAACACAGACAGCATCCGTATTTTGTGGGCTGCAGAATACTTACGGTTCTGTGCATGAGACCTTCTACACATCTAAGCTGCTGCAGAACCTCATTTTGAAAAGGGAACAGGGACTTGCGTGTATCACACACTGATATGTACAACATCCCATAAAGTGCCAACATTCACGTGTATTATATGTATATGCGACACAATAGAAATTTTCCAATGACAAATCTGTAAATGATACTTTTATAGACATCCCAGCCTGATGATTATACAGAGATGAGCGGTGCTACATAGACACTGCTTATCTCTTCCTGCACAGCCTGTCACAGATTGCCTTTGCAGAAAGTTCATTCTCGTGTGCCATGACTGACTTACAGTATAGGATTCACAAAAGGTTCTTCAGGAGCTGCAGTGTGTAATAAGTTCAAAAAAAAAAAAAAGAGAACATGGATCGCACATCCACATGCCATCATCCATTTGCTTCTTAGTCTAATTTATAAACTGTATACGAGACATTTTCTATACTGTTTGATCAAAATGCATAAGCCTACTCACCATGTCAAGGTGACCTTTTCCAAGTGGGAACCTACTGGAATTTGGTGCAGCACCACATAGCGACCACTGCCACCACAATACAGTGTCAGCAGGCATTGTAGAATAAAAGGTATGTGTCCCAGCGGCTGCAGAACATTATATTGTATGACTCAGATGCTGCAGACATTCTTTTTGAAAGTGTTTCATCCCAATCATTGGTGGACAGGAAATTTAAGAGGCTCCCCGGGAATTCCCCGCCCCAGCAACTGCCTGCGCCCGCCCTGCACGACACCATGGTCCTCCTTCTTCAGCAAGATCCTGCGCCTGCGCCTTCCTGCGCTTGTCTGGACCAGATTTCGCGCCGTTGGACAGGCGCATGCGCACTAGGTACGGCGATGCCGTGCCCAAAGTGGGCATCACAGTGCGCATGCCCCGTCCCGGCGAGAGACTGCGCAGGCCGCGCGGGATCTTGCTGAAGAAGGAGGACCATGGTGACGTGCAGGGCGGGCGCAGGCAGTTGCTGGGGCGGGGAATAACTTTAAAAAAGGACAGGAGCCCGGGCTCGAAGGTGGCAAACCCCGCCTCCGGCTCTTCCGACACTTCATTAGCATATCAATTAAAGTACGTTTTTGGCAGTTCTGAAGATCACAAGACAGCGCAAAAGGTACCAATACTTTATTTATAACAAGTGCTATGGGGCTGTTTTACTACTTTATAGGGGCCTATGAGGTGACAGACTCCCTTTAAGAAAATAAAAAGACTTAAATATTACTTTATTATAAATATGTTCCCAAATACCTTTCATTAGTTATAATGGCTTGTTTTGTTTTGTAGAGGGAGCAATCAAGGGAAATAAAATGGCCGCCATCCGATTAGTACAAAATAAACCTGGCCTAATCACACAGGACAAGTTACTTCACAACACTGGTAAAGAGCTGCCTCACCCTCCTCTCAGCTCTACTGGTTAAAGGAAATCTGTCACATCATATGAGTGTATTAAGCTAAAAGTATGGCTGTGTTCAATAAAGTACCTTGTTTACTGCTGTAGTCTTTATTATTTTTTCTGACTTTCTGTTTTTATATAATTTCCGTTTTTTTCATATGTAAATTTCAGGTGAAGGAGCCCAGAGGGGCGTTACTATCGATAAACTGAGCCCAGTAACGCCCCCCTCCTGTGCCCAGCCCGCCTTCTTACTTGTATAATTCACTCCTCTTCAGGGCTTGAGTAACGGCCACATTTGCATACTTGGCCTCCGCCCCCCCTCAGCATCGGCACGGCAGCTCTAAAAACTACACCTTCATCTGCCTGCCGCTCTCCTCCGCTGATAGCAGGCAGCGGGCGGTACTGCGCCTGCGCGAGATTTCGGAGGAGAGCGGCAGGCAGCTAGAGGTGTACTTTTTGGAGCTGCCGTGCCGATGCTGAGGGGGGCGGAGGCCAAGTATGCAAATGTGGCCGTTACTCAAGCCCTGAAGAGGAGTGAATTATACAAGTAAGAAGGCGGGCTGGGCACAGGAGGGGGGCGTTACTGGGCTCAGTTTATCGATAGTAACGCCCCTCTGGGCTCCTTCACCTGAAATTTACATATGAGAAAAACGGAAATTATATAAAAACAGAAAGTCAGAAAAAAGAATAAAGACTACAGCAGTAAACAAGGTACTTTATTGAACACAGCCATACTTTTAGCTTAATACACTCATATGATGTGACAGATTTCCTTTAAGGATTATGATCATGAATACAGCTGATAAGATCTCTGTAGGAATGGAGTTCATGAGGAGACATTAAGTACAGAGAGGAGGTTGGGAATGTGACTAATGAGCAGCAGCACTTGTCTGCAGTCTCCATTATCCCAGTCCTTCCTCTCTATACTTAATGTCTCCTCATGAACTCCATTCCTACAGAGAATCAGCTAAATTCTTATCATCTGTATTCAGGATCATAATCCCTGATGAGCAGAGAGGAGGATGAGACACATCTTTACCTCGGGGTTGTGAAGTAAGTTGTCCTCCTGTGTGATTAGGACAGGTTTTGTGTGTACTAATAGGACGGCGGCCATTTTATTTCTCCTAATGGTTGCTCCCTAGACAAAACAAGCCATTATAACTAATGAAAGGTACTAGGGAATATATTTAGAATAAAGTAATATTTTAAGCATTTTAATTTTCTTTATTCCTGGAGCACCCCTTTAAAGAGGTATCCTCAGAATAGATCATCAGTATTAGATCGGTAGTGATCTGTATCCTGGCACCCCTGCTGATCAGCTGGTGAAAGAGACTGGCGCTGCAGCCTCTCCTTGGGCTGGGATGTCTCATCTGTCTTTTCTGCCGCTCAGTCCCATTCAAGTGAATGGGACTGAGTTGCAGCACTAAGTACAGCCACTATACAATGTACAGCGCTGTGCTTGGTATATAATAAAGAGGATGCAGCCCTCATCCAAGCGCCACAGTCTCTTCAAATAGATGACCAGTGTGGTTGCCTTTAGTTGGACTGAGAATAGGTCATCAATATTTAAATAGTCATTAACTTTTCACGCATCTTTGCATAAAGTGGCCACAAGAAACTTTGTAATATGTAATATGCCTAATCAGTGAGAAATGTCTAAGTCTCCTGTTATCAGCTGTTTACCAGCCCCTCTGCTGCCCCTGCTAATTGCTTTTCACTTTGAAAAATGCCTGTTTCCTATCCAGGACTGGATCATCTCTGCAGGATCATATTTGCCTATGGAGAGGTGAGGGGGGAAGAGTGAGCAGGAAATAAGTGAGACATTCACAGCTAGTGAGACTGCACAGCAACATTGGCAGTTTATATCTCATCACAAGTGCTACACAAAAATACCGGTCAGTAGTTCTCTGTAATGTTCTCCATGATCCTGTGGCTGCTTCTGACTGTGAAACAGTTAGGAAGGAGATTTTCCTCTACTTTGTGTTTGCAGTGGATGGCAGCTAGCTTTCACCCACCAAGGCTGAGAAAACTTCAAACCAGATATTCAGCAAGCGCAGGGGAAAACAGCTACAAAATGCCAGAAATAAGTCGTATAATGGCCATAAATAGTGTTACACACTGTACTATTATAAATATATATAAAAGTTTGTTAAAAGCTTAGTCCCGCTTTAAGCATTGGACAGCCCATTTAATCTGCAGCAGCTGATGTAAGAAATAGTTCCTCCCCTACTATAAACCATAAGAACATTAGAAGTCACCTTGTAACCTGTGTACATGCTCTGAGCCAGTGACCTTGTGCTTTTAGATGGTCAGGCAGTTCCTCTCTGACTTGTAATATTCTTCTAATTTACAGTAGAGGGGACATTTTCACATATGTCATGATGTGTCCCAAAACCAGTATAATCATCATATGTGCAAACTGCAGGCTTTCACTAATGTGCAGCAAGACAGAAGGGGCTCACCCGGAGACAATAATGTTAATCGCATACACTTAACGTGTTCCTTCTAAATTGGTGCGGAAAATGACATGATAATTTTATGATTTCTAAGATTTCTTTTAGCCAATCTAATGCTCTTAGAATAGGCATCTGAGATAAGATAATAGCTCTGCTTTTCATGTCTGACTGAGCTGTCTCTTATTTGACAGGTTAATTATAGAAGAGCGCACTTTTTGGGGGGTGTGGGGGGGGGACGTAAGTTATCAGTAAAAATACATACAGTATTACAACCTAAAGCAAAAAAAACAAAAAAATGTGCTTTTATCATCACAGACCATTTTGTTTTCACTTCTTGTGAATTATTTCAGAGCAGCAGATGTTAAAGTTTTCAGAGGGTGGAGTACAAGACACAGGTGCAGTATTCTCATACTAAATAGTCTTGTGGTCCTTTTACCTTTATATTATTACTAGAGATGAGCGAGCATGCTCGTCCGAGCTTGGTGCTCGTTCGAGTATTACGGTTCTCGTAAGTGCTCGCTGCTCGGACGAGTATCTCGCCATGCTCGAGGAAATGGCATCTCCCGCATTTTGAATTTTTGGCGCCTATAACTCAGCCAATCACTAGCCAGGAGACTCTGCGGTACCCCCCAGCATCACGTGGGGCCTTACATGTCGATAGCAGGGGTTGGCTGGCCACATCAGATGACCCTGGAATATACTAGTGACTTCCGGCGGTGCTCGAGACAGCTACATTAGAAAAATCTCTGTGCGACATTTGTCTGGGTTGCACTTAAGCAGACCAAGTCTGCCTAATCTAATAGTTTCAGTGTAATTGCTCCATACTGCACGGTACGTAATAAAATACGTAATTTTGCTCTAACTTATCCACCTATATATTAACCGGCTCAGATTGAACAAGTTTGTGGGTTTCAGTACACCCATTTTTTTTTTTTTTTTGGTATATATAATACACTTATATACAGAAAATGTTGAACCCCAGGGCTAAGGGTCGAGGACGAGGGCGTGGGCATTCAATTACTGCAGGGGGCAGAGGCCGTGGTTCTGGGCAGGGTGAGACAGTACCTGCTGATGAGGGAGCAGAGGAACGCTGCAGAGCTACACTCCCTAGCTTCATGTCTCAACTTACAGGGACACGTGGTAGAGGACTGTTGAAACCACAACAGTGCGAACAGCTGATGTCGTGGATTGCGGACAATGCTTCAAGTAATTTGTCCACCAGTCAGTCTTCCACGCAGTCCACCCACATTACCCAAGGGAGGACTCCTCTGGCTCCTCCACCTTAACCTCCTTCCCCCCAGTCTGCCCCCTCCCAGGAAAATTTGGAATGCGATCCGGCATACTCTGAGGAACTGTTTTCTGGACCCTTCCCAGAGTCACAAACCACTTCTCAGGTTGCTGCTGACCTCTTTCCCGATGCCCAAGTTTTCCAACTGTCGCAGTCTGAGGGTGATGACATTGTTGACTTAGTGGAAGAAGTGTGTAAAGAGGTGTCGGACGATGAGAAGGCATGGTTGTCAGACAGTGGTGAAGTTGTCAGGGCAGGAATGACGAGGTGACTGACCCAAGCTGGATTGATAAGCCGAGTGAAGACTCTGCTTCTGAGGTGGAGGTGAGTGCTGCACCAGAACAGGTTGGAAGAGGCAGTGGTGTGGCCAGAGGGGGAAGCAGGGCCAGAGCTGGTGCATCAGCAGCAACTGTTTCACGTAGTGAAGCTCCCGTGGCGAGGCCTAGATGTTCGCAAGTCTGGAGGTTCTTTAAAGAAATTGAGGATGACCGACAGACTGTGGTGTGCAACCTGTGCCACACCAGGATCAGCAAGAGTGCCACCACTACTAGCCTAACCACCACCAGCATGCACAGGCATATGAGTGCTAAACACCCCACTCAATGGAACCAAGGCCATTCACCTCCTGCGGGTCCCACCACTGCTCCTTCCCCTGTGTCACTCGCTGCCTCTGCTAGTCAACCCCCTGCCCAGGACCCCGGCACGAGCGCCTCCCGCTGGAAAACCACACCTTCGCCTACACGATCCTCCACAGCGTCCACCAATGTGTCCCTGCGCAGCATTCAGCTGTCTTTACAGCAGACGCTGGAGCGCAAGAGGAAATACAGTTCCACCCACCCACATGCCCAAGTCCTCAACGTCCACATCTCCAAATTGCTGAGCCTGGAGATGCTGCCCTATAGGCTGGTAGAGACCGAGGCCTTTCGCAACCTCATGGCGGTGGCTGCCCCTCGGTATTCGGTCCCCAGCCTCCACTATTTTTCCCGATGTGCCGTCCCAGCCCTACACCAGCACGTGTCACAGAATATCATCCGTGCCCTGACCAACGCTGTTTCTGAGAAGGTCCACCTAACCACTGACACGTGGACAAGTGCTGCCGGGCAGGGACACTATATATCACTGACGGCACATTGGGTTAACTTGGTGGAGGCTGGGACCGAGTCTGACCCTGGGGCCGCTCATTTACTGCCCACACCGAGGATTGCGGGGCCTACCTCGGTCATGGTCTCTCAGACGTACTATGCCTCCTCCTGCGACCCCTCCACCTCCTCCTCCGAATTACCATCCGTGGGCACGGAGCCTTCAGTCGGTAGCTCTAGGTGCAGCAGCAGTGCCGTGGCTAAGCGCCAGCAGGCGGTGCTCAAACTGCTGAGCTTACGTGACAAAAGGTACACCACCCAAGAGCTGTTACAGGGCATCACGGCGCAGACCGATCTGTGGCTGGCACCGCTGAACCTCAAGCCAGGCATGGTTGTGTGTGACAAGGGGCGTAACCTGGTGGCGGCTCTGCAACTTGGCAGACTGACACATGTGCCATGCCTGGCCCACGTGTTCAATCTCATAGTTCAGCGGTTCCTCAAGACATACCCCAATCTGTCTGATTTGCTCACCAAGGTGCGCCGCATCTGTGCGCATTTCCGCAGGTCGACCACAGATGCTGCCACTCTCAGGGCAGCGCAGCGCCGCCTACAACTGCCCGCTCACCGACTGTTGTGCGATGTGCCCACAAGATGGAATTTGACATTAAACATGTTATCCAGAGTTTACCAGCAGCGCAGAGCGATTGTAGACTGCCAGATGTCAACTTCCACCAGAACTGGTAGTCAGGTCAGTCGGCTTCCTCAAGTCTACAATGAGGAGTGGACGTGGATGTCTGATATCTGCTAGGTGTTGACCAACTTTGAGGAGTCAACACAGATGGTCAGCGGCGATGCCGCCATTATCAGCCTCACCATCCCGCTGTTTTGCCTGTTGAAAAACTCACTGCTCAGCATGAAGTCGGAAGCTTTGCGCTTGTCACAAGAGACGGTGGAGTTAGATACGTCGCTTGATAGCCAGAGCACCCTCCGGTCTGTTTCTCAGCGCGTATCGGAGGAGGGGGATTAGGATGAGGAGGAGAATGTCGGCGAGACAGAAGAGGGTACCAATTATGAAGAGGAGGAGGAGGAGGAGGAAATGGAGAGTCAGGCCAGTGAGGAGAGGGAATTCTTGCGTGTTGGGACTCTGGCGCACATGGCAGACTTCATGTTAGGCTGCCTATCCCGTGACCCTCAGCTACCTCATCTAACTTGGTGACTTGTTGGTGTCACCGCCATGCTGTGTCAGGCTTATGCCTGCATCATGTGGCTGGGGATAGGAGAGCAGTGCCAGCATGGGCATGGGTGATGGACCTTCGTTGCACCTAGTTGGGTGCTTCCCTAACATGTGATGGGCATGTGCCTCGCCTTTCTTGGTCTGGGTGAGCACAATTGCCATGAGGGTAACCACCAGGCTGTTGCAGGAGAATTTGGGGTAATGGTGGGATTAGGCAGCCTCAGAGGCATCCATGCATGCTGCCCCTGCTGTTTCCTGTCCATTTCCGTGGTGTTTCCATCATTTTCTGATGTTTCCAGGTGTTCACCCAGCCTTCCCTAGGCAGAGCCTTGGTCCCCTGCAAAAAATGCTCGAGTCTCCCATTGACTTCAATGGGGTTCGTTACTCAAAACGAGCACCCGAGCATCGGGAAAAGTTTGTCTCAAATAACGAGCACCCGAGCATTTTAGTGCTCGCTCATCTCTAGTTATTACCAGTGATCTGTGGCAGTATCTGCATAATAACCACTTCAAATATAATGTACTGCTCAGAAAGTATGTGGCAGATTTTTTTTGTGGTTGTCCCACAAAAAAAATATTCTACAGTTTTCTCATTCAAAGATTTTATTGAGTTTTACATTTTTTATCAAGCAGTAACATTGACAATACGATCAATAGATACATCGGGTAGGTAGAACAAGGGTGGAGGGTGAAGAGACAGGACAATAATATCATATGTGGACCAAGGACTCCGGGTTGGTGAATCAATATCCTCAGCTAGGCCTATAGAGACCTAGATTTGACTGTGTAATGACAAGCAAGTCCTGGGCATATGAACATACAAAGAGATTGAATACATATGTTGCTTAAATACAAGAATCATGGAACAATGGTCGGCAGATAGCCAGCCAGCAGTGAACAAACAAACTAACATAAAAAAAAGGGGGGAAGGGGGTGTGCAAGACGAGGGTAAGAGAAAAGGGCGGGGGATATGTTAGTTAGACGCAAGTGAGCCTACTACAAGGTCCGATATGTTCCAGAGGTACGGAAACAGTCCCAGGGGCCACAGACTTTCAGATAGTGGGCAAGTTCCTGAGGGGTGTGGACAATTACCGTAATTCCTCCATTGTTTGACGCAGCATTACCTCCTCAAACCATTCTTCCAGTGTAGGAGAGGACGTGGATTTCCAATGGCGTGGAATACCGGTTCTATCGGCTTGTATGAGATACTTAAGTAGTGATTTTTTATAAGCTGGGATATTGAGATCAAACGCATATAATAAAAATGCTTCTGGGGCATTTGGGAGCGGGATACCAGTCACCTCACAAATAGCCTTGTGTACAGAGTCCCAATAGCTGCGCAAGACCGGGCACTGAGGAATGCTGAGGAAGGCTGGACGAGCCGAAATGCGTCCATTTATGACAATAAAAGTAATAATTGCAGCAAACAAAGAGCACCAGCTGGGATTTTGTTCACAAGACCAGGCACTGCCACCAAATGTGGAGCAGTGTACCTTCTTCTATGCCGCATCTCCAACAGCGGTCTGAAACTGAGGGGAACCATTTGTGCAAAAGTGAAGGTACCAACAGGAGATAATTTTGTAGCAAGTTTCCTGTGCTTTAGTGGGTATCAAAGCTTTATGTGAGAGCAGATAGCATCTTCGCCACTGGGAAGAGGTCAGTTGGATGCCCAGATCTGTCTTCCATGCCCAACAAAGGGGGGGGGGGGTGTTGGATGGTTCTCTGTAGAATGAGCACTTTGTACACAGATGAAATATCGTGGAACACTGCTGAGGGCGCCAGGCAGAATTGTTCAAAGGCTGGCAAGTTTCTAGTGAGATTGTGTGAGGAACGAATAGAGGAGTAAAAATGTTGGAGTTGGAGATACTCATAATGGTGACGCTGAGAGGGGGCTGTACCGTTTAAAATGGAGGACAGGGGGTTCAGTGTACTTCCAGATAAAACCTGACAGAAGCGAAGAAGGCGAGACTTGGAGTGATTAAGAAAGGAGGAGGATGAGGTCCCCGGGGGGAATGAGGGATAGTCTGTTATCGGGTGAGAGGCCCAGAGCGGTCAATGAGCTAGGAGTTTGGGTTGATAGAACCCAGTGCCGCAATATGAATCAAAGGAGCACCCAGCTAGTTACCTGATCAACTCCTTTGATTCAGACTTGCAGGTTTTTGTAGGATGCAGGTCAGGGTTAGAGTAGGACCCATCTGATTGGAAGCCACCTTGTCGGTCGGTAGATGGGCTCGACATATTCATGACCATTTATATGCACTAAGAGCTTCCACTTTATCAGTCTATGTAGCAGTAATGCTTTTTTACCTTTTCATATATTCACCTTATCTGTCTTAGTGCATACAGAGTGCTGCTACTTTTTTTTTTTTGCATTATATATACTTTTTTTTTAGAAAAGTTGTGATGTATACTAGATATCATCTGGTAAATGAAGGGTTAACTGAATAGAGTGGGATCTAGCTGGTGTATGTGATTTCTTCCCTCTGTCTTTATAGATTAGTGATCTCTATTGTTTCATGCACTGTCCACAATGTGATATTATGTAATACATTCCCTTCATAGACCACAGCACAATGTTCCCAGTGTGTTCCTTCCAGGCGAGTGACACCATCACCTCCACTGCTTGTCACAGCTCCATGTAGTGTAGTGGAGACTGGAAACATCAAGGTTATTGTGCAGCCGAATGCTTTGTGTCACGTACGATTCATGTGGCTCTGAAGAAGTTTATACAGTGTAGTGAAACCCATGAAGGGCAGGATCTGCTGCCTCCCACACTCCTGTAGGAACCCACGTGCCAGCTCAAGGCATACCAACCTATGTATCAATCACGTCCTATTGCATCAGGGGTGGATTGGGCAGAGACTTTACAGGGAAATTTCCCGGTGAGCCTATGCCCTATTTGGCTCTGTTGGGGGTGGTATAATGTGCCACAATATGGTATTGCTGGCCCTGCCTTCCATCAATTTGGAACCGACTACAAACGGGGTCACTTTACATTCCCAGTCCGCTTCTGCATCCTATTCTAAGTGGTAAAAGGCAAATAATACCAGTCCCAGACTTATTCATATGAGCTATGAGTAACAGCCCCAGCCTGTGGATCGAAACGTGTGAGGTTTTTAATTTTTTTTTTCATTGGAAGAGTGCTGGAGAATATTTTTCTTTTGGAAATATGTGTGTGTATATGTCTGTCACTGCACCTTATGCTACAACAGTGTTAAAGGGGTTCTCCGGGCATTTTGTCTAATCATACTATATATGAGTGGAGCATTGGAGCATTTCCTTGCTCCAATGATCCCCCTTGCCTTGTGCTGCATCCCGCAGGGCAAGATCTGTTTTTTTACTGCTGGTGACGTACCAGGCTTCTCATCACTATGCTAAATGGACACCTCTGCCTAAAATTGAGCCCAGAGACATCCCCAGCACAGATGGGTGGTCTGTAGCATCGCCCTAGGCTGTTTTGGAGGCAGGTACTATGATACTTTGCAAGGGGGATCACCAGAGCAAGGAAAAGCTCTGATGCTCCACTCATGTACACTACTCAGAAAAAGTTAGGGATATTTGGTGAAATTTATGGAAAATGTAAAAAGTTCACACTCCAGTGATATTATATCATAAAAGTCGGGTATTTAAGTAGAAACATCCAATGGTGATTTCCCCATCTCAAAAAATTTATTGAAATAAAAGCCAACACTAGTGCTGGGTATACCCCCAGAAAATGTCAATGTCTCAATAACTTGTCATGTGGCCTTGAGCATCAATTATAGCTTGACAAAGATGTCTCCTGCTGTTCACGAGTCTAATTATTGTCTGCTGAGGTATGGCATCCCACTCTTCTTGAAGGGTGGCCCTGAGGTCATTGAGGTTCTGGGTTACAGAGTTACGAGCCTCTGCACGGCAACTTAGCAAATCCAATAGGCTTACAATGTTTCAGGTCTGGAGAAAGTGCAGGCCACTCCATGTGAGGTCCCCAGTCTCCAGCAGTCGTTCCCTAATGATGCCATCTCTATGAGCTGGAGCATTGTCGTCCATGAAGATGAAATTAGGCCTGTGTTGTTCATGCAGTGACTGGATTAATGATGTTTTTCAAGTAGTATGGGCTTGTCACTGTACCATTCACACAGTGTAGAGCAGTTCTACATTGACTAGACACACCTGCCCCCACTGTAACACCACCACCAAAGGCAAACAGTGGCTGATGCATAGCGCTCTCCTTGACGTCTCCAACATCGTTGGCGGCCACCATTTCTGTTCAGCGTGAATCGACTTTCATCAGTGAACAGGACTGAGGCCCATTGGTCCCTCGTCCAACGTAGATGCTCCCTGGCCCATGCAAGATAATGTGTCACGAATGTACTTGCGTCAGGTTGCAGGCGTTCGTCTAGACTTTCAAAAGTGACATAATTTGACATGTTTTCCTCTTGGTTTGGTTGCTGTTTACCACACCCCTTCCCCTCAGCTGTTGTGGGTGTGGTAATTATCTTTCCCCTATTTACCCCTTCCTCTCCCAGTATTCCTTGTGGTTTATACTTTCTGCTGACATAGTTGTGTGTGGTGTGGATCTCGGCTGAGATCCAGTTGCTGCAATATCTGCATTAAGATAAGTGTCATTTTCCCTGTTGTGTTTATCCCATACCTCCCAACCGTCCCAGATCCAGCGGGACAGTCCCGGATTTCAGTGGCTGTCCCGCTATCCCGGGCAGGGGAGGTATGTCCCGCTTTCAGCTGTCTCTGCTTCCATAGGACACAGAGACAGCTACTACAGCTCTCCGCTCCTCACTTCATCTCAGCCTCCCTCCTCCACTTTCCACTAACCTTGTCTGGGGGAGGAGGGGGGGCTGTGGAGCTCTCAGGAGGACTTGTAGGTTCAACCTCCGTAATAGGTAGATTGTAGTGGCTAGAAGGAGGTCTGTGACGTCACTGGTCACATGCCCCTTCATGGTCACATGGCAAACCCCGACTGCAGGAGCTTATGGAAGGAGGTGGGGCTGTGTGTGCTGGCCAGCAGCCCAGTGAAGAAGGATGTGCTGCAGTCCTGGAGCTTCATGGGGAGCAGGTAAGGGCAGTATATGGAGCTCATATATGAGGGGGCAGGTGAGGGGCAGCATATGGACTCATATGAGGGGACAGGTGAGGGTCAGCATATGGAGCTCATATATGAGGGGACAGGTGAGGGGCAGCATATGGAGCTCATATATGAGGGGGCAGGTGGAGCAGTGGGGTTCAAGTGGAGTGGAATCTGATGCAATTACAGGTGTTTATAGTACAGATCTTGGTGTATTCTGGGGCCATATCGGGGTGGGGCTTTATGGGGCGTAAATCTGTGAGGGGGGGCATGTGGTGTATACTGGGGGACAGAATAGGAGAGGACTCCAGCATAATGGAAACCGGACAGATCCGGTTTCGTTATTTTTGGGCAGAGTTAGAGGCATGGCCTAGTACAAAAAAATTTGCTGCGGCGCACTAGGCGCGTGCCGCACATAGTGTCCCTCTTTCCTCTTTTCCAAAGTTGGGAGATATGTTATCCTACGTTTCCCTGTTTTGGTTTTGCCTTCTGGAGTTTCCTGTTCGTCCGTCCTTTTGGAGGAACAGGTTTACTCTTTCTCCTGTCAATAGCTGCAGGGTTGTACAGGGTCAGTTTGTTATTAGGTTCCTGTGTATGAACTCTCCTACCACTAAGGCCTGTTCATACTGGTAGTCAGCCAGGGCCTAGTTTCAGGGATTCCTGCAGGAGGTGACCATTTCCCTTGTTTGGTCTTTTCCATTCCCTCTTACGCTTGGTGTGTCTATACCTTCTACACCAGAGCGTGACACAATGACACCTATACCTGGTGGTGTGGTCAGGTACTTTTGCAGGTCATCTAGCATGCAGATCACACTGATGTAAATGGTTTTGAATGGTCTGACGTGACACTTGGGTGCGTCTCACCTCCCTTAAATGTGCTTGGAGTTGTGTGGCATTCGTCATCTGGTTCCGCAGGGCATTGTTCACAATGAAGCGGTCAGCAGTGTGGCATGTGGCCAAAGGACGTCCACTTCTACATCTTTCTGTGACTCTTCCAGTCTCTCTGTATCTCTGTTGCAACCTGCTGATGACACTCTATGACATTCTAAGCCTGGTGGCCACTTCCATCTAAGAACATCCGGCTTGAAGCCTCGCAATGGCGAGGTACTGTTGATCAGTTGTTAGGTGTCACCTTGGTCTCATGATGTCACAATGTGAACAGCATGATGAGGAGGACTGTTTAAATACCGATTCTAATTGAACCAGGAAATTTATAGGGCAAATCATGGATGAATTTTGCTGTTAAGCTCCTTGTTAGAGAACAGCAAGTTCAAGCCAAATATCCCTTAGGCTACATGCACACGTTTATTTCACTGATGCCTTACTGAGAAACGGACATTAAAAATGGACCTATTCAATTGTATGGGGGCAGTCAGTCAGTGAAAAACGGACAAGATAGAACATGTTCTATTTCTGACGTCTGTTTTTCACTGACAGTCAAAAAGCCTGCCGTGTGAATAACCCCAAGATGACCATTGGTCTTAAAACAGAAGTGTGATGACTAGTGATGAGCGAGCCGAAGCGGCAATATTCGGGATTCGCTCGAATATTGCCTGCTTCGGCTCGGCTTGGCTCGGCATCACGAGCCAGCGCGGACTCGTGATGATCCGTGCCGCCCGGGCACCCCTTTAAAAAAGCATACTTACCTGTTCTGGCCGCCGCTGTCCTCAGGCTCCGCGCTCCACTATCTGGCCTGCCGGCGCGCACTATGACTTGACGCTGCGTCAGGTCATAGTGCGCGCCGGCAGGGAAGACAGTGGAGCGGGGAGCCTGAGGACAGCGGCGGCCAGAACAGGTAAGTATGCTTTTTTAAAGTGGCTGGGTGGGCTCATCTGAGGTCTGAGGGGGAACTGGGGGCTGATCTGAGGTCTGATGGGGGTACTGGGGGCTGATCTGAGGTCTGATGGGGGCACTAGGGGCTGATCTGAGGTCTGATGGGGGCACTGGGGGCTGATCTGAGGTCTTATGGGGGCACTAGGGGCTGATCTGAGGTCTAATGGGGGCACTGGGGGCTGATCTGAGGTCTCATGGGGCACACTGGGCTGATCTGAGGTCTGATGGGGGCACTGGGGGCTTATCTGAGGTCTGATGGGGGACTGGTGGCTGATCTGAGGTCTAATGGGGCACTGGGGGCTGATCTGAGGTCTGATGAGGGCACTGGGGGCTGATCTGAGGTCTGATGGGGGCACTGGGGGCTGATCTGAGGTCTGATGGGGGCACTGGGGGGCTGATCTGAGGTCTGATGGGGGCACTAGGGGCTGATCTGAGGTCTGATGGGGGCACTGGGGGCTGATCTGAGGTCTGATGGGGGCACTGGGGGCTGATCTGAGGTCTGATGGGGGCACTAGGGGCTGATCTGAGGTCTAATGGGGGCACTGGGGGCTGATCTGAGGTCTGAAGGGGGACACAAGATGTTGATCTGAGGTCTGATGGGGCACAAGACGCTGACCTGAGGTCTGATGGGGACACATTGTGTTCATCTGAGGTCTGATGGGGGCACAAGATGCTGATCTGAGGTCTGATGGGGGCACAAGACGCTGATATGAGGTCTGATGGGGGCACATGGGGGCACATTGTGTTGATCTGAGGTCTGATGGGGGCACATGGGGACACATTGTGTTGATCTGAGGTCTGATGGGGGCACAAGACGCTGATCTGAGGTCTGATGGGGGCACAATGTGTTGATCTGAGGTTTATTATCCCTGTACAGTGACATCACTGTGTTTATTATCCCTGTACGGTGACATCTCTGTGTTTATTATCCCTGTACAGTGACATCTCTGTGTTTATTATCCCTGTACAGTGACATCACTGTGTTTATTATCCCTGTACGGTGACATCTCTGTGTTTATTATCCCTGTACAGTGACATCGCTGTGTGTATTATCCCACTGCAGGAAGAGGTAAGTGGTCTGTGTTTGTTTTCTATTTTTCAGGGTCGTGAGTGCAGAGGACTACGTCGGATTCGGTAGACTACGTCGGACCAGCTTTTTTTTTTTTTTTTAATAAAATGGTCAAACAGGGGTCTGGGGGAGTGTTTATTTCAATAAAATGTTTTATACTGGTGTGTGTGTATTTTTTTTTTACAATACTACAGTTTTAGTAATTACGGCTATCTACAAATGGCCCTGATTACTAATACTGGGCTTAGTGCTTGCCGGTATGGCAGGCCAGCACTAACCCCAACATCTATTACCTCGCACCCACCGCCACCAGTTGTGCCAGGAAGAGCCGGGTACCCGCAGGACCGGACCTTCTAAATTGAGGGTCTGGCTCTGGGGCGGCTGCAGGCTGGTACCATTAGGCTGGGAAGGGCCAATAACCGTGTCCCTTCCCACCCTGGTAGTGCCAGGCTGCAGCTGCTGGTTGTATCTGGCTGGTGAAGGAAAAAAGGGGGGGACCCCACGCCATTTTTTTAAAATTATTTAATTATTTTTGTAAAAGAATGGCATGGGGTCCCCCCCTTTTTTCCTTCACCAGCCAGATACAACCAGCAGCTGCAGCCTGGCACTACCAGGGTGGGAAGGGACACGGTTATTGGCCCTTCCCAGCCTAATGGTACTGTCACGCTACGGTGTGCGAGGGGAAACTCCACACCGAGCATACACCGATACACTACAGTGAGATGAAAACCGATCAGCAGGCAAGAAGCCAATGGCAAGGAAAACCACTGAACCAAGTGCACCGAAAACACCAGAAACCAAACCCAGAGGGCAGAAACCCAGTGAGCCCCGTTCTACACAGAGCCCCAGATGGTAGGGATGCACTTATCCAGAACTCACTGACTGCACCTCCAGGATGGTCCCGGTGCACCTGGCAACTTACCTGCTGATACTGCTGATAGAAGCACCAGCAGTCCATACACCAAAGGCTGCAGCCCAGGCACATGTACTAGAACCCGAACACCTAACAGGACTCAGTACACACAACAAACCCAGGAACCAGCTCACCAGCAACAACTCACAGTATCGCTGTTCCCCCTCCGGGGAATCCTGGAGCCCTCTCACCGAAGGCACATACATACAGGGAAGGTCTGGACTCCATGTCAGAAGACACATGGCAGTCACAGACCAAACACCCACCCGTACATAAACCACACAACAGGAATAAGGGAAGAGGATGAGAGGACCTCGGGAAGACCTCGATGACATATTAAGTGGCCACAAGGACTGGGCAGATGGAATCCCAGGAAAGGTGCATAGCTCCAGCACCAACGGAGGCTGGAGCACAACTAACCCACCAGGCTAGCAACAACAGAATAAAAGCACCTAGTGACCACACCCAGGTCAATATGTTAACCCCATGAGAACCAGACAGGGAAGGAGGGAAGTATGCAATCAGGGAACATACCAGCAACCAAAACTACATGTTGCTCCTGGCAACCACGGCCTACTACCGCAGCCAGAATGCCAGGACACAAACATGAGCAACATGGAAGCCGTGTCACGGAGAACAACCGAGACACCACAAATATACACGTTGCCCCTGGCAACCAGCATACAACCAAATCCGGAATACCAGGGCACAAACATGAGCAACATGAAACACGTGTCACGATAACCACACGGTACGTGACAGGTACCAGCCTGCACCCGCCCCAGAGCCCAGAGCCAGACCATCAATTTAGAAGGTCCGGTCCTGCGGGTACCCGGCTCTTCCCGGCACCCCTGGTGGCGGTGGGTGCCGAGGTAATAGATGTTGGGGTTAGTGCTGGCCTGCCATACCGGCAAGCACTAAGCCCAGTATTAGTAATCAGGGCCGTCTGTAGATAGCCGTAATTACTAAAACTGTAGTATTGTAAAAAAAAAATACACACACACACCAGTATAAAACATTTTATTGAAATAAACACTCCCCCAGACCCCTGTTTGACCATTTTATTAAAAAAAAAAAAAAAAAAAAGCTGGTCCGACGTAGTCCACTGCATTCACGACCCTGAAAAATAGAAAACAAACACACAAACACAGACCACTTACCTCTTCCTGCACTGGGATAATACACACAGCGATGTCACTGTACAGGGATAATAAACACAGCGATGTCACTGTACAGAGATAATAAACACAGCGATGTCACAGTACAGGGATAATAAACACAGTGATGTCACCGTACAGGGATAATAAACAGTGATGTCACAGTACAGGGATAACAAACACAGTGATGTCACTGTACAGGGATAATAAACACAATGATGCGACTTGTTAAGAAAAAAAAGTTAGCCATTTTGCAATTTGTAAAGTTTACCCGAAAGGGGGGGGGGGCCCGCAAATTTGCCTGTAGGGGGCCCCGAAATTCCTGATGGCAGCCCTGTTCCAGGGAGTACGTGTCCACATGCAATCTCCATCCTAAAAGTCATACTGAGGCTCACCACCATGCTTTACACTGCAATCTTATTGAAAGACAGACAATCAGGGGTTCACCGCCAGGTTGTCAGGCAGCATTTTTAAGTGGGTCACCATTACCGTGTCCCTGAAAATTGCCTTGGGGTCATCCCCAGGCTATTGGCCAGATTTAGAAAAAATGGTGCAATTAGGGAGCCTCAGAGGCATCCCTACATGCTGCCCCTGGTGTTTCCTATGCATTTCCAAGGTGTTTCCATCATTTTCTGAGGTTTTCACATGTTGGGGCAACTTTTAGGCCCCATTCACACGACCGTATGAATGACGCCGTATCTATCCGCAAAATTGCGGATAGATACAGCCAGGGGCGTGCATAGAAATCATTGGGCCCCATAGCAAGAATCTGAATGGGGCCCCTAACCCCACCCACTACCCCGGCCCATCCCACATGCTACCCTGGCTCCTCCCATGCCACGCCCCCATTTGCCAATAAAGAAATGTATACCTGAGCTACGTTTTTTTTTTTTTAAAACTAAGGAGACGTTATACTGAATGGGAGCAGCAACAAGGATAGATTATACTGTATATTATACAGCATGGTATATAGATTATACTGTATATTATACAGCATGGTGTACGGATTATACTGTATACTATACAGCATGGTGTAGGGATACTGTATACTATACAGCATGGTGTAGGGATTATACTGTATACTATACAGCATGGTGTAGGGATTATACTGTATACTATACAGCATGGTGTACGGACTATACTGTATACTATACAGCATGGTGTACGGATTATACTGTGTATTATACAGCATGGTGTACGGACTATACTGTATACTATACAGCATAGTGTAGGGATTATACTGTATACTATACAGCATGGTGTACGGATTATACTGTATACTATACAGCATAGTGTAGGGATTATACTGTATACTATACAGCATGGTGTACGGACTATACTGTATACTATACAGCATGGTGTACGGATTATACTGTATATTATACTGCATGGTGTAGGGATTATACTGTATACTATACAGCATGGTGTACGGATTATACTGTATATTATACAGCATGGTGTACAGATTATACTGTATATTATACAGCATGGTGTACGGATTATACTGTATACTATACAGCATGGTGTACGGATTATACTGTGTATTATACAGCATGGTGTACGGACTATACTGTATACTATACAGCATGGTGTAGGGATTATACTGTATACTATACAGCATGGTGTAGGGATTATACTGTATACTATACAGCATGGTGTAGGGATTATACTGTATACTATACAGCATGGTGTACGGATTATACTGTATACTATACAGTATGGTGTACGGATCATACTGTGTATTATACAGTATGGTGTATGAATCATACTGTACATTGTATAGCATGGTACAGGGATTATAATATATACTGTACAACAAATGCATGGCGGTTACACCATGCAGGACAATATAACCCCTGTGCCACGCTGTACAATATACAGTACGTACAGTGTATGCATATACCCACACACACATACATACATACACACACATATACATACACACATACTACACACACACATACATATACACACACATACATATACACACACATAAAACATAAAAACTTACTTGTCCTGACGCTGGAGGGGGCTGGGCCTTGGTCTTCTTTCTTCTTTGCCGCTGCTGCACAGGTCTTCCCTGTGCCGCGGCTCCTATGAAGAAGCTCTATAGTTTTCCGTGCGTACGGACAACTATAGGCATTTTCAATGGGGCCGCCCGGCGGGTGTTCCGTGCGGCCCCATTGAAAATGCCTATAGTTGTCCGTACGCACGGACAACTATAGAGCTTCTTCATAGGAGCCGCGGCGTATCTATCCGCAATTTTGCGGATAGATATGGCCGAACCTTTGGCCCCTGCAGAATGATTCGGGTCTCCCATAGACTTTAATGGGATTCGGTATTCGGCCCGAATCCATGAATCCCGCGGTGGGATTCGGGCCGAATACCAAATCCCCGAATCTTTTAGGATTCGCTCATCTCTAGTGATGACCGTTAAAAAAATGTACATCACATGTCCGTTTTTCACTTCACTTACGTGTGCATGTAGCCTAAGGGCGGGTTCACACTCGCGTTAGGGAATTCCATTATAGGTTCCGTTTATAACTGAATTCGTGGACAGAATGCAAAACGGACGCCTTTAAGAGGCATTCCTTTTTGATCCGTCATAAAAGAAGTCTATAGGCAAGCATAACAGATCCTTCTGGTTTCCGTTATGCAGGATGCAAGACAAAGTCCTGTTAACAGTTTGGATCTGCTTTGTTTGTCTGTGTCTGAACTGTGTCCTAGAGTTCAGTGCCTGTTCTTTCTTACTAACTTTCTTCACATGTACCTGCTATATCTGAACTGCGTCCTGAAGTCTGTTCTGTGGATTTTGCATGTTCTCTGTTTGTCCGCAGTCTCATTCTATCTGTGTTTTGCCTTGGATTTGCTTGTGTTTTCCCTGTCAGTCCTTGCCTGGTTCTGTCTGTGATCTTGCTTGTGCTTCCAGTGTCTGTTGCACTGGTGGTTCTGAGCCAGTGTGTCAGCTGCCAACTACACTGAAACTATTCCAGGAGGTAACGGCTTGGTGGCTCCCCTACAGTGAAGACCAGATCCCTCTATAGGGGATAAAGGGTGAATACCGTGGAACCACCAAGATAACATCCTGGGGTCTAGGCCAACGTCAAACTGGTTATCTGGCAAAATAGTTCCACAACCATTGTCCTTGACACGTATATTCTATCCCCAGTATGTATTGTTTGTTGTTTAAGCCGAGGAAAAAATTGGAGACCGTTGGTGGGGATCTCTGTGACTAATCCTGTATCTCCTAATGTGGATGATCACCGTAGGTTAGAGGTGACCCTCCACGACAACATAGCTAGAGACTGTACAGGTAGGGTCTGGATCTCTTTCCCTATTCCACCCGGTGATAGTGGGTCTAGTAATCGCCCTAAAAAGGATGGCCCACTTGATGGAAACCTCTTTGAAGGTTCTTCATAGAGTTTATTTTGTACTTTCTAGATTGCATATTATTTACCCGACAGTTTCCCCCTTATGTTTTAGAGGTTGCCAAGATACAGGAAACACCCTTCATGTGTGGTGGACCTGCCCTGTGATACGTAGGTTTTGGTCTAATATCAAAAAAGGACTATCTGAAGGGTTCGGAAAGGATCTTACCCTGTCAGCACCTATATATCTATTGGGCCTTAAACCACCAACATTCAATTATTATTGTCTGCCAGGATTCACATAGCTTCCAAATGGTGAACCCCTTCTTTCTCCGTGTCAGCAGTCATACACAGGGTTAATCGTATAGCTCTGTACGAAAAACTGAACGCTACACTGTCTGATACTAGGGAGCGCTATCAGCAAATATGGTCTCCCAGGCTAAACTGCTCCCAATCTCCTAACCTACAATACTTTCTATCTCTTCAACTTGATGCTTCGAGGTCTGGAAGACTCTTCATACCCATCCACATTCTTTCCTCTTCCTTCTCTCTCTTTGACCGGGTGAGTCCCGGGGACTGCTCCCTTTTTACCTTATACTGACTACCCTAAGCAACCTACATATGCTAGAAACTATAGGAGAAATCTGTCCATCTATTATGTATTTGTTTGCTCTATGTATGACTTCTCCATTTTTGAAATCAACATAATAAATACATTTTGGAATTGAAAAGGATGGCCCAATTTGCTGGAACCTTTCTCAATATTCCACCTATGCCAATGTGTTTCCTCCTAACCAGGCTTCATCAGGGGTGGTGTGCAGACCTGTGGTGCGGTGAACAGTATTGTTTTTTGGCTGGATAGTCCTATCTACTGTCTCTCCAAGGGGTGTGTACATTTTCATAAGAAGAAAGAAAGGACATGCGTTATATATAATGTCTATATGCATTGTACAGTGTTTAGGGGAAGCGAAGTGTGATGTATGATACAGCTCCAACTATTATTCCGCAGTATGAGTCGTCGGCTGAGTCGTCACGTGAAACACTCCGCGCTGAGATGTATGTATGCATTATTTAGTTACACTAAGTGCTGTCCTCAGGAACGTTGTAATCTTTACATTCTGCATCTGCTATGATAAAGATTAGATCTACTGGAAGATTGCCAATACACAGTGATCAGATATCAAGAGTATCTAAAGGAAATGTGTCATCGAAAAATGACCTGTTGTTTAACCTCTTCAAGAACGGGCAATTTTCTGTTTTTTTTTTTTTTTTCGTTTTATGAGGGCTTGTTTTTTTCTGGGACAAGTTGTACTTTCTAATAGCACCATTTACGTTTGCATACAATGTACTGGGAAACATGAATGAATTAATTTTTTTTTTATTTTTACAGCGTCTCCTATGTCTGTTCTGGGCATGCAGTGCCTCTTCCTACCTATAGGGTTGTTCTTCCTCCGGTTCTTAAAGGGTCAGCACACACATTCTAAACTTTTCAGCCTATGGCTAGCCTTCCGAGAGTATTTAAGGCAACTTCTCCTGTGGGAGGGTGCCTGAGCAATAGGTTTTCTAGTCCACCTGCTAAGTGCACTATATTCTGTCTGACTACTCATGTATCATCTAAGCCTTACTACTGGATGTGGGTCAAGAGGCGTCTCTTGACCCACATGGGTCAGCAACCACTCAACAGAAACTTCTCCAGGAGACAGTGCATTGGTGGTTCCCCTGCAGCAGAGTACAGATCAGGCAGCTTAGATAACTCCCTTGTGAGTATCACCAAGCCAAATCTGTTTAGTGGCACAGTGGATCCACATCCGCTTCGGTAACATGTCCATTACAGTAACAACAAATTATTATAAAGTACAAACTACTGAACCACTAGTGAGAAAAAGATGATCAGCAGGTAATTGTCACAGAAGCCGAGGCAAATGAGACTTGGTAAGGGGGAGCCTGGAGAGTCACTTTAATTTTTGAGCAGTAAGGTGCAGTATGTAGAAATAATGCATGTTGAAAATGAATGTGTTTTAACTCCACCACCTATAAAATAAAAGAAGAGTTTTAATGCAGATTTTACTGTTGATGAAAGATGGTAACAGACCCTGGAAAGAGCAGACTGGCAAAACAAATTAGAAAAATTCATTAAAAGATGCAAATAATGGATCCTGTAGGCTGAGACTCTGCTGTGCTTTCATTTGCTAATTAGCCCCATGATAGCGCAATGTTCACACTCTTATCCTAAGGACGTATCTTTGTGCTGATGCCTGCATATACAAATTCATAAAGCTTGTTGAAATTATAGATAATCACTCAAATGGTTGCATTTATTTTTATTTTTTTTATTTTATTTTATTTATTTTTTTTTGGGGGGGGGGGGGGAAATAATTCAATATGAGATCAGCTTATGAGGTAGAACATTAAGGTCCCTTTCACACGAGCGAGTTTTCCGCGCGGGTGCAATGCGTGACGTGAACACATAACACCCGCACTGAATCCTGACCCATTCATTTCAATAGGTCTGTGTACATGAGCGTTTTTTATCACGCATCAGTTCTGCGTTGCGTGAAAAACGCAGCATGTTCTATATTCTGCGTTTTTCACGCAGCCCTGGCCCCATAGAAGTGAATGGGGCTTCAGTTAAAAACGCATTGTATCCTGAAGCAAGAGCAGATGCAGTGCGTTTTTCACTGATGGTTACTAAGAGATGTTGTTTGTAAACCTTCAGTTTTTTATCACGCGCATGAAAAACATGCATCAAAACGCATTGCACCCGCGCGGAAAAAACTGAACAACTGAACGCAATCGCAGACAAAACTGACTGAACTTGCTTGCAAAATGGTGCGAGTTTTCCTGAACGCATCCGGACCTAATCCGTGATGCTCATGTGAAAGAGGCCTAGGTGTGTTTTAAATACCCTCCCCCACCCAGCGGGTACAAACATACCTGCTCCCTGACACTGCTGACTTCACTGTGCTTCAATCTCTGCCTGTAAACTTCCAGCAATGATGGGGGTGATGTGCGCCACTACAGTGACTAACATATATTGGGTCTTTTGACACAGTACCAATGACTGGCCACAACAGTGACTAACATACAAAAGTGTACAAAAGTAAAAAAAAAGGTTTCAAAGAAACAAAAAAAAATGTAAAAGTTCAAATCACTCACCTTTCCTTATAATAAAAATAAGTAAACATTAAAAAAATAAAGATTATAGGCATCGCTGCATTCAAAATGCCAGAATTATTAAAATATGAACGTATTTATCACATACGATGAACACCATACTGGAAAAAATAAATCAAAATGGCCAATATGCAGTTTTTTCCTAAAGTTTTGCATTTTTTGTTGCAGCATTAAACAGAATAAAAACTCTATAAATGTGGTATCGCTCTAATAGTACTGATCTGGAGAATGAAAGGCACTGATCAGTTTTACCACATAGGCAACACTCCCTATAAAACTAATGTGCAATTGTTTTTGTTTTTTTTTAATTCCACACCATTTGGATTTTTTTTCCAGCTTTCCACTAGAGATAGATAGATATTTTTGATTTGGAGGCAGCAGATGGTGTAAAGGGCTTGGATGTGCGGTTTGAAGGACAGAGCAGAATCGAAGGTTACCCCAAGGTAGCGGACTTGGGTGACCGGGGATAGTGTGCAGCCATTGACTGTGATAGAAAGGTGTCACGATAGGGAATGGTGAGCCCTGTCTTGAATCCCAACCTCTGTCCCTGCCTACTTACACGGTCCGTCCTAGGCAACGGCGCGTAACTGGGCGGCAATCCCTAGCCTAAATAAGTGCTGGGGTGTAAAGGGAAGGGGAACACGAGGAGTAATAAACAAACAAAGGCAGAACACACACAATACATAGGAGGGTCAGCGAGTCAAGAGTCGTACCAGGATGTCACGTCTAAACCAGAGGAGAAAGCAGAAAGCAAAGTCAAAATATGTAAGCCGAGATCCAAAAACATTGTAGTCAATCACTAGGAACAAACACAAGCACTGGAGGTAAAGACCAAACACAGGCAACCTGTGGCCAGCAGGCTACCTGCTTAAATAGGCCCAGAAGATGGGTCATGTGACGTGGCCAGCGTAACGTGACCCAACTCAGAAACTTAAAAAACACATAAGCACTGACTAATCGGCGCTCAGCTCCCCTGATGCTTGTTTTCCAGGGGATGGAGGAAGCTGGCTGTGCTTATGAAGCAGGCGTCGCTGGGTCCTCCAGTACCCTGGTTGCTAGGGGAAATGACCTGTTCAGAGCTAGACATGGGAGACCGGTGGCGCAGTAAGGATGAGGCACGTCGCCAGCTCTCTGTGACAAAAGGTCTGATGAGGGGGCTGAGTGAGATGGCTGAAATTGTGTTTTAGCCATGTTAAGTTTTAGAAGATAGATAGATGCCACTCTATTCGAAGTCTTCTCATTACAGGTGCCCCATGAGGAGACATGGTAGGCTCTGGGCCCAGGTTCTAGTTATTGTATAGTATGGGCCCAGGTTCTAGTTATTGTATAGTATGAAATAGCATAATAGCAGTAGTCTACAAGTGCAGTAGAGGAGATCAGCGACAGTGAATTCACAGATACCAGGTACCATTAACAGAACAGTATGCAATGAGAAAGGGAAGAAAAGAGTCACAACCAGGGGCGGATTGGCCATAGACCTTACAGGGAAATTCCCTGGTGGGCCAATGCCTAATTGCCAGCAAGGGGAAGTTTTGAGGATGTATTTAGTACTGCTGGCAGTATTTTGTGATGGACTGTGGTATTTGGCTCTGTTGGGGTGGTATAATGTGCCACAATATGGTATTGCTGGCCCTGCCTTCTATCAATTTGGACCCAACTACAAAATGGGGCCACTTTTAGTATTTTTTCCAGGGCCACTTTAAGTTCCCAGTCCGCCCCTGGTCACAACAGCCGTTCTCAGAGCAGCCCTATTGATTCCAGCTAATTGGCCGTGTATATTATTTTATGATAATATTTCTACAAAATTAAGTCAATAAATGCAATTATCATTCAACCCCAGATAATGGTCAGAAAGGACAGATTCTGTGGTCCTAATTAAAGAGGATGCTAACTCATCAAAGACCAGTGTAGGTATAATCATAGTATGTCTTATAATGGGATATATAAGTGACTAATTGCAATGCTTAATAAGGCTACTAAGCCTAATTGAGATGTGGGTTTAGCATACAAGAATAACCCATTGAGCTGGCCTGATCTGACCTCCTGTCTGATATAATAGTATCCAAGAGAAATGCCAACTGGAAACAGAGAGCATCAGATCTTTATGTACCTGGCTGGCGGCCCTCTGGGCTTCCGCCCACCGAGAAATTTCCCTGTAGGGTCTATGGCCGGTCCACCCCTGATTGCAATATGCTATAACACACAAAGCTATGGAGACATAAACATGTGCATGAAATACAGGTTTCATTCGATACAGCATTTCCATATACATGAGTATGCACAGGTGAGTCCCATTATTATGGCCACTTCCTACTTTCGATGTCGGCAGTGTGTAGTTCATGAAGGAAGTCACATGAGGTGAGCTGGCTAGGTGGGTATATACGGTGTGCGATAAGCTGTCTGCACACTTATTGCTTGCTGCTTGTTGCTGTCATGGGTAAAAGGGTCGATTTATCAAAAAGAGATGATTATTGGTTTTGGAGCTGAGGGTGGCAGTGTTTCTGAAACTCTAAAGTTGTTGTGGTGCACCATTGTGAATAAGTGATGTGGAAACTGCGCAGCACCACTTGCCATTGATGTTAGAGGTGAACATCGGCTACAAAGGTGTGTAAGGGCGGACTAACACTCTACAGGGGAGCATCTCACTGCCAGAATGAACCAGGGGGCTACCAGATGTGTGTCTAACACAACAATTCAGCATATCCTACTGCGAATGGGGCTTTAAAGCAGACGGATGGTCACTGTACCTCTGCTAGTGAAGTTGCATTGGCAGAAAAGGCTTCAATTTTTGTTTCAGTATCGGAATTGGTCCTCCGCTGATTGGCAAAGGGTTGACGTCCAAATGAGTCACATTTGTGGTTCATTGAATGGATGGATATTGGTGTGTCAGGCGAGAAACATAACATCATGAACAAACACCCTGCAACCATTGCTGGAAAAACACAAGCTGGTGGTGGAAGCTTTATGGTCTGGGGAATGGTTTTGTGGCATTCTCTGGGCCCATTCAACCATGTGGAAGGCACTCTCAACCGATTTTGGCATGAACTCATCCTTGCAGATCATGTACATCCATACATGCTGATTGTCTTCCCTGGGGAGGATGAGATCTTCCAGCAAAACAATGTGACATGTCACACATCTAGAATTTTGTGACACGGGTAGAAAGATCATGACCAAGACTTCCAAGTATTACCCTGGCCCCCTAATTTCCCAACCGAACCCAACTGATCATCCATGGGACCACCTTGATCATCGTGTTTGCTCTATGGATTCTCCCCCATGCACTCTCCAGCAGCTGTGGGATGTACTTCAGTCAGCATGGCTCCAGATACCTTTAACAACCTATCAGGGGGGCGTGGCTTCGCAGCCAAGCGTGATGGCAGCTTGATTCTTGTGCTCCGGCTCCACATACAGCGTTTCAGCCCTGCAACCCCTCTCCAACCAGCCGAAAGCCCTTCTTCGGACTCCCCTTGAAGCTGGGAACCTCCTCAAAGATGGCTAAGGGCAGGAAAAGTACTAAACCTCAGGGAAAGCTAGACTTTTTCTTCGGCCCAGAGCGGGACAAAGATGGCGCCGATGGGAGAGGCGCGCACACCACGCCAGAATCTAGCCCTTCTTCATCGCAAAGCTCCCGCACCTCAGACAAATCAGGCACCGGAGAAAGCAGAGAAGCAGATCTTACCTCCGGCTCTCACAAATCTACTCCACCGCAGCGTCCTCCAGTCACCCGGGCCTGGGAGGCTGCAACAGAGGGTAGGCCCGAGTCTGTGGCGCGAAACTCACCATCAGCGAGCCCGGCTAAGCAGAGGCCACGCTTACAGGAGCCTGCAGAGTGCGACCAACAGCATGACTCCAATCCTCCTGCATCTGGTCAATCTTCACTGGCTGACATGCTACAATTGATCCTTACTACGGACAAACCTGCCTCAGGTATCTTACTAAAAGATATGTTTATAGCTTTTAATCAATCCATGTCATCACAACTCTCTCAACTCTTACTACCTGTCCAAGCCTCAGTGACAGACTTGGGAAACAGAATGCAGCATGTAGAGGTTAAAATGGGAGAATTTGCCAATTCCCACAATAACCTCATAGACTCCCATGACCACTTAGAGGAGGTAGTGACCCAACTTAAAGCAAAAATAGCAGACATGGAGGACAGGTCTCGATGTAACAACCTCAAACTAAGAGGAGTTCCGGAAGACATTCTTCCAACAGATCTGGAGGACTATATTCAAACCCTCATCAGAGCGCTACTCTCATCTTGTTCTGACTTGGACGTCACTATTGATCGTGCACACAGAATTGTCAAGCCGAAACACCCTGCAGAGGAGGTCCCCAGAGATGTATTGGCGAGAATTCATTTCTTCCAAACGAAAGAAAAGGTGCTTGCAGCTGCGAGAAAACTAAAAGAATTGCCTGCTCCTTTCCAAAATGTGAAATTATTTGCGAACTTATCAGCAGCCACCCTGCAACTCCGCAGAGAACTGGCCCCAATTACAGTTGCCTTGAGAGAACATGCGATAGCATACTGCTGGGGGTATCCAGTAAAACTTCTGGTTCAAAAGAATGGATCGTTTACAGTTATCCGAACCGTGGAGGAGGGGAAAGCCACCCTGGCATCCTGGAATATCCCTGTGACGACGGTGACATCGTCTGATCCCGCTCACTGTGTCAACACAGAGCAAGAATGGCAACTGATGGAGAACAGGAGAAAGAAGAAGCAACGGTAGAGGGGGAAGCAGGACACTGCGTAATCATCTATACTTCAGGAGCCGATGAGTATTACCTAATTCAATGAGTGGACCCGAACTGTCCCCTGTGAGATGTAGAAGGCTTTATAACACGCCTTCCCTTTTCTGTTCTCTTAGCCCTGTATTTAGGGCACTGTTTAATGTTCCTTTATGGCTTTTATATTTCTGTTACTTTAGTATTGCCCCCTGCTCATTCAATGGTGGTTTTCATTTTTCCAGCATAGGACCGAAGATGTTTTATGAAGATGACGCAGAGCCTCTCTCCAGATTAAATATATATCAGCCCTTCTTAGCTACTCTAACGCCGCAATGGTTGTAATATTAGGATCACTTAATGTTAGGGGCCTGAATAGCCCTTATAAGAGGCGGATAATGTGGAGAGAGGCTCTCTCACTAAAATGTGATGTGTTCTGTGCACAGGAGACGCATATTATTGCTCCGGATGCACAACGTATTAAACATGCTTGTTTTCCAACCATCCTCCAGGCTCACTGTGTAAAGAAAAAGAGAGGTGTGCTTTTGGCCATTAGAAACACAGTAGCCCATTCCCCTATTTCGACCACTATTGATCCTGGAGGACGGTATATTATTCATATTTGCTTGCTTAACAATGTTATGTATACCATAGTGGGCTTGTACGCCCCCAATGTGAGAACCCTTAGTTTTCTGAACAAACTATTCCGGAAGGTCCAGTCGCTACAAAAAGGCAGCCTGGTCATCTGTGGCGACTTTAATCTACCCCCAGACCCATCCTTGGATACCCCATCTCCCACTAGACATAGTACATCTATGCTGATTAAGGCCCTAGTGGAGTACCCTTTGTATGATGTGTGGAGGATACAGCATGCGGCGGAGAAAGACTTTACTTATTTTTCTCCAAGCCACCATTCATACTCTAGAATTGATCTTATACTTACTGATAATCAAACATTATTGTCCTCTAAAGAGTCTAGCATTGGGACAATCACGTGGTCAGACCACGCCCCTATAGCGGTAATCATTGAAGAAACAACTCCCTATTACCCTAAGGCTTCATTCACACGACCCTATGTGTTTTGCGGTCCGCAAAAAAAACGGATGACGTTCCGTATGGCATCCATGTCCGTTTTTTTTGCGGATCCATTGTAACAATGCCTATCCTTGTCAGCACAACGGACAAGAATAGGACATGTTCTATCTTTTTTGCGGAACGGAAATGCGGACATACGGAAACGGAATGCAAACGGAGTACCTTCCGTTTTTTTGTGGACCCATTGAAATGAATGGTTCCACATACGGTCCGCAAAAAAAACGGAACGGACACGGAAACAAAATACGGTCGTGTGAATGAAGCCTAATCCCCTTTGGAAGGTTAATGAATATTTATTAGCGGATTCCAGATACCAGCCGGAATTCCGCAGAGCCTTGGAGGAATACTTCCAGTTCAACTCCCAATCATGAGCAAATCCCTCTACTGTGTGGTTAGCGCATAAGGCCTATATTCGTGGCATATTTATTAAAGTAGGATCTTGTGTAAAAAGGCAAAGAGGTGAAAAGACCCAACTTCTTTTAACCCGCTTGCAGCATCTCGACTCTCAAAATAAGAAGTGTCCAACCCAAAGACTATCAGAGGAAATAATTTTGCTCAGAACACAGCTTAAGGAACAGTTATTGCATTCATATGAATATTCCTTAAAAAAGACTAAAGGTAGATTCTACTCACAGGCTAACAAGGCGGGTAGACTGTTAGCTAATAGAGTCAAAGCCAGAGCCTCCAAGGCACGAATTCCCTTTTTGTGGAACTCTTCTAAGACACATAAACTGTATGACCCACTATCGATAGCGAATAGCTTTAAAACATACTATTCACAGCTATATAACCTAGCTGAAGACACTAACTTTCACCCTCCATCCCAACAGGCTATAGAGAATTTCCTTGATTCTCTTGACCTTCCCAACCTTTCAGAGGACCATAAGACATCCTTGTCGACCCCGATAACGATGGATGAGGTCACCCGAGTGATTAAATCCCTACCTACCCTGAAGAGCCCTGGACCTGATGGCCTCTCTAATTCCTACTACAAACTTTCCTCTCATTTTATTGCCACAGCTTACACGCTTCCCTGTCTCGTGCCATGTCTGATGGGCATTTCCCTAAGGAGATGCTGGAGGCAGTAGTGGTTACCTTGCCGAAGCCTGGAAAGGAACTGAACGTTCCGCAGAACGTTCGCCCTATATCTCTATTGAATACAGATCTCAAGATCTAGGCCAAAATCCTGGCCAACAGATTAGCTAAAATAATTCCATCTTTAATTGGCCATGAACAAGTCGGCTTTGTTCAGGGCAGACAAATTACCGATAATTGCAGACGAGTACTCAACCTAGTAGATTACATTTCAAGAACATCCATGCCAGCTGTACTGGTCACCCTGGACGCCGAGAAGGCATTTGACAGGGTGAATTGGTCTTTTGCTATCTCAACTCTCCGGGCTATGGGTTTTCCAGACTTCACCCTAACGGCCTTGAAGGCGTTGTATACCTCCCCCTCGGCAAGAGTTCTAGCTAATGGGACTTTATCAGATTCTTTCTCCATCGCCAATGGCACGAGACAGGGATGCCCCCTATCCCCCCTGATTTTTGTACTGTCGCTGGAACCTCTGGCAATAGCACTCAGAGCTTCTTCTGAGGTCCAAGGCATACAAATTGGTACCCGACAACACCGTCTGTCACTATATGCAGATGACATCATTTTGACGCTAAACCAGCCACATACATCTCTACCCGCAGCAATGCGCATACTTGCAGAGTATGGGATGTTTTCGTACTACAAACTTAATGAAAGCAAGTCTCAAGCTTTGGCGTTCCACATCCCCTCAGCTGATCTCCACACCCTAAAGAGCGCTTTTTCACTGGACTGGAAAGACTCGGGAGATCCCTTACTTAGGTATCCAAATATCATCTTCTCCAAAAAATCTATATAAGCTAAACTTCCCACCAGTTTTAACCTCTTTGCAGAAGGAGTTGGACAGCATGGTACGCTCGGAGTTGTCCTGGATAGGACGTATGGCCGCATTTCAACAACATTTACTGCCAAAACTGCTGTATCTGTTCCGGACCATTCCGATTGCGCTGCCTGCCTCCTTTTTTGCTTCTGTTAACAAGTTGCGTAACCGATTTATTTGGCAAAGGGGCAAGCCGCGTATTCCTAAGGGGATCATGTGTAGACATAAGAGATATGGAGGTCTGAGCCTGCCCAATATTTTTGACTATTACCTTGCCTCTAGAATTAACCAATTGAAAGAGTGGTGGTCGTCTAATGAGGTAACACATTGGGTACATATTGAACAGGCCCAGACTCCAGGAAACAACCTTAAAGCCTTACTGATGGCGTCCCTTCATGAGTCCTTTTCCATCAAACCTCTGCCGTACTTTGTACATACAGCATTAAATCAATGGCAGCTTTACCATTCTGTGGGGACAGGTAATCGGGTATCACTGGCACAGTTCACCCCTATTGAATCCCTACATAGTCTACTATCAGATATCTCATTATCCTAGTGGAAAGAACTTGGCATAGGGACTGTAGCAGATCTCTCTGGCGGTAATATTAAACCCTTTCAAACATTGCACTAAGAATTCAACATACCTAACAAGGAATTTTATAAATACCTGAGAATCAGACATCTGCTACAGAAGAACCCGACTCTTAACACCCGAGTACATATCGACGTACTTACGTATCGTATCGTCGACGTATCGACGAAGATGGTCGCTATCAAATGTGGCCCCACCAGGTATCAAAATACACTACTCATAAACCTTTATAAAATCTACTCCTTTTCTATCATGGGAGAAAGACCTGGGGACAAGAATAGACAACCACCCAATGGCTATCAGCTATCAGATTCCCGGTGGCCAAACTAAAATGTACCACACACTTTGAATCTTATATTAAGACTGTGCTGCGGTGGTACTATACCCCAGTACGTCTCAGTCACATGTATCCTGGCACCTCCCCTATGTGTTGGAGGAACTGCGGAGAACGGGGGTCACTTATGCACATCTTATGGAATTGTCCCAAGCTGTCCAAACTGTGGGAAGAGGTATTTCACTATGTATCTCAATTGGTGGGACATGTGTTGCTCCCTTTGCCGTCAATGGCCTTACTACTTCTGGAACTAGACACTATTCCACCACCATATAGAGTAATCTCTATGCACATCTTTCTAGCCACCAAACTTGCTATTTTGAGGAATTGGAAGAGTGTAACAATTCCTTCCCTCAAAGAGATAGTGGCGGCGGTAGAAGTGACACAGTCCTATGAGAAAATGTTTGCACAAAGTAACTTTATGCTCAAGAAGTATGACAGAGAATGGGGGATATGGAACCCACATGGCCCGTTGGCGGGCCCATCCCCACTGTGTCCCGGACACGTCAACTAGGTCCTTGGAATACTGGCTTTCCTAGTATATCACTAGTGGCTTAACAATATCCACCAAGATATGTTTATGTGAGCAGCAGGGTTTCTTTCTCGTTACTGTTATTGCTGTTTTTATTCTTATCCTATAGTATTCTTTCTACTACATGATTATCTGAGTCCTTTTACATACATTTTACTTAAATTTGTGATGTAATTGCGGTACTTAAAGGGTTTCTGTCACCAGAAATCACCCTATTAAACCAAGTGTCATTTGCTCATTGCAAATGACACTTGGTTTAATAGGGGTGATTTCTGGTGACAGAAACCCTTTAAGTACCGCAATTACATCACAAATTTAAGTAAAATGTATGTAAAAGGACTCAGATAATCATGTAGTAGAAAGAGCTGGCTGCCCGGCCCTGTCAATCAGCGCTACGGAGGCGTGGTAAGAGGCGTTATTACGGCCTCTCCTAGGTGCAGGTTCACGCCTACTGCACCTATGGGAGGTCATTTGCATATTATAAAAACCTATTTTTTGTCTAAACTGCTGGACAGAGAAATAGGAGACTAACATTACTGTCATCAAGTGTCATTTGCTCATTGCAAATGACACTTGGTTTAATAGGGTGATTTCTGGTGACAGAAACCCTTTAAGCTTGTCAGACTCATTAATGATGACTACTGTCTACTCTGTACCATGGACTTGTATCATGCTGTATGTTAACTTGGAAAACTTTTAATAAAAAACTTATTGAATCATAACAACCTATCAGGACCTTATTGAATCACTCCCAGCCTGTTTACCTGCTGTCTGTTCTGCACACGGCGGTTATTCTAGATATTAGCTGGTGGTCATAATAATGTGACTCCACTGTGTACATTAATAAATGCTAAGTAATAACCTAAACATACCAGCGATGCCACATTAAGTCTGGGTGTGAAGGATGATTAGAAATGCTGCACGTCTTAGAGTTGATCTTGAAAAAAGATGGCTGCTATTAACAGACCTGATGATGTCGCCAGGGTGATAGGTGATAAATATAATGGCTCACATGACATATACAAGGTAACGTGTGCTAGCTAGTTAGAAACTGTTTGTATAAATGGCCACTAAAACAAACAAAATGCATACTGGCACAGTAAATTTGTACAATCATTTGTAAGTTAAACACAACAACAGTACAAATATGTTAGGTACTTGGCAGTCTGATAGATTTGCTCAATACTCATACTCTGACACATTGTAACAAACCCCCCACAATGCATTAGCCAGAAATGGTTCTTGCAAATGTTCTTCCTCTAAACACAATGAATGTTCAGATTCGTTGAATATGAACAGAGTTTTTTAAAATGTCGGGTAATTAATATAACTAGAACTATATCACACAAGTATTAGTATATGTGCTCCATTCTATAACAAAAAGTTTGCACATAGCATTAAAGGGGTTGTCTCATCTTGGCTAATGGGGGCATATCGCTAGGATATGCCCCCATTGTCTTATAGGTGCGGGTCCCACCGCTGGGACCCGCACCTATATCGAGAACGGGGCCCCGAAAGCGAACGGGGGCGCACTGCGCATGCGCAGCCGCCTCCATTCATTTTCAATGTGGCCGGCGAAGATAGCCGAGCGCTGGCTCGGCTATTTCCGTCGGCTCCATAGAAATGAATAGGAGCGGTGGCCGCGCAAGCGCGGTGCGCTCCCATTCATTTCTATGGGGAGCCGGCTTGGTGGTGGCCGGACCGGAGTCCTCCAGCCACCACCTTGCGGGGCCCCGTTCTCGATATAGGTGCGGGTCCCAACGGTGGGACCCGCACCTATAAGACAATGGGGGCATATCCTAGCGATATGCCCCCATTAGTCAAGATGAGACAACCCCTTTAACCCCTTAAAGAGGTATTCCCATCTGGGATACTTGGCATATCGTTAAGATATGCGATCATTGATACACACGCAGCCCACTTCCTAGACCTACTCAGAACTAGGCCCCTGAAGTGAAGGGAGAGCACACCGCGCATGCATGGCCACCCTGTTTTCAAAGCTATGGGAGTTTCAAAAATAGCCGAGCGCTGAGACCAGCAACTATCTGACCTCAACTGCCTATCCTAGCGATAAGCGATTTCAGTGCTCCTTTAAAGAAGAACTCCCACAAAAATGTTTATTCTCTGACCTGTTAGAAAGGTGCATGATGTAATCTATAGTGAATGCAATCTTCAGAGACTGTATTTGTGAGTTATCCCCTCTCTTCTAACTGTAGCTGGGTCATGTGACCAACTCCCTGACCTCCAACTGACCCAGGGCAGGAAGCCAGTCACTTCTCTATTCATTCCTATGAGACTGAGAGTGAGGCTCACATAGGAATGCATAGAAAATTAGACTTCCTGTCCACACATAAGATGCTGTGTGAGTTGGTGAGTCTGATTGCTGGTCACATGACACAGATAAGAAACTTCAGGATGATATAAGTCAAAAATTCAGACACTGGTAAGAAAATGACATTCACTACAGATTACATCATGTACATTTCTAGCAGGACATGGAATAAAATTTTTGTCGGGAGTTCTTCTTTAAGGACTGTCAGCATTGGCAACAACAGTTGTGTTTTTTCATCTCTGCTTTACAAGGGCCATCAACATAGCCATATGAGGGCTAGTATGTGTTGTATTATACCATAACAACCGACATTGCATTATGGCGGGGATGTGAGACCCCTCTCTCTGTCTAACCATTCAGCACCGTACACAAAAGCTGTGCCAGACAACGTTCAAGAAGTGGTGAGACGTCTATAACTGACAGTCATCATGAGAAACGTTCTCCACTTATAACCACTATTAGCAACTTGTGCCTTCAAGTCAGAGCTTATTGGCTGAATAAATTCAGGAGTTCGGTGTAGAGTATTTGTGATGAGCGTTGAGGATTGCCCTTGTCTTTTCTGAGATCCCCTGGGATGTTTTTTGTCATGGCAGTGGTGGGAGGTCCTCGAAGTTAGGCAGGTAAACAATGGTGTTGGTGGTTGGGGAGGGTACCAATAAGGTACAAGACCAATATTTTCATCTGGTGGTAGTTGGGGTCCCATATAAGAGCCTAGGCTCATGTAAGGGGTGGTAAATGAAATTGTAACCACTGGAGCCTTCAAGCCAGAGCTCATTGGCGAAAGGTACAGTAAATTAAGAAGTTTTTGTGGTGTTTTTTTATTTTATCATATACTGTGATTATAAGAAAACAGCCCCATGAGAGGTTCTCATCCACTTATGGTCAACTTCTACAGTCAGTCAATATCCAGAGATGGACATGTGATACGTATTAAACTGCATGGAAAGAAATGTTAATGCAGCATACAGTCGCTGGTCTGCATTAGCGGAGTAATCAGCTTTCAGATCTGGTGACAGATTCATGGCTCACTTCTCTTAATTACAGCTGTGACGGGGCGGCCGTGGCTGATTTATTGCTGTGACTTAATACTGTGTGCTGGATATTAATGTCGGTACATGTCACATCGATGATGTCACACTTGACAATATACAGATGTGTCACATGCAGTTTTGGCCGATTTCAGACGAGAGTCGGACGCCTGCCTTTTTATTTTTTGCTTATTATTGCACACATCTAATAACCATAAGTAACAGCATCCTCGGGATCATTCGACATGCAGCCAGGTTTTCTGTCGTATGCTCGTCTGAAACCGACCTGAGACTAAACGTGGCCATACACATTAGACAGACGTTGCCAGAAGCTTCTGTTTTTGTCAGAACCGTATGTCTCTCGATGACAGATGTTGGGGGAATGAATGATTGGGCATGTTGAATTTCAACATGCCCAATGCTTAGTTTTCAAGTGAGATAATCCACCACCAGAGCTGCTTACGACCTTTATCTTATTAAGAAATTATGCACACTCGGGTGCTGGGAATGTTGGGAGTAATATCTAAAGTGTATAGACACATGATGATAAGATGAAAATAATGATTTTATATAATTGATGGTGCACAACCCCAGAGCCAGGGTCCTATAAAGTGTTAATTTGGTACATTGCTAAAATTTTTGAAAGCATTTTATTATACTTTGTATGTATTTCCAAAAGCTGTCTATAGATGGCACTGTTTAGTATATTATGCCCTGACTTGGCAGAGGGAACTAGCTTTCCCCTCTGAGGAACTTTCTAGCTAGTACTGCATAAGTTTAGCACTGCCTGCTGTTCAGGGCAGATGGTAGTTCATTATGGACTTTGCTTGTCAAAGAAGCAGAAGCCTATGAGCCTGTGTGAATCTGGGGGCAAAGAAAGGGACTATTTCTCCTGGAGAAAATTCATTTTTGTGAATGAGGGAGTCCCTGAGGGAAGAAGGAACAGCTATTCAAAGACTGTCTAGGATCACAAGGCTGTGCATGGTAGCAAGGTATTCGCTGTTTATGGCTATAGACTTGTGGAAGGACACCTTTCACACTTATATAACAGATTGGCCGACTGTAGAATTTGTGCCCCGGAGTGGGAACTGCGGTACGTACTTTTGAGAGTTTTGCATACCTGTGATCATCTTGGATAGGTTGCAAAGCGTTTACATGAAGCTCAGGGACTACTACTCCTGTTATCATCATTATCGCTGTTTGACTATTTACAGCTATTGGGAGGAGACTGCACTGTGACTTGCCTTGGAACTTTGCCTTGCTATCACTGGATGTACTACAAGTCCCATTGTGCACTTCTCACAACTTCTACAATCGGCCTGATTACTGACTCCAGCACCATACGCTGACCACAGCACCTATATCTTCTGCCTTGCACCCATATAACACTCATAACAACAAAGTCATTATCAGGAAGGAACCTCAACATTAGGTTGTGCCTCAAGGGAAGAAGTGCTGCTGCGGCCCTAGAGAGCATTGGTGTGTGAATAATTATTGACGCCAGAGCCACTACCACTCTCATTCTCCGCTACACTCCTCTGGAAGGATGCGGCAATTGCAGCATCATATTGGGAGGTGTTTAGGTCATCAATATCAGATTGGTGGGGGTCTGAAATACAGCACCCCCACGCTTAGCTGTTTTGGGGTGCCGTGGTGTCTGAGGCCTACATTATATAGAGCGGAAGTAGACAGTTGTGTAGTGGACATTCAAGTAAGAGCTGAGCTTCAGTACATCGACACTGAAAATTACACACATAAGAAAAGCACAAAGTGCAGCACATTTTTTCATATTAAGACACGCCTCTAACTCCGCCCAAAACATAACTATACACAACCCATCCCACCCAGTCCCGTTAATACTCCACATAGTAATTATTCCCCCTTTATGCCACCACGCAGTAGTTATGCCCACATTGTGCTCTGTCACAGTAGAAGTGCCCACACTGTGTGCCTCACAGTAGCAATACCCACATTGTGTCCCTCACAGTAGTTGTGCCCACATGTGCCCCCTCCACAATAGTTATGCCCAGGATGGCCCCCTGCTTCACCATTACAGGCAACAGATAAGAGCGGGATATACCTCAGCCATTCCAGGACTGTGGGACAGCCTCTGAAATCTGGGACCGTCCTGCCAGATCCGGGATGGTTGGGGGGTATGACCATTTACAGAGCTGTCTGCTTCTGCTCAGTACACTGTTGGCCTCTGGCACCACAGCAACCTGAACAAGCTCATTGGTGGGGGTGCTGGATGACGGACCTCCACCGATCTGATATTGATGACCTATCCTGAGGATAAGTCATCAAAATCTGTAGCCTGGAGAACCCCTTTAAGAGGTTCTTTCCCAAAATAAAAGGGGTTTTCCAGGTCTCTGCTTAGGATAAGGCATACATGTTTGATCAGTGGGGGTCCAATCTCTGGTACCCTTTGATAAAAAGAACAATGGGGACCTTTCATTGTTTATTTAGGCATCACCATATTCGTAGGCAGGGGTGCACCTAGCCTTTCTTCTGCCTGAGGCGAAAACTGAAAAAGTGCCCCTTCCCTTAATGCCAATTTCTAAACCCAACCCCTTCCCTTCAGCCCAGGGCCCTTCGGCTGCCCCCCCCCTTGCCCCTACCTGGTGCTGCCCCAGGCAATCGCCTCACCTGGCCTCATTAGTGGTGCCCCCCTATTCGTAGGTGCCATGTAATATTACATTTCCCCTGCAGAGACATCAACTGGCTGCACAGAGCTAAATACCAGAGGTGAGCGCTCATGCACATGACTGTATTTTTTCAGTGTGCAATCCGTTTTTTTTTCACAGACAGCACACTGATCCATTCAGTTCAATTTTTTGCAGATCTTTGTGCCGGATCCACAAATCTCAGCACAGTTCTATTCTTGTCCATAGCTGCGGAGGAGAATAGCCCTTTCTATTGATGGGGGTGAGGATAATACAGAACGTGCACAGGCGCTATCCGTATTTTACGGATCTGTTTTTTGCAGACTGTGTGCATTAGGAATTTGAGAAGCCAGCGTTATCTGATCATCAGGTGGTTTCATTCTGATTTTTAATGTGATGGGGCCAGTTATTTAAAAATCTATTACAATAACATATTTGCAAAGCTAGAAAATCCCTGTTACAAAGAGAGATATTTCTGCTACGTAAATCCAATCCAAATGTGTAAGGTGCAGTAGAGCGTGGCCTTCTGATGGATGCAAGTGTTCTGTTTACCTCCTCACCGCGCATGTCCGTATCATTTCCCTGTCAAAACATTCAGAGGAACACATTGCTCATAGACTGCAACCTATAAAAATGGTTATTACCCTCGCGGACTTAATATCCGCTGAGAAATGGAGTTTGCACTGTATCAGTGACACCGAGAACATGCACAGTGTATGCTGCTTCCCTTGTTCCGGCACAGAGAGGGTTAAAGCTGAATCCGCATAACAACATCATCTTTGGTCTCGTAGGGTACATTTACATTTATTGTTATAGGTAACATGGCGGCTGCGGGCTAAGCAGCCCCTGAAAACTGGAGGCATTGCCTCGCAAGGGCTATACCTGGATCAAAAAACGCGCTTTGGTTACATAAACCTTTTAGATAAAGGGGGAGCCTTGGATTTGGTTGCAGTTTGCAGACTGATTTAGAATGGGTGACAGCGAGCTGGCACTAGCCCATTACTGACGAAAGCTGCTTATCCCCCCCCAACCCCCCCGCCCGCCCTTGGTTGCCATAGTGATGAACAGGAGCAGCGGAGAAGCTGCCAGTGAGAAAATCAGCATCAGGCATCTGTGGGGGTCTGCAGGAGGAAGGAGGCAGGATCAGGGAGACGGCAAACATGGACTTGCATTGTGATTGTGCCGAGTCCCCGGCAGCTGAGCAGCCATCAGGAAAGATTAATAAGACTGCATTTAAATTATTCGGGAAGAGGAAATCGGGCAGCGCTATGCCAACGATATTTGGGGTGAAAAACAAGGGAGATGGGAAGAGCACAGGCAAAATGGGCATGGTACGGAGCAAGACCCTGGATGGATTAGCTGATGCTGTGCTGGAGAACAGCAAGAAAGACGAGCAGTGTCCATCGGAAGCTGCCTCTGCCGATACCGCCAGCACAGATGCCAACAGCCAGGCGGTCACAATAAAGACAGATGTTTCACCCAGCAGCCCCGTTTCTAAATCACACACTTTCTTTTCTTTGCTAAAAAAGAATGGGAAATTAGAGAACGTGAAAGGGGAGAATGCAGAACAGAGAGCTGGCAGCAGACAAAAGAAGGGACTGAAGGGCTTGTTTAATAGCATACGGTGGAATAGAAAGGAAAAACATAACAAGGACGATAAAGAAGGGGCTCTAGAGAATCAACCAGACTTTATCCTGTCCGGTTCTTTGACGGCAAGCTTAGAATGCATCAAGGAGGAAATACAAAAACCTTTGTGTGAACCAGAAGTACCTGCGGAGACTCTCACGGTTGATCTGCCCTGTGAGGAACAGAGAAGGGAAGTCGCCACCTCACTTGAGGACAATCAATTGAAAGCAACAGAAGAATCTCCTTGCTCATCACACCAATCAGTCAAACCCCAAGATGGGGATTCTGCAGGTAGCCCGCATATGGAGCACTGTGACCAGCTACCAGAACTGGCGGAGGAGACCCTACAGGAAAAGAAGGATGAGAACATAACAGGTGAACTTCCAATAACCAATATTTCCTTTGTTGAACCCGAGTGTGATAGTGGGCAAGAAATTGCAGTCCCTGACCCTTCTACTGTTGATCCACCCTCTGAACAATCTTTTGATCGTATATGTTTGATGTTGGCTGATGTTACATCACTGAAAAGCTTTGACTCTCTTACAGGATGTGGTGATATTATTGCCGACCAGGACGATGACGGAAGCAACACTACCGCTGCGAGGCTTATCCATGGGAATGGCAAGAAAGCCATTTTCAAAAAGACCCCAACTATTGTTGCCTATCAGGGAGGTGGAGAGGAGATGGCAAGTCCGGATCAGGTAGATGACAGTGACATCCAAGAATTTTTGGGGATAATACCACAACCGGAGGACGTGAGCAAAGAGGTTGGAAAAGTGAGTACTAGCAGACAGTCCTCATGGGAAGAAAAACATAGCGAGGGCACCTGTGATGGCACTGTGGTGAAACCATCTAAGCTGAAACAACTTGCTGCTAATTGTAATGAGAAAGGGGATGTTAAAAGTCGAGGGAAGGAGCAGAGAGACTCTGTTCGTAATAGCGATGAAGGTTATTGGGATTCACCCATACCAGGGCCAGAGGAAGAAACCTCCAAGAGTATGGGAAAGAAAGCTCTATCAAGAGACAGCTGCAGTGGAGATGCACTCTATGACCTATATACAGAACCTGAGGAAAACACAGCTAGAGCGCATGCGGAAGAGAAAAGACCCTGCCAGACACACGCCAAGCCACTCTCTCCCGTAACTGTCACATGCCCTGTCAAGGCAAATTTTACAAAGGACTCAAAAATACCAATCAGCATTAAACACCTGCCCGTTCACTCCCCCAGCCAGCCAGCGGACACTGGCACAACACCACCATCCGCACAGCATCACCAAGTAAAAAGTGAACTTCCCAGAACGAAAATCCCAGTTTCCAAAGTACTTGTCAGACGGGTCAGTAATAAGGTCATAACGGGACCTTCAGGTAAAACAGCATTGCATGAACCCGCCAGGAAATAACCGGACCTGTTATGGATAGCTCAATTTGCTGTGAGCCGCTACTGTCTTATGGACAAGCGGGAAACTGAGAAGATAATAGTAAAAAAAACAAACACAAACATACTAAAAATACAACCCAGGTCAAATTTTATCCACTTACAAGGATTAACATTTTCTCACTTTTTTTTTTTCTTTGTCTTTTTAAATTTGTACTTTTTTGTTGTGAACTATTTGGCATCCATTTCGGATATGTTAACCCCGAAAAGTCTGTCATGCTCATGGTGTGCGTCGTAAAACATTGTAGACCTTGGATTATGATGATGCAGTGTTTAATATGTGTTTTATTCATGGATTTCATTTCATAGCCGGTTTCTTGGGAACAGTCAGGGATGCAAAGTTCAGCTTAATAGCAAGAGTTGAATCATTTTGCCAAAAATAATTATCTTAGTTGATGATGATTTTTGTAAGAGGACTGGTGGTATGAGGATGCCACCTATGTCATAGGTAAGTCTTAACCATATTTGTGTCCTGGGGTGGTGAAATGCTTGAAATATTAATGAAACCCCTCATCAAAATAGAATTGGATCTATGGGATCATATACCATAGTAATAGATGGAATGTTCACCTTTAGACAGCCATCTCTTTGTTACGACGTCTCCCCCCCCCTTCTATTGTATTGACGTAGCGACTGAGTTGACACCAGGTGAAACGCATGTGGAAGGGGGTAGTATTCTTTTCTGCCCAGTGTATTGTAGGTGCCTGGTAGAAGGGGTGCAGGTGTCCTATCTGGAGTAATGTTCAGTAACCACCCAATTTCTAGCTCTATCGCTTAGTACTGCAGTTTTAGCATGTGGGTGGACAACCCGTTTATGTGTTTGCCATTATGGTCAGTAATGTGCTTACTTCCTAATCTAATCATAGGCCTGGGCCGGGGCAGATTTATCATAAGTGTGTAAAAAAAAAAGGTTGGTTGCCCATAGCAACCAATGACAGCTCAGCTTTCATTTTTCAAGAACAGATTATGAAATGAAAGCTGCGTTCTGATTGGTTGCTGTTGGCAACAAAGAGGCAGCTTTATTACAATGAAAGAAAACTGTCTATGTTGCCCATTCCAACCAATCAAAGTACAGCTTTCATTTTTCAAGAGAAGAATATAAAATGAAAGCTGTGTTCTGACTGGTTGCTGTTGGCAACAAATGGGCAGATTTGTTAAACTGAAAGAAAAACTGTCTCTGTTGCCCATTCCAACTAATCACAGCTCAGTTTTCATTTTTCAGGAACAGAATATAAAATGAAAGCTGTGTTCTGATTGGTTGCTGTGGGTAGCAAAGAGAGTCCTCCTTTTAGACAGTTTCATGCCTCCCTTAAAGGGTTTCTGTCACCAGAAATCACCCTATTAAACCAAGTGTCATTTGCAATGAGCAAAGTAGTACATCCGCGCACGCGCGTTGAGAGCCGGCGGCCGCCCAGGTCCCGGCTCCTTCGTGCGTGGATGTACTACCGCAGTGCGCAGGCGCGGGATTTCGGGATCGTACAGGGCCGGGAGCCGAAAGAGCTGGCTGCCCGGCCCTGTCAATCAGCGCTACGGAGGCGTGGTAAGAGGCGTTATTACGGCCTCTCCTAGGTACAGGTTCACGCCTACTGCACCTAGGGGAGGTCATTTGCATATTATAAAAACGTATTTTTTGGCTAAACTGCTGGACGGGGAAATATGAGACTAACATTACTGTCATCAAGTGTCATTTGCTCATTGCAAATGACCCTTGGTTTAATAGGGTGATTTCTGGTGACAGAAACCCTTTAAAGTATTGAAGGGCCCAATATAAAAAACATGACTTTTCTTTCATTTGCAATTGGCAGTTCAACACTAATTCTGGCCATATACATTCAAAAGCTGTTACCACAATGATCATTCAGTCACCAGCTGTCTCTCCTGACTCCCCCATACACATACATGTATGGTTAGACAGAGCAAGTATGTGTTGTCAGTGAGAGAGAGGAGAGAACCGTTGCCAGACATTTCTGGAGACGGCTTATCTCTTAGGAGAACATAAGGACTGGGTGAAAAAAAAAATAGTTTGCCCAATCCTTCCCTCCAGACATCATCTGTTGAAGATAGTTGGAAGCTTCCATACACATTAGTCAGCCAAACCCACTAAGGCCAGGTTCACATTACTGTTTATTTTTCTGTTCTTCTGATCAGACGGAAAAATAAAGAAAAAAATGGATCCTGTAAAAAAAAAAACGATCCTGAGTATCAGTTGGCTTCCGTTTGAGCCGTTTCTGTCAGAGATCTGTTATTTTAGAAGGAAAAAAGTCTTGCATGCAGGACTTTTTTTCTACCTAAAATAACAGATCTTAGATGGAAATGGCTCAAACGGATGTCAAATGTGCATAACTGATACCCAGGATCGTTTTTTTTATACAGGGTCCGTTTTTTTCTTTATTATTCTGTTCTTCTGATGGATCAGAAGACCAAAAAGATAAACAGTGATGTAAACCCTGCCTAATGTGTATGGGGGCCTTAAAGGGGTTAGTATATGCCACCAATGTTTGATAGGTGCGAGTACTACCTCTGGGACCTGCACCTATGTCTAGAAAGATACCTTCAAAGTAAAGGAGAGCCGACTGAGCATGTGCAACCACCATCCAATGATTTTTATGGGACTGCTGAAAACAACTGAGAGCTGGCTCGGCTCTTTTCCGTCAGCCCCATGGAAGTGAAAAGAGCGGTGGCAGCTCTTCTGCGGTGTGCTTCCTATTATTTTCTATGGAACTTTTGAAAGTAGCCAAGGTTGCTGCTCGGCTATTTTCGGCAGTTCCATAGAAATGAATGGAGGGTGGCTGCACATGAGCGGTCCGCTCCCCTTCACTTTTCGGGCTCTGTTCTAGAGGTAGGTGCGGGTCCCAGAGATATCAAACATTGGTGGCATATAAGTGCTCGAGATGACACAACCCCTTTAAGCCTTTGAGAGCCTCTTGGTATTACATTTGGAATATAGATGGTTATAGGGGTTGTACAGCGCTAGTATATTGATGACCTTAGGATAGGTCATCAATATCAGATCGGCGGGTGTCTGACTCACTGTTGTTTGAAGAGGCCGCTGCACTTGTTAACTGCACCCCCTCTAACTTGCAGTGATGGTGCAGTGTAATTAGAGCTGTTTGTCCCATTCAAGCGAATGGAAGAGAAAGCTGTAGTTACACTGAACTGCCACTAGAGGGCATGCAGTTAAACAGTGCAGAGGCCGCAGCCCTCACACAAGCTCAGCGGCCTCTTCAAACAGCTGATTGACTGGTGTTGGGACCCCCCCCGCGCCAATATGATACTGATGACCTAACCTCAGGACAGGTTATCAATATACTAGCGCTGAACAACCCCTTTTAAATATGCCTACGATTGAAAAGGTTAAAGCAGTTGTCTAGGATTAGGAACACATTACTCCTTTCTTCCAGAAACAGCACCACCCACATCCTTGGATCTTGTCTGGTATTGCAGCTCATCTCCTTTGAAGTGACTTAGTCTGAGTTGCAATACCACCCACAACCTGCGATCAGGAGTGGCGCTGTTTTTCAAAGACATTTCTCTAGTCCTGAACTTGTCCTTCCGCCACGTTGCTTCATTTTAGACTATGCCGGGTCCAATGTCCATAGCCATACCTAGCCATTCACTGTAGATACACAGAGATATATTGGATGCTCGTTCCTTACGTGGGGGAGACGCAGCCAGCACTGTACAAACTATAAATCAGATCTATTCTTTTTTTATACACTGTACAGCACTTGTATGGACCAAATTATTTCCCTTCCTGTGTATGCTGTAAATATGTGAATATCTGCGGGGGGCGAGGAGGTTACGGTGTACATATGCACAATGGCGACTTTCCTTGGAGGTATCACGGAGTACTAAGGGTCCCAGAAATAACCCCAATTTAATATATGTGACTATTTTTATATTTTCTATGTGTGTCTGATTGGCAAGTAGTGGACTAATGTCATTGCATATCACTAACAGATGGCCTTCATGGGCTGAGGCCGCTGTACCATAGAATGAAATCTGTACAGGCACCGTATATAGCAGACTGGTGTTTCATTAAAGATTACTTTTTACAGCATGATCTCTGTAATCACTGATTAAATCCATTCTGCGGCTGCATTAACAATAGGAAACCATAAGGACACAGGGGGGTTAATTCACCGGAGAGGGTCCTGCCCAGAATGCATTGCATCATGTTCTCCCCCACCCCGCCTAACAAAAGAAGCCTGGTTTACCAATCTCTCTTATTGCCCTCTAGAGGCCATTAAGGGAATTACCGGTATAACAGGTCATAATGAGCAGCATACAGCCATATCAGCTGAAGGTTGCTGATCCCAAATGATCCATGTGCCTCTGTCCAACTTACATTGACCCAAGACGGGCTGTGGTTTACAATGGACAGAAACATTTTTGGAGGAAAATTGAGGATTTTCACATTTTGATGCACATTTATTGAATGACTTGTTCCCAATAATTGCCTCTTGTCAGGCCTCATTCACACGTCCAGGTCCGTGATGAAATCCATAATAAGATGACCCGTAGAGGATCCGTGTTTGGTCCATGTGTCCATTTGTTGCCCTCCGTGCACCACGGACTGTACACGTCTGTGAATCATGTGTGATAGATGCCTAAGTCCTCATGCACACATCCATGGACCACAGTCCGTCAAAACCCGGCCTGACGTCCTGCTGAGTGCAGGAGCGCACGGTGTCATTGGTTGCTATGACTCCGTGCTCTTCGTGCCACCGCCTCTGTACAGTAATACTCTCGTATGATTTATACCAGTGTATTACTGTACAGCAGTGGCGGCACGAAGCGCACGGCGTCATAGCAACCAATGACGTTGTGAGCTTGTGTACTCAGCAGGACGTCAGGCCGGGTTTACACGGACCGTGGTCCACGGATATGTGCATGAGGACTAACTGCGCTTCCAATCACCCAACAAATGAGCAAACGCTTGTTTGCTGGGTGACCCGTCTTTTATGTGGCACCTAAAATCATAGTTTTTCGGCAGCCGATCACTCTTAGATAACAGGGATGGGCTGCCGATAAACTATGGAAATATGGGGATGAATGATTGTAGTAATGATCCTTCATCCACATACAGAGGGAATGATTGCTGAATGTAAATGCAGCTGAACAAGCAGGCAATGGTCAGGAACAAACAGTTCATTCCCAGTCATTGCCCTGTATATTAGCCCATGTCAATAAACCCTTAGTCATACTTGCCCCAATTTATAGGCGGCTATTACTAAAACTGGTGTAACTGACAACATAGACACAAGGAAATTATATAGTGAAGAGGGTTGCTAGGTTATAATGTGTTTTAAGCAAAAACTTTTGTAGAAAGCAATGTTGACATATGTACCGATGTAGCAGAGCTCAGTTTGTCATTTTTGTGTACTGCATTAATGGACCAACTTAAAGGGGTATTCCAAGACTTTCTTATTGATGGCCTAATCTCAGAATAGGCCATCATTGTCTGATCAGCGAGGGTCTGACACCTCGCACTATGCCGATCAGCGGAAGTACGCTGAAAGCTGATCATCGAGGTGTTGGACCCTGGGGTGGGCGATCAGTAACAAAATCATGGGATACTCCTTAAAAATGAAAGACATGAACCCCTGGAAGACCTTAGATGGCACATCATAACATTAATTACATCCTACACCTTCAGCACTGCTACAACTGCACATTTTTTTGGATTACAGCACTAATAATATTATACATAAGGCTATACACGACACATATGTATTTTGCGGTTGATAAACCGCAGATCTGCAAAATGCAGATACCGGCCATCTACATGACACACTTTCCTTGGTTATACTTGTCCACAAGTTGGACAAGAAGAAGACATCCTCTATAATTTGCGGAACGGCGCAAATTAAAATGAATGGGTCCACATATGATCTGTAAAAAACTGCAAATCGCACATGGACCAAAAACACGGTCATGTGCATGAGGCCTAATTTACATTTCTCAGGTACATTGCATCACTTGACATATTCTACTCTGCTGCATTCATAAACTCAGCCCTGCTATATCTGTACATACTGTATATGTCACTGGGGAGAATTTATCAGAGACCAGCATTTTACGCTGGTGTATGACACCCCGTGTGCTGCTGGAGACTGTGCCTAATTTATGACATAGTTTACGCCTCATCATATTTAGGTTCTGCTCCAGCAGTCCATGCGTCTAAACTGAAATCTCTGCCAACACCTGGCGTAAAAAAAAGATAAACATGCTGGGTCACGCCCCCTCCCCACCTCCATTTCTGGAAATTGGCAAGGGAGGTGGAAAATAATTTTTTTTTTTGCGCAAGTGGTGTTTAAAAAGTTGGAAACTACTGTATTTGCTACTTTTTTTTTTTTTTTTTTTTTTTACACCAGAACACTGTTGTGGGGGGAATGATAAATCCAGATAGACAGTTTTTGCCTATATCTGAAAGCAGAGGCCCTGCTGTGTCCGGGAGACATTCTGCAGGCAGTACAGTAGACAGTCCCTCTCATTGTTCCCTGGATCAAGCATTTACTGATTGAAAACATTGTCTCTGTTGTTTTAATCCTCAGTCTGTCAGTGGATTAACACGGTTATCCGCACATTAACGCACTTATCAACATTAAATGAAAGATCAGTCTGTGCGAGAAATGAGAAATGAGGTCAGGGGTCAAATACGTCGGCGCACAATTGGAGTTGTCACCCCCCTCTATACACTGGGCTGAATGAGACATACCGAAATACGTAAAAACTATATATATAAATTTAAAAAAAATATATATACGGTATATATTTAGCCTGTGTACACCAGTTGTCTGAACTACAAGTCCCAGAATGCTTTGTCTCATATTAAACATATGAGACATATTTTCAGTTGGAATTTGGCCAAGGATGTACACAGATCTCATAGGGCCCCATAATAAAACTTAGTACGGGCCAGTCAGTTTCTCGATTTGTGTGCATCTGACAGTCTCAGGCGGAACGCAAAGTGTGATTCCTCAAATTTTTAACAAATTCATAATTTTGTTTATCAAGTCAAAATAAACTTTAATACATTTTTTTTTTGTAAAATAAAAAAATAAAGTTGCCATGGTCTCACTCATTTTATTTGACTTGAGGAAGAGGATCTCAATACCAGAAACAAACGTTTCCGTTTAGTCCTCATGCATTCTGAATGGAAAGAGAACCGTTCAGGCAGGGGCGTAGCTATAGCCTCATGGGCCCTGGTGCAAGAGTTCAGCTTGGGCCCCCCTTCCCTCAGTGCTCTGTGTGTCTTCTTATGTGACACAAGGGTCTTTGGGCCCCCTCAGGCTCCTGGGCCCGGTAGCGACTGCTATCTCTGCACCCCCTATAGCTATGCCCTTGCGTTCAGGATGCATCAGGACGTCTTCCGTTTTGTCAGCATTCCGTTTTGTGACCGGACATAAAACCGCTGCAAGCTGTGGTATAAAAAATATATGCGCAACTGAAAACAATGTAAGTCAATGGTGACTGACCCGTTTTTTAGGAGCCTAAAAAAAGGGATCCGTCACCCATTGATCTTCATTGTATTTAGTGACTGATCCGTCTTTATTTCTCACAACTACATCCAAACGGAACGGATGCTTACTGATGTACTAAATCAAAACAGATCCGTTTAATTCCAGTATTGAGATCCTCTGCCGGATCTCAATACTGGAATTAACAATGCAAGTGTGAAAGTAGCCTAAGACAAGCACAGTGTGTTCATATAGATGCAGTTATCACCATATGGCTTCTTGGGCATGTCTTAGGGTATATTCACATGTAGCAGAATTGTTTGAAAATTCACATGAATCGTGTGGTTTTGGCAGCAAAAACATGGATGTCTGCAAGCCCCATTCAGATGAATAGGACAGCTGCAGGAATTTCTGCAACAAATCTGTTGTGTGTGAATTTACACTAAAGGCCCAATTACACGGAGCGAATACCGTACAGATTCTCGTGCATGCGAGCGAAAATGAACAAGAATCGTGTGATGTGATATTGATCGTTACTCGCTAACGATACATACATGGCTCTTGATAGTGTTGAGCGAAGCGAGTTTAGGATGCTACATCTGAAGTCGCTTCGTTCAAAACTTCAGAATAATACTATACCAAGATCCATCTCCATACGGTATTAGAATGTATGGGCTCCAAAGAGCCGAAGTCGCGCGTGACTTCGTTGAATAACTTCGGTAGTTGATTTTTAAAGTGGAAAACCACTTTAAAGCTTGAAAACGAACACGGCTTAGGTTCTGAGGTACTAGTCGGAACCAAAGTCGAGTTCGGTTTCAAGCAAATTGCAGAACGCACATGGGCCGGTATCCGTGTTTTTTTTTCAGATCCGCAATTTGCAGACCGCAAAATACTATGGTCGTGTGAATGCGCCCTTACTCTGACGTGGGGCTAAAGCCTCATGCACAGAACTGTATGTATTTTGCGGACGCTGTGTCCGTGTTGCATCCACATTTTTTGCAGATCCGTTGACTTCAAAGGGTCCGTGATCTGCATTTTTTATGCAAATATAGGTCATGTTGTATCTTTTTGCTTTCTGTATGTCTGTTCTGCAAAAGATATTACATGCCCTGTTCTTGGCCGCAAAATGCGGACCACAAATCCACTGAAGTCAATGGGTCAGCAAAAAATAAAAACGGATGCAACACGAACATCACATGGATGTCATCTATATTTTTTGGATCCACATTTTGTAATACCTCCTTCGTCAGGACACCCTGCGGCAAAGACATTTATACTGAACCTTTTATTTCAAGATATAATCAATACAATCATCAGGGCAGAGAGGTTCTAATTTCTGATGCCTGCAGCTCCTTCATCGATCACCTCTGACCACTCATGTTTAGTACTTTATTCTCTTAAAGGAACACTTAGGGGGGAGTTTATCACTCCCCTTAAGGGGTTATGCTATGATTGATGTAAAAAATGAAAATGGCACATGACCATCCCTTTCTAACAAAGCTAGAACTGAGATCTTCCCATTCATTGCTCCAATGAATACTGCGCGCTGTGGTTTGTGCCTGGCCGATTCCCGCTATTGTCTGCCGGAACAGCCTGCCGGAAATCATACCGGAGGTGTGAAACAACCCACCTGATCATCTCATATGTATGGGGATGTGCTGATTATCCTCTGACAGCAGATGCTGGACAAAAGAAGAACACGTGCACGATCGCCAGAGGCGAGCGTACACGTTTATGGGGATGGATTGGGAGGAATGATGTAAAGTGTGCAGCCTCCTTTAGGATGACATTCATCTGGGTGCTCTTTAATCATGTATTTGCTATATTATTCAGTATATTTATTTATTTATTTATTTATTGTATGCACTTATATGGCACTACTATTTTCTGCAGCGCTTTACAGACATTAGCATCACTCTGTCCCCAATGGGGCTCATAATCTAAGTTCCCTATCAGTCTGTCTTTGGAGTGTGGGAGGAAACTGTAGTAGAAACCCACACAAACATAGGGAGAATGTACAAACTCCATGCAGATGATGCCCTTGGTTGGATATTATTTTCTCATTTTGCTTTTTCTTATAGGGGTTCTTAACCTTTTTTTTTTCCCTAATGTTTATGTATTAATGGGGTATAACAGAAATAGCAAGGGATGGTGCATGCCTAAAATACTCTGCATGTTGTGGAGGTCCTGTCCAGGTACTCTGCAGAGAGCTACAGCTGGGACTGAGTTGTAGTTCTTTGTACATTGCCTGGACATGACCTCATAGTCCAGGGATGGCCAACCTGCGGCTCTCTAGCTGTTGTAAAACTACAATTCCCACCATGCCCTGCTGTAGGCTGATAGCTGTAGGCAGTCTTTGCATGCTGGGAGTTGTAGTTTTGCAACTGCTGGGGAGACGCAGGTTGGCCATCCCTGCCATAGTCAGTAAGTGACAGCATATCCTAGCCGTATACCCTGACTTGCTCTTACTGGATTACCCCTCTAGTGGCTGAGAAACCTTGGCTTGTCACCCCCCCCCCCCCCCCCATTATACAGAATGACTCCAGACTGATCTATCTTAGATGCGTTCTCTCCCCGCTCACAATGCTTGCATTCAGCGGGACCAACAATTTACAATTATCACTTATTGTTTAGTGTTCCCAGTCGCTGGTAACTATGGTAATGAATTATTCTGTTCACTTCTGATTCCACTGCAGTTTATGTGTGTGTTTTGATGGTAGCATTTGGGAACATTGCTAATGAGACTTTCCAGTTTACAAGAAGTGTTACACATGTCCACATATTTGCCCCCAGGCTGTCAAAGCCCAAATGTACCCACTGTACACTATTTATAAAGCAAATTATTATCAGCATTTATTTTACATCATTCGTTGTTGTATCCTAGGTATAGGAAATACCAATCTGAAAATGCACATTGGAAAATTAAAGGAACAGTCCAGGCGAAGCTAATGCACTGTGTTGTGTCTAGTGCTTAGACCCAAGGGGGTGGAGCATGACACAAATCTGGCTTTAGATATAGGATAGCTGTCTCCTTAAAGGGGTATTTCCATCTCACAAATGTAGTTTTTATAGTTAGATATAGTCATACCAATATTATTACTAATAGAATGTATTTATATAAAATGTACCGTTTAGAAGATTTCCCTATTTGTATAAGCATTGTCCCACATACATCAGTCAGGCCGTTGCCCCTAGTTACGGCCACTGCGGCCATGTAGTAGTGGTGGCCGGCTTGCTCTTGTTCAAACCCGCTCTGAGGTAACTGCTGTATTGTGAACGCACATTGCATGAGCATGCGGAGACACATCTTAGGGTTGTACCATTTTTGTCTGCGCTTCCAAAACGCAGAGAAACAGATCTGTTTCAAGATTAATTCTTCTCTATGGAGCAGGATCCGTTTATAAAGTCTGTGTTTTGGACGGATCGGGACCATTGCCTTTTGGATTGGTAGCGTCCAAAACGCAGATGTGAAAGTACCCTAAGATGTGTCTCCGCATGCTCATGTAATGTGCATTTACTATACAGTAGTTACCTCAGAGCGGGTTTGAAAAGGAGCACACCGGCCACCACTACTACAAGGCTGCGGTGGCCGTAACTAGGGGCAACGGCCTGACTGATGTGTGTGGGACAATGTCTATACAAATAGGCAAATCTTCTAAACGGTACATTTTATATAAATACATTCTATTAGTAATAATATTGGTATGGCTATATCTAACTATACAAACTACATTTGTGAGATGGGAATATCCCTTTAACAAACATCTAACTTTATAAGTGTGAGAAAAGAACTGGAACACACATCCATACACTGTGCTTTGATCTCATCCCTGCTTACTGAGCAGAAGACAGTGCTACTTGGTGCATGTGTACCACCTTACTGAGGCATTAGTGTACATTTTGATCAAAAGGCATAAGCCCACTCACCACGCCAAGGTTGCCTCTTTGAGTGGGACCTACTCTAAATTTGGTGCTGCGCTGCCCCGCGACCACCGACACCGCGGCGCCGATCTGACATGGCCATGCCAAACCCAGCACTGGGCCCCACCACTCACCAGCACAGCGACTATGGCCACCGCACAGCACCACACCATCTGAACGGTTGTCAAAGCACACCTTGTCCAAAGCTCTCAGGAACTCCAACTGAGAGCATCTGACTTTATCCATTTCCAGGTGGAAGGACAGATGGGTTGTTATCGTAGACATGAAACCATCTGCTAACATTTTCTTCTCAATAGAGGTGTCAACGGTCTGTAGATGGGACACAGGAAGTTTATGTGTCTTTGAACCTTGGTGTTATGCAAATTAGCTTTCTTTTCAAAAAAATAAAAAAAAGTTGTGGCACTGGTGCCACCAGTTGGAAGATATTTAAGCTACTTTCACACTAGCGTTTTATAATTCCGGTATTGAGTTCCGTCACAGGGGCTCAATACCGGAATAAAACGCTTCAGTTTTGTCCCCATTCATTGTCAATGGGGGCAAAACTGAACTGAAGACAACAGAATGCTCCTAGAAGCATTCCGTTCCGTCTTCAGACTGGAGAGCAAACCGCAGCATGCTGCGGTTTGCTCTCCGGTCCAGGCATCCGCACCAAGACGGATCCGGAATGACCCCCAATGAAAGTCAATGGGGACGGATCCATTTGGTGTGATACAATGGTGAACGGATCCGTCCTCCATTGACTTTCAATGGAGTTCATGACGGATCCGTCACCTGCGCACATACATACATATACACACATACAGACATACACATAAACATACACATATACAGACATGCACATATACAGACATACACATAAACATACACAGACATATACACATACAAATACACATACATACATACTTCTGGCTGGTCTCCACAGCGCAGGAGGTGCTGTGCATGCTCCTGGCTGGTCTCCACAGCGCAGGAGGAGCAGGACAGAGCACACATAGGATGATTCCACCCAGCGCCCAGCAGAGGGCGCTGTGGGGAATCGTCTTATGTGATCGCCGTCCTGCTCCTGTACTGTGCTGTGGAGACCTGCCGGGAGCATGTAAGTATGTATGTGTATTTGTATGTGTATATGTCTGTGTGTGTGTGTATGTACTGTGTGACATGTGTGGGGCCGGAGCGCGGCTCCGGCCCCACACATGTCCCTGCGGCAGCACGGATCCGGCAGCACCCTTCACCTGCCGGATCCGTGCTGCCGCTAATGTGAAAGAGGCCTTATCCTATAAGTTAATGTCAGACCTTGAACAGGTATTACGGCAGAATTTAGGATTATAACCAAGCCAGGACCTCATCTGCAGATTGATGGCCTATAAGAGTCCTTATGCAGTGGCCAGGCAATGCTACGCTGGATCCCCCGTAGGTATTACAACATATTGCTGCCCTCCGGAGAGGATGGAAAGACGTGATGCACCCCAATGAAAAATAAGTCCAAAGAGCCAAGGTTTGCAGTAAACCAGTTTCAGCACCCTGAGAGGAGCAGGAGTTATGGATCGAAGTGGTAGTGGCTCTGGCTGTCACACTCAATCACGGCAGCTTTCCTCACACCATTTCTTCCTAGGGCTGTGCAGTGAAAGTAGGGTGCTCCCCTGGGGCAGAAACCTGGTTCTGGGACTCCTGCCTGATGGTAGTTGGGGAGCAGTTGATTTTACAGTAAGTGCTTGTAAGACCTGTGGAATGTTTCTCTTTACTCAAGTGCAAAATTGGAATTGTAGTATATCCAAACTATAGCGAAGACAGTTTCAACTGTACACAGTGCAATTCTCACCCAGTTAACAATGTAGGGATTTAGGCAAGAATGGGAGTCATGACCCTCTTTTTTCTCCATCTTGCAGTAGAATCTCTTGCATGAGTCTCTTCCAGTAGAATCTAGGGTGGGCAATAGTACTCATGTAATAATAGCTGTAGTGTCTGTCCACTGCAGATACAGGGTTTTGAAATCACATATGGCCAGGACATGTCCAGGTGAGAAGGATAACTTAACTGTGTCCCTCACAGCAGTAAAGTCTTAGCAGCTTTTACTGACTCCAGTCAGTAAAGTTCTCCAAATCTCTCCTTTGTCTTTCTCCTTCTCTCTCTCTTTCTGTAGATCAGAGATCAGTGAGTCTCTGTAGTTTTCTGGGCCTAAGAAGAGGGAGCACAAAGCATCAGCTCCCTCTCTGTCTTTGAACTCTCCACAACTAGTCTAACTGAGCTCACCCAACTACCTACAAGGGTAGAGTAGGGATTGTTAACCTGGCTGTGCCATCCATACATGGCTATGCTGGGTGCTATACATGGCATATCATTACATAACATTAAATAACAAATCATTTACAGATACCCTCTCTGAGGTATTGCACAGTTGGCTTCTTTACTGGAGAAACTCAAGTGCAAACAGTACTGGCTTCTCCAGTCTCCTCACTGGCAGAAGAAGGTTCAGCGCTGACAAAAGGCTTGAGCTATCTGTCCCTTGCTCTCTCTCAGAAGGTGGTTTCCTTGGCCAAAGGACTGTGGCAGAGTACCCCTGTGTCAGGATCTTCTTCTGGTCAGTCGTGCAGTCTGGCAGAGTCTGTCCTACTAAACACTGGTCACTATCTGCAGACGATTGGGGGCTCTGACTGCTCTACTTTCATACAGTTTCCAACTGATCTATAACCTTCTAGTAGGAGGGGTGAAGCTGGAGAAACATGGCCTAACAGAAACAATGTTGCAATTAATGGCTGCCATAGACTTGTATTGGTCCTCAATACAAGTCATTGGGAATGACTAAGTAAAAACAGTCTGACAGAGCTAAACCAGATGGTCAAACGTTCACTCGGTCTGGCTTTTTATTATAATTATTATTATTATTATTATTTATTTGAAAGTGCCATTAATTCCATGGCATTGTACATCTAAGAGGGGTTCCACATACATAATATGTAACAAATAAAATAAGCAATAAATTATTAAAGGGGTTGGCCCATCTCAAGCACTGGTGGCGTACCATTAGGATATGCCACCAATGTCTTATAGGTGCAGGTCCCACCTCTGGGACCCACACCTATCTCTAGAACAGAACCCAGAGAAGGAGTGTAGACGGGGCATATGCGGCCGGCTTAAATTAATTTCAATGGAAGTGCTGAAAATAGCTGAATGGTGTGATCGGCTATTTTCTAAAGTCCTATAGAAGCTAACAGGAAGCGCTCTGCACAAGTGTGACCACCACTCCATTCACTTCTATGGGGCTGACGGAAATAGCCAAATATAGTGCTGGTCTATTTTCGGCAGTCCATTAGAAAAGAATATAGGCGGCCACGGATGAACGGTTCGGCACTGTTCTAGAGATAGGTGCACCTATCAGATATTGGTTGCCTATCCTAGCGAGATGAGCCAACCCCAGACTGGTACAGAGGGGGAGAGGAGCTTACAATCGACAAGGCTTTTCCCTCCTAAACTCACCTCTTCATATTTTCTTATGAAACCAGTGGAAAATTACTAGGTTCTCGGTGCAAAGACTTCAAATTCCCAAAGTCTCTGTTTCGAAACCTGTTCATCATGTTCCCTTGTATGCAAAGTTGGCTGGTTGCGGATACTTGTGGGTGTGTATATATGACCATGTATTGGTGTTACGGTCAGGGGTGTAGCTAAAGGCTCATGGGCCCTGGTGCAAGAGTTCAGCTTGGGCCCCCCTTGCCTGAGTGCTTTGTGTGTCTTCTTATGCGGCACAAGGGTCTTTGGGCCCCCTCAGGCTTCTGGACCCGGTAGCGACTGCTACCTCTGCACCCCCTATAGCTACGCCCCTGGTTATCGTGTACATCCGCCTCTGTCTTGTGTGTACTGGCCAGGGATACTTGTGATGTGAGCATGACCATTGTGTTTGTATCTCCTATATGTTCGGCAGGGCAGTGGTTATTCGCCTCTTGCTTGCTGTGTGTGCCTTGTAGGCAGGGGTGTAACTACCATAGCGGCAGACCATTCTACTGCTATGGGGCCCAGGGCAAGAGGGGGCCCAGTCTTAGTTGGGATCATCCCCTCTTCTACTGGAGGTGAAAACTTGGTCAGGACTCTACCCTCTAAAAGGTACAACTTTTAGCAAATGAAGCAGTGGAAAAATGGTCCAAGGGTCATTGAAAAAGGTTTAGGCAGAAACCCTTCTGTCCTGTGTGGGGGGCCTGGTTTAATCCTTGCTATCGGGCTCTTACTTCTCTATGTACACCACTGCTTGTAGGGGTTAATGCCTCTTTCTGTTTGTGTACACCTGCATGTGTTTTAGGCTAATGAGTTCGGCTATATGTTCCGTCTGTCTGTACCGCCCCTTGGGTGAGCAAACTGAAACGGATCCAAGACAGATCAGCAGTAACGTGGAACCACTGCACCAAGTAACTAGTTTGCAGATTGCACTGTGTTTTCTTAGTGACAGATTTCCTTTAACCAAAATAATTTATTTCAGCAGTAACAATATAGCCTACTCCATACAATGAAATGCAACTTCCAATATGTGATTACTCAGTATGGGGGCTGCACAAGAAGAAACAGAATCCTTGAACATTTAGCTGGTTCTCTGAATCACAATGGAAGACCTTCAGCAAGTGCTTGTAAGTACACCCTGCAGCAGTACTCCACATGGATTATATTATAAATGCCATATTATTTTCCCATTTTATGTATATTATGTAGGCGATACATTTTTGCTGCTTTTTTTCCTTTTGTTCTGTTTGTATCATGTTACAAATGAATTCAGTTGTAACATTTATTATTAACATTTATTAACAAATATACAGATATTATCATCACATGCTGTCCCCAGTGGAGCTCACAATCTAAATTTCCTATCAGTATATCTTTGCAGTGTGTACATACAGTGCCTTGCGAAAGTATTCGGCCCCCTGGAACTTTTTGCCACATTTCAGGCTTCAAACAAAAAGATATAACATTTTAATTTTTTTGGTGAAGAATCAACAACAAGTGGGTCACAATTGTGAAGTGGAACGAAATTCATTGGATCATTTAAACTTTTTTTGTAATAATAAAACTGAAAAGTGGGGCGTGCAAAATTATTTGGCCCCCCTTGCATTAATACTTTGTTGCGCCACCTTTTGCTGCGATTACAGCTGCGGTCTCTTGGGGTATGTCTCTATCAGTTTTGCACAACTAGAGACTGAAATTCTTGCCCATTCTTCATTGCAAAACAGCTCGAGCTCCTTGAGGTTGGATGGAGAGCGTTTGTGAACAGCAGTTTTCAGCTCTTTCCACATATTCTCAATTGGATTCAGGTCTGGACTTTGACTTGGCCATTCTAAGACCTGGATACGGTTATTTGTGAACCATTCCATTGTAGATTTTGCTTTATGTTTGGGATCATTGTCTTGTTGGAAGATAAATCTCCGTCCTAGTCTCAGGTCTTTTGCAGACTCCAACAGGTTTTCATCCAGAATGGTCCTGTATTTGGCTCCATCCATCTTCCCATCAATTTTAACCATCTTCCCTGTCCCTGCTGATGAAAAGCAGGCCCAAACCATGATGCTGCCACCACCATGTTTGACAGTGGGGATGGTGTGTTCAGGGTGATGAGCTGTGTTGCTTTTATGCCAAACATATCATTTTGCATTGTTTCCAAAAAGTTTGATTTTGGTTTCATCTGACCAGAGCACCTTCTTCCACATGTTTGGTGTGTCTCCCAGGTGGCTTGTGGCAAACTGTAAACCAGACTTTTTATGGATATCTTTGAGAAATGGCTTTCTTCTTGCCACTCTTCCATAAAGGGCAGATTTGTGAAGTGTCCGACTGATTGTTGTCCTATGGACAGACTCTCCCACCTCAGCTGTAGATCTCTGCAGTTCATCCAGAGTGATCATGGGCCTCTTGGCTGCATCTCTGAGCAGTCTTCTCCTTGTTTGAGATGAAAGTTTAGAGGCACGGCCGGGTCTTGGTAGATTTGCAGTGGTCTGATACTCCTTCCATTTCAATATGATCGCTTGCACAGTGCTCCTTGGGATGTTTAAAGCTTGGGAAATCTTTTGGTATCCAAATCCGGCTTTAAGCTTCTCCACAACAGTAACACGGACCTGCCTGGTGTGTTCCTTGGTCTTCATGATGCAGAACCCTGAGACTATCACAGAGCAGGTGCATTTATACGGAGACTTGATTACACACAGGTGGATTCTATTTATCTTCATCAGTCATTTAGGACAACATATCTTTTTGTTTGAAGCCTGAAATATGGCAAAAGGTTGAAAAGTTCCAGGGGGCTGAATACTTTCGCAAGGCACTGTATAGGGAGAACATACAAACTCCATGCAGATGTTGCCCTTGGTCGATTACAGTGCTGCAAGACACCAGTGCTGACCACTGAGCCACTGTGCTGCAAATAAAGCAAAAAAAAAAAAGGAAAACAATATTAAAAAATAATATAAAATAATATAAATATAATACAAAAATAATAAATAATAGAATAAATAAATAATAAAACTGCAACAAAAATGTATCAATAAAATAATTGTATGAAGTAAATTTTCCTTGTACTAAGGTGCTATGGTATCCATGACAGAGCTTGATTCTTTGTCACTTTGACTGGCCAACAATCATTTCAGTAGCACCCCTCTCTCAAATTGTATCAATTTGACCCAACCAGCACCCGATGGATTTGGAAGCAGAGACATCCTCCATCTCCAGGTATCATCCACAAGCTCTGCCAGGGGCAGACACAGACAGCAGAGGGCCCCTGTGCAAGGAATGTACCCGGGCCCCCCGACCTCCCCTGGACATAACCCCTTCTCCCCCCACTCCCCCCTCTGACATTTCATACTCTGACGCTCTCCCTTGCCCTGGGCTGTTTTGTTTACATTTTTACACTGCTAAGTGGAGACGTCACTGGCACTGATGGGCGGCTTTACAGGCTAGGGTAGTAAGGCTCTCTACAGTGCCCTCAGTACTACTAAGGCCCCTCTATAGGGCACCCCTAATAGAAATAAGGCCAATCTATAAGGCACGCCTATGGAGCCCTCAATAGTAATGCCCGTCACCAGTGCCCACAGTATTTACAATGTTACCTGCAGTGCCCCCTGTAATTATAATTCCTCCTGCTGTAACCCCTGGAGTTATAATATTCTCTGTAGTGCCCCCATAAATTATAATGCCTTACAGTCTTCTATACCATGCAGTCCCATGTAAATAACATCACTCCTCTCCCTCCAGTCTTTTATACCATGCAGTCCAATGTCAATAATACCAGTCCTCTCCCACCAGTCTTGTACACAATACAGTCCCATGTAAATAACACCAGTCCTCTCCCACCAGTCTTCTATAATAGCCAGTCCCATATAAATAACAGCTGTCATCTCCCACAATCTTCTATAACATACTGTCCCATGTAAATAACACCAGTCATCTCCCCCCACTCTTCTGTAACATACAGCCCCATGTAAATAACACCCCTCCCTTCCCCTCAGCCCCTCTAACACACAGTCCCAGTTAAATAACATATTTCCCTATCACTAAGCAGGGAGGAGGTATAATGAGGAGAACCCCATTTCCCAGCATGTCTCTGGCACTTACATGGCATGACAGGTCTCCACTGAAGAGCTCTGCCTTTCTCTGCACTGGTTACATGACGGTGACCTCATCACAGGTCCTATCACCACTTCCAGTGTTAAAAAGATCACATGACTATGATGTCATCGCAGGTCCTTCAGCTATGGAGTAGAGGCAAAACGGCAGCAGATTCACAGTAAGTCCTAATCAGGGCCCCATCCCCCACACCTCTGCTGGCACTGGGAAGGGCCCCCTCCCTCTCTGGGCCCCTGTGCAGCTGAACCTGCTGCACAGGCGGTATGTCCGCCCCTGAGCTCTGCCCTCTACACACAGATTTTATCTTCTGGCATGTCAGTTATCCGGATCTGAGAGCAGCAGTGAAAAGTCCAGCTCAAATCCACATAAAAAGGATTTTCCTTGGGGCACGGTTGGCATGGAGAAACTTGCCAAGATGTATTACAAGAAATCCCAGCATAATGAGGAGATCCATAAAATGTCCACTTTATTGTCCAGTATGAATCACAGCATGACTAGCAGCTATGCATTTCGGATTGAAAGATGAAGGATTGAATAATACGAAATGCATAGCTGGTAGTCATGTCGTGATTCATGCTGGAATCTTTCAAATTGGACATTTTATTGGATTTCAGCGTCTGAGAGCAGAGCTAGAGGTGGAGTACCCATTAGAACAGGTTATAATGGTAATCTATTATACCGGTATGACCAGTAAAGCTGGTAATTCCAGTAGTCTGTTCCAACAGAGGAGTGGACTACTGAAATTACCGTATCCAGCGTAGCTGATACCGCCGGGTCCCGCCACATGAATGCTGGAAAAATACCACTGCATGCAGAGTTTTTTTACCAGCAGAAAGTCAGAATTCTTTCCAAACGCTCGACGGATCCCATAACAGTGAATAAGGATCCAACTGGCCACGGTGATATCCAGCTATTCCAGATGCCATAGTTCCAGAACAGACTACTGGATTTACCGAATGCAGATGTGACCCTGGCCTCACCTTGAAGCCACTTGGAATAGATCCCTATTTTGCTAAGAGATGTGTGAACTGCAAATTAATTTTTAGTTTCATGACCTATTATTACATAATTAGCAGGAATCGAATCCCAAATTGTTAAGCCTCCCCCCTGGTCCACCCATTGTCCAGTTTTCAAAACAGTCCAGGACTGTTGGGTTCCATTATTTGCACTCTGGACCCGTGGCCTATAGTCCATGTGTTGGGGTAAGGACCCCTTTTACAATTTCAGATTCCTGTAGTCATCGAATTTAATGAGAAAGTGGTCAACTCCTTTAACCTTAAAACTTGATTTAAGCACTAGGTTGTTTTCTTATGCCGCATTTCTTTTAGGAGCACATTGTAAGGTTTGTCCTGTAATTTATGGTTTCCAATATGTCAGTGAAGGCCAGGATAAACGGAGCTTCTGTTCCTTGAATTATGGATCAGTCATTGGCAGACATAGGACTTCTGTCTCACAGAACAGAGCGTGGAAACCATCTTTCAGCTTGGCAGAAAGCCCAGATGTTGCCCCTTCTATGTGGAAAAGGCAAGACAAGGAGAGCCCATCCTGTCTGACAGATGGTACAAACAACACTCCACCCTCTTAGGTTGGCGCTGCATGTCCTTATTCATTTTACTCCCCATGTAGACGACTCTACGAGTCTCCTGGGAAATATTACTTGTCTGCACAGCTTACATTTTAATTACCAGTATAACGTATTTAATAGGACAGAATGAAGAAACAGATTTGTGTCTATTACAGAAGAAGACGTGTTCACAATGGCTTTATTACATGCTAAAGGCTCATGGGCCCTGGTACCGCATTGAGCCCCCAAGCAACTTCTCTTCCTGGCCACTGGCTGTAGCTTGTCTATAGTTTTCAGCTGCATAACCTATCACCCATCAGTGCAGAAGTGATAGCCAGGGATGTTACTGCCCTAAAAATATATCGGACGCATCATATCTATAAGACACCTTTGTGTTATGCAGCCGTAGCTCAATGGATAGTAGTGTACCTCTAAATAATGCAGGCACCAAATCAGGATAGGTCATCAATATCAGACCGGTGAAGGTCCGACACTCGGCACCCCCGCAGATCAGCTGTTTGAAGAGGAGGTGGCACTCCATGCGACTGCTGCTTTCTCTTAATTGCACTGCTCGTCTCCCTTGCAGTAGGGGCGTAGTGTCATTACAAGTACTCTCTCCATTCAAGTGAATTGAACGAGTACTTGTAATTACACTTGCATCAGAAATGACGGGCAGTGTAGAGGAAGTAGCACTCGCATGGAGTGCCGCCTCCTCTTCAAACAGCTGATCAGCGGCGGTGCCGGGTGTCGGACCCCCTTCAAATCGGATATTGATGACCTATGCTGAGGATAGGACATCAATATAAAACCTCTGCACAACCCCTTTAAATCCAGCGACTCACAGGCAATGCCTGGAATTCTCCACTTTCCCATTTCTTCTCTATCTGGCCCAGACCAACATAAAGACTTCTTTCAGACACAATTCATCTACACAAATAAACTCCCCCTCCTGCTGCTACTACCAGTGCTCCTTTACACAGTATTGCATCCCTTTGTGCTCTTCACAAACTAATAATGTTCCTTTTGCACCCTGCACAGTAATGATACCCTATTAGTGCCCTTCACAAACAGTTTCCCCCACAATGGTAATAATACCAATTTATGAATCCCCTTAGTAATAATCTTCCTTTGTGCTTCCTCTCTGCCCCCTTACAACATGACAGTACTCCCTGAAAATTAATGGGGTTGTCTTAGATTATTTGTTTTGCATGCCATGGCCACTTCCAACAATGATCCACAGGGGTGCTGAGAGTGGGTCCCACACCAATCTGATATTGATGACTTAGGCCTCTTTCACACCAGCGCCAGCACGGATTCGGCGGGTGAAGGGTGTCGCCGGATCCGTGGTGCCGCATGAACACATGTGGGGTCGGAGCAGCGTATACACATACACACACACATACACAGACACATAAACATACACATAAACATACACAGACACTTACCTGTTCCAGCAGCACCCGACCTGACCAGCGACGAGGAGGAGGACAGCGCGCACAAGGGTAAGTTTACCCACAGCGCCACCTGCTGGAGGGAGGGGAAATTGCAGGGAGACGGATCCGTCATGAACTCCATTGAAAGTCAATGGAGGACGGATCCGTTTACCATTGTGTCACACCAAAAGGATCCGTCCCCATTGACTTGCATTGGGGGTCATGACGGATCTGTCTTGGTGCGGATGCCCAGACCGGAGAGCAAACCGCAGCATGTTGCGGTTTTCTCTCCGGTCTGGAGACGGAACGGAATGCTTCTAGGAGCATTCCGTTGTTTTCAGTTCAGTTATGTCCCCATTGACAATAAATGGGGACAAAACTGAAGCGTTTTATTCCGGTATTGAGCCCCTATGACGGAACTCTATACCGGAATATTAAAGCGCAAGTGTGAAAGTAGCCTTATGCAGAGGATAGGTCATGAATATTTAAGCCGTTACCCCTAATGACGCTCAGTCTGCAGTCTATACACATTACAATGTCTGCAAGTCCTGATGACAACTTCGTTATCTATCAGCAATGATCCAACCAGGGGCATAACTACCATAGCTGCAGACGATGCGACTGCTATGGGGCCCAGGGCAAGAGGGGGTCCAGTCTTAGTTGGGATTATCTCCTCTTCTACTGGAGGTGAAAACTTGTTCTGGACTCTATCCTCTAAAGGAACAACTTTTAGCAAACAAGGCAGTGGAAAAATGGTCCAAGGGTCATTGAAAAGCGTTTAGGTGGAAACCCTTCTGTCCTGTGTGGGGGGCCGGTTTGATCCTTGCTATGGGGCCCTTACTTCTCTATGTATGTCACTGATCCAACCTATAGTTTAAAGGGATTCTCTACTATCTACAGCAGAGGTAGGCAACCTCCAGCACTTCAGCTGTTGTGAAACTACAACTCCCAGCGTGCATACTTACTCTGCTCTTCTCCGAACTCCCACAGGAATGAATGGAGCATGCTGGGATTTGTAGTTTCACAGCAGCAGGAGTGCCGAAGGCATACCTCCCAACTTTTAAAAATTTCAAAGAGGGACAATGTGTGCTGTGCACATTATGGCAGTATTTTTCATACTAGACCACGCCTCTAACTCCGCCCAAAGCATAACTACTGGAGCCCCTGCGGCATTTTTTTTATTGCAATTCAATGTCCATTTAAATATTAGCTCATAAATCATCAGATTATAGATATTTTAAGGTCCAAATTGCACCAAATAATGAAGTTCTGGTCTAATATACAGGTAGAATCCATACAGATAGTTTAGTAAGGAGCAATTTAGTAAATTTATTAATGCACATTTATGCATTAATTCTCCAGGTCAAAAAGAGGGACATTTAAGGAGCAAAGAGGGACAGAGGGACTTGGGTCAAAAAGAGGGACTGTCCCTCCAAAAGAGGGACACTTGGGAGGTATGCCGAAGGTTGCTGATCTCTGACCTACAGTGACAGAGAATCTTACTGCACCATATAAGCGCAATTACCTTTGTGTAAAAAAAAAACAAAAAACAAACAAGGGCGATGTGTGAGATTCCGGTCTCTCCAGCCTCAAAATCCTTACGTCTCATAAATACTTTATCCATTCATCGGCTCAGGAGACAGTCTGCTTTTAAATCAAGGCAAAATTGTTCCCTGTTGGTATATGTGCAGCCGCTTGAATTAATCCACTTTTATGGTTTTTGTTATCCTCTAAGCCAAAACCAACTGGTGCACAATTTATTAAGAAGCATCCACTGTGCCGTCTTCAGCCCCTCTCCTCTGATGGGCACAGCCTTTTGTCCTTTCTAATCTTGCTCTCTAGCAAAGAATTTTGCTGCTGTAATCAGATTAAGATTTTTTTTTTTGGGATAACAAGAAATTCATCTAAAATTCTGTCCTGATTAATTTCTTTAAGGAGCTCTAATTTCCTGATAAGCTCTCAATGCCCTGCTTCTCTCCGCTCAGTCGTGATTCAGCCCCCTCACTGTCAGGGCTTTCAGGGCAGTTTTTACGCCCCCCCCCCCGTCCCCCCGTATCCATGCATTATCTGAAGGTACATGGCTGGCACACTGTGAAAAAGTCGTCTGTACTTTACATTCATGTGCACCTTCATGCAATTTTGCACCAAAGTGTAACATTTTGTATAAAACCAATAAAAACTCTTATTTGCTGGTAACTGTCTGGATGGATTGGCCATAGACCTTACAGGGGAATTTGCCGGTGGGCCGATGCTCAGGGGATCGCCTGAGCCCTCCTCAGGACTGGCAAGTGGAAGTTTTTGGGGATGTATTTTGTGATGGACTATGGTATTTGGCTCTGTTGGGGTGGTATAATGTGCCACAATATGGTATTGCTGGCCCTGCCTTCCATCAATATGGACCCGACTACAAAACGGGGCCACTTTTAGTATTTTTTCCAGGGCCATTATTAGTTCCCAGTCCGCTCCTGACAGTCTTACCCAAGTAGAATCTGATTTGCACAAAACCTCCTTAAAATAAAGATGTAGTGTTCATATATGCCATTTATGTCTATGTACATTCAGATATCTTCATATAATCAACAGATCGGAATAGATTAACCCCTTAGTGACCAGCCTATTTTGGGCCTTACTGACCAAGCCGTTTTCTTCTTGTTTTCATCGTCGCGTTCCAAGAGCCATAACTTTTTCAGTATAAATTACATCATATATTTATTCTTTGGGTCAATACGATTACACTGATACCAAATACATACAGTTTTTTTGCGTTTTACTACGTTTTTAAAAGAAAGAAATGTATTTGCATTGCCGTTTCCCAAGACCCATAACTTTTTTTTTTTCCTTTCTATGGAGTTGTATGAGGGCTTTATTTTTGCGGGCGACTTGTATTTTTCATTGGTAAAATTTTTGAGTAAATAACGCTGATTACCATAGTCCGGGTCGTTACGGACGTGGCAAGACCAAACATATGGGGGAGATTTCTTTTTGCAATTTTTTTCATTGAAAAGCGTATTTTAAAATGTGTTTTTTTTTATTTCCTTTTTTTAACCACTTAATAGTCCCACAAAGGGACTATAACAAACAGTATTTTGATGCAATGCATTATCCCTAGCTTTTAAAATGCAATGCATTATCCCTATTGTGCATTGCATTTTAATAGCAATGCTATTTTCACATTGACCAGCAGGCAGCGCCAAAGAGTCCACTACCCCATTCAGCTGTATGCGATAGCGTAATACAAGCGTTTGGCTATCTCTGGAAGCCCTATAGAGTTGAATGGAGCGGCAGCGCACATGCATGAATGGCACTCCATTCAAAGAGGGAGCACTGGCCTCCGTTCTCGTCATCAGTGGGGGCGGTCAGACACTTATCCCCTTATAGCTTTACTAATAGTTAATTTCCAGTTTTTATATAGTATATTTTATGCAGTGCCTTTGACCTTCTAAAAAAAGGTTTCCACATAATCTAAAAATAAAGTCCCTTGTTTTGGGAACGAGCCGGACCTCTTGACCATCTATCTCTGGTTGGGGCTCGCCATTCGGCATGCTCCCTACTTATTTCTAGTTTCTTACTGTAATTAATATTCTTGTAAACTCTTATACTCAATAGCCTTTGCTCTATGTGAGACTGTGAGACATGAGACCTTTTATTTGCAGAGTTACCACAGTTCTTTATCAATATGATATCAAAATCTCAGCTCAAGCCTTTATAGTAGCAATTCTTTAAAGTCATGATATATCACATAAGTCCTTGTCAGTGAAAAGGTGAAATGATTACATTGTTTCCAGTAGGGCGACTTAGGGCTCATGCACACGAGCGTGTGCCGGCCGTGCCCGTGCTGCGGGCCACAATGCACGGGCATTGACTGTGGGGCCACAGCATGCGGATCGCGGACTTATTCACTTAAATGGGGTCCACGATCCGCATCCGAGGGTCCGCACCGCAAAAAAGTAGTGCTTGCGCTACTTTTTTGCGGTGCGGAGGCACGGCCAGAAACACCATGGAAGCATACCATAGTGCTTCCGTGGTGTTCTGATCCATGTTTCCGCTCCGCATCTCCCGGATTGCGGACCCATTGAAGTGCATGGGTCCGCGATCCGTGATGCGGGCTGCACACGGCCGGTGCCCGTGTATTGCGGACCTGCCGTATACGGGCCGCAATACGGGCACGGCCGGCACACACTCGTGTGCATGAGCCCTTATGGAAAGATTTATACAGCTCCCAATGAATTCAATTGTAATTAAGTCTTCAGTAAGCTCCCCCTAGTGGTGGCTGCTGTAGCTGGAATATTTCCTATTTGTTTTGCTAATCCTAGTGATAGTCACCATGTGGAGAAGGAAAGAAAGTTTGTTATAAGGCTGCTTCTTTCTTAAAGGTATTATCCTCAGAAAAGGCAATCGATTTCTGATTGTTGGGATTCCAACACCTTGCACCCCGTCCTATCAGATGTTCTGCAGTATATCCAGAGCTGGAAGTCAGCACTAGAACTACACACCCCCATCTATTGGGCAATGTATAAGCCTGTACTCGCCTGGCTAGGAAGAGCCTGTTTGTAAGTTTGCATGATATGGAATAAATGCTATAGAAGAACACAAGCGCTGCTAGGATTTTTGAATGTGAGTGTAGTTTTCCCGGACAGCGTGATCCCTGACTGTGTAAACCATTTCTGTTTGCACTGCTAAGACTGACAGGCCAGGCAGTGAAAACATATTAATACCTGCAAATCTTCAGGGCCAGGCATGAATATGTCTTCACTGTCTGGCCTGTCAGTCTTAGTGGTGGTGGGGGGGGGGGGCGCGCAGCATAAGAGATAAGGAGGAAAGCGTCTGGGTGCAACAGCATCACTCTTGTTGCACTCATGGGCTCATTTACATATTATAAAACATCCATTTTTTAACAGATTGAGGCCACCTAAATAAACGGGATCAAAAGCATTACATTCAGCTAACATTTGCACATCTTGCATGTCAGCTGGATTAATGCTAGTAAATCTGGTGAAAGATGCCCGATTTTATATGTTTGTCCTAATAGAAATGAAATTTGAAGAGTGCTTTTTTTTTAATCAGCGCTCTAATTGATGGTGAAAAGCATTTACTTGGCTATGGTGAGCTGAGATTTTACTATATTTCAGACAATCCTGTACAGATCTGTGTATAATGCTTTGCTTAATTCTCCATATACATACTTTAGCTGGAACATTTTGCATCCCATTGTTCTGCAGAAATGTCATCATTGTTAGAAAAATTCACTGTGATTCACAAAAGGAAAATTAGCAAAGCATTACGTACAGGGTGAATCTAGGAGCAGAGATCAGCCTCAAATAACCCATTCATTCATTCTGAGAAGGTCAGGGAATCCACACACATTGTGACAAACAACTGGGAGCTGTAGATCTGATTTAATACTGGAAATTGTCAGTCATGGATAAGCAGATAGTACATGTACTGGAACATCCTATGGAAAGGCCACAATGTTCTGATTCTAGGGGAAAAGGTCTACCACCAGTGATGGTCTCTCAGTTTCAAACAAGAAATCTGCTGCTGTCCAAAAAATATTCTATCTAAGACCACCAGTATTCTCCACAATGCATCTGAGAAAATGTTACAAGGACAGATTAGCCAAAAGTGGAACTTTTTAGCACAATTATACAGTACAGTCATGGCCAAAAGTTGAGAATGACACAAATATTATATTTTCACATGATCTGCTGCCCTCTGGTTTTTATGTGTGTTTGTCAGATGTTTTTATCACATACAGAAATATAATTGCAATCATATTATGAGTAACAAAAGCTTATATTGACAGTTAGAATGAGTTAATGCAGCAAGTCAATATTTGCAGTGTTGACCCTTCTTCTTCAGGACCTCTTCAATTCTCCCTGGCATGCTCTCAATCAACTTCTGGACCAAATCCTCACTGATAGCAGTCCATTCTTGCACAATCAATGCTTGCATTATGTCAGAATTTGTAGGTTTTTGTTTGTCCACCCGTCTCTTGATGATTGACCACAAGTCCTCAATGGGATTAAGATCTGGGGAGTTTCCAGGCCATGGACCCAAAATCTCTATGTTTTGTTCCCTGAGCCATTTAGTTATCACCTTTGCTTTATGGCAAGGTGCTCCATCATGCTGGAAAAGGCATTGTTGATCGCCAGACTGCTCTTGGACGGTTGGGAGAAGTTGCTCTCAGAGGACATTCTGGTACCATTCTTTATTCATGGCTGTGTTTTTAGGCAAGACTGTGAGAGAGTCGATTCCGTTGGCTGAGAAGCAACCCCACACATGAATGGTTTCAGGATGCTTTACAGTTGGCATGAGGCAAGACTGGTGGTAGCGCTCACCTCGTCTTCTCCGAATAAGCTGTTTTCCAGATGTCCCAAACAATCGAAAAGGGGATTCATCAGAGAAAATGACTTTACCCCAGTCCTCAGCAGTCCACTCCCTTTACCTTTTGCAGAATATCAGTCTGTCCCTGATGTTTTTTCTGGAGAGAAGTGGCTTCTATGCTGCCCTCCTTGAGACCAGGCCTTGTTTCAAGAGTCTCCGCCTCACAGTGCGTGCAGATGCACTCACACCTGCCTGCTGCCATTCCTGAGCAAGCTCTGCACTGCTAGTAGCCCGATCTCGCAGCTGAAACACTTTTAAGAGACGGTCCTGGCGCTTGCTGGTCTTTCTTGGGCGCCCTGGAGCCTTTTTGGCAACAATGGAACCTCTCTCCTTGAAGTTCTTGATGATGCGATAGATTGTTGACTGAGGTGCAATCTTTGTAGCTGCGATACTCTTCCCTGTTAGGCCATTTTTGTGCAGTGCAATGATGACTGCACGTGTTTCTTTAGAGATAACCATGGTTAACAGAAGAGAAACAATGATGCCAAGCACCAGCCTCCTTTTAAAGTGTCCAGTGGTGTCATTCTTACTTAATCATGACAGATTGATCTCCAGCCCTGTCCTCATCAACACCCACACCTGTGTTAATGGAGCAATCACTGAAATGATGTTAGCTGGTCCTTTTAAGGCAGGGCTGCAATGATGTTGAAATGTGTTTTGGGGGATAAAGTTCATTTTCTAGGCAAATATTGACTTTGCAAGTAATTGCTGTTAAGCTGATCACTCTTTATAGCATTCTGAAGTATACGCAAATTGCCATTATAAAAACTGAAGCAGTAGACTTTGTAAAAATTAATATTTGTATCATTCTCAAAACTTTTGGCCATGACTGTACTATGCAAAACTCTTAGGCAGGGTTGGAAAAATGCTTTCAAAAGTAGACGTGGTAATAGTTTCAATTTCAGTTCATTCTGTACCCAAACATCCAGCCAATGTCATTAAAAACCATCTTCGGCATAAAGAAGAACGAGGAGTCCTGGAAGTGATTATATGGCCTCCACAGACTCCTGATCTCAACATCATTGAGTTTGTCTGGGATTACATGAAGAGACAGAAGAATATGAGCAAGCCTAAATCCACAGAAGATCTATGGTTAGTTCTCTAAAATGTTTGGAACAACTTCCTTGCCGCATTCCTTCAAAAACTTTGCAAGTGTACCTAGAAGAACTGATGCTGTTCTGAAGGCAAACGGTGGTCACAGCTAATATTGATTGTATTTAGATTTCTCTTTTCCTCATTAACGTTGCATTTTGTTAATTGAGAAAATAAACTATTAATACTTCTAGTTTTGAAAACCAGTACTGTATGTCTGTGGTTTAGAAAACTGTATGTCTGAATAAAAAAGAAACACTGCACACCAACACCAAAACCTCACCCAAATGATGAAGCATGGTGGAGCATCATGATTTGGGGCTTCTTTGCCGTCTTAGGACCTGGACACCTTGTGATCATTAAAGGAACAATTAATTCTAAGGTGTAATTCTTCATGACCTGAAGATGATGAGACTTTGAGCACAGGGTCGCTTTGACCATAGGGCGAGCGGTGCACTGGGCCCACCAGCGGCAGGTTACATGAATCAAGCCTCTCAACTGTCCCGGATCCAGTGGGATGGCTGGGAGGCAACATCATGTCCTGGATTCATCTGTATCTGCATTCTGCAAGTGTGAAACTATCCTAATTCTAACAAGTTCACTTACTTCTTCTTGTATCTGTAGCTGGCAGAATTAGAAGACATCATCCTGGGGACGAATAATACTACAGTGGCCCCCAGCCTTGTGCAATTTTTTTGAGGAATAATAAATAGTTTATCCAGTTCTTTAAAACCGATGGCTCTTTCAAAAATCTGTTTGGCCGAGATCGTACATTAAAAATCCATAATGTTTAAGCATGGATGCCTCAGATACAGATATCCTGGAAAGGCGGGTGAATGCAAATATAAAATACAAAATAAAATCCAATTTCTTTTAGAATTTGAGAGGTTAACTCTGCCTCCCTCTCATGTAAGAATGCAGCTCTTGGTATTGAGGTCACCTTATTCCATTAACATGTTAGTTATGCTAGGGCAGACATAGTAACTAGGTCTCAGGCTCAGCATCATCTGTACTGATTTTCTATGCATGGCTGAATTCTTCTTTGTTCATCCATATCAGAAGACGACGATATACACTTGTGTCATAACCTGTGTCCTAGATTACCAGAGGAAGACTCCACTCACTGCAGGCTCTGCACAATGACCACACTATCTCCTCATTGTGAATGGCAGGGATCATGACCAGATCTCTTCTAGAAACGGAGTACCAGCTCACTGAAATGTTCATCTTGTACAGGAATTTATTGCAACCAGAGCTGCAGGTTCATCATTCACACCAGCTTTCAAATTATCTCTCCCCCTTATTTCATGTAATGAGCTAAGAACCTGGCCATAGATCCTTTTATTCCGCTTCCGTGTCCTTGATGTGTTACGGGTTGGTAGAAAGGTGACAAGGTAGATAAAAAGTTCTATTTTCAGCATTTCAGCATTTTTTTGTGAAGTTTCACTTAAATCTTGTGCAGTGTATGAAAAATTCATCTTGCTAACTTGGAATACATAACCCAGTAAATTAGGTGTTAGGCTGTGTGCATCTGCATTTAGTACTTTGAGTGCACAAAGGTGTAGTGTGCTGAATAACTTGTGGAAGTTATGCAGTTCAGGGTAGAACTGCCACGTGTGAGGAAGGGGTTCATTTCTAACTCATTTAAAGGGGTTTTTCAAAAATGAAAATCACACATCATCTAGGACATGACAATCTCTTTCCAACAAAGCTAGAACCAGCCCTCCACCTCACATGGATCCAGAGATCTCCACATTCATTGCTCTGCTAGATTTATATCAAGCTGACAGCTCAAGGGGAGTGTCTTTTCTGCTGCAGCTCAGGGGGCGTGTCCATGCTCTCCCTATCACAGCTCAGGAGGCATGTCTCAGCTCTCCCTATCACAGCTCAGGAAGCAGTTGGAGGATGGAGCTGAGCATGTGCGGCCTTCTCAGTGAGCTGGACAAAGAAATAAGAAAAAATAAACAGCAGGTGGCGCTATACAGATACATTTCATTGAATAACTTAGTGGCTAGGCTAACTTTTTAATTACATGCAGTTACAAAAGTGTTCAGATCCAGGTGCTGGTTTAAAAACTGTAGAATATTTTTCATGGGACAACCCCTTTAATGCTTGATTGAGCTATTAGTACATTGTAACTAGTCCTCCACAGCCTAATGCTGACTATAAACTTCAGATAGTTGTCCTCAGAAAGTTTGTTTGGATGACACAACAGCTATTTCTCCAGACCCATCCCCCCTTTATACATATATGTTCAGTTCAGCAGAGCATATACACTGACCAGAAAAAGGATACAGTAGAAGATTGGAAACGGGTGATTTGGAGCGATGAGATGAAAGTCCATAGACTGGCTCTGATGGGTGCAAATGGGTCACAAGGGAAAAGGGGGCTAACGAATCGAGACATTAAAGGAACTGTCAAATTCAATGGAGGAAGCCTGATGATATGGGGTTGTTTCATAGCCAAAGGCGTTGGGTATCTGACCAGGATCCACGGTGGTCTCAGTACTGAGCTATATGTGAATATTATGAACTACATGTGAATATTACATCACTGTGTTTATTTTCCCTGTACTGTGACATCACTGTGTTTATTATCTCTGTACTGTGACATCACTGTGTTTATTATCTCTGTACTGTGACATCACTGTGTTTATTATCCCTGTACCGTGACATCACTGTGTTTATTATCCCTGTACTGTGACATCACTGTGTTTATTATCCCTGTACTGTGACATCACTGTGTTTATTATCTCTGTACTGTGACATCACTGTGTTTATTATCCCTGTACCGTGACATCACTGTGTTTATTATCCCTGTACTGTGACATCACTGTGTTTATTATCTCTGTACTGTGACATCACTGTGTTTATTATCCATGTAGTGTGACATCACTGTGTTTATTATCCCTGTACTGTGACATCACTGTTTATTATCCCTGTACTGTGACATCACTGTTTATTATCCCTGTACTGTGACATCACTGTTTATTATCCCTGTACTGTGACATCACTGTGTTTATTATCCCTGTACTGTGACATCACTGTGTTTATTATCCCTGTACTGTGACATCACTGTGTTTATTATCCCTGTACTGTGACATCACTGTTTATTATCCCTGTACTGTGACATCACTGTGTTTATTATCCCTGTACTGTGACATCACTGTTTATTATCCCTGTACTGTGACATCACTGTGTTTATTTATCCCTGTACTGTGACATCACTGTGTTTATTATCCCTGTCCTGTGACATCACTGTATTTATTATCCCTGTACTGTGACATCACTGTGTTTATTATCCCTGTACTGTGACATCACTGTATTTATTATCCCTGTACTGTGACATCACTTTGTTTATTATCCCTGTACTATGACATCACTGTTTATTATCCCTGTACTGTGACATCACTGTGTTTATTATCCCTGTACTGTGACATCACTGTGTTTATTATCCCTGTACTGTGACATCACTGTGTTTACTATCTCAGCGCTGTGACATCACTGTGTGCATTATACCTGTACTGTGACATCACTGTGTTTATTATCCCTGTACTGTGACATCACTGTGTGCATTATACCTGTACTGTGACATCACTGTGTGCATTATCCCTGTCATTAAGGGAACTAAAATAATCATATGCTGTTCCTGTTCTTAGCTTGCTCTTAAAGGTGGTCATTTTGCTACAGGGCCTAATGGTTACCCATTTTGGTCCTAGTGGCATAATAGCAGTACAAAAATATCCATGCGCAAACACAAATGGACTTGTTAATTCCCGAAGGGGACTCTTAGCTCTTCACACAGAAATTGCACCACATATCTTTATAGGGGTTCTTCTTATTTGGCGTTCTAAATTCCCTGCTTTCTGTCATCGAAATAAATTTTAAAATTCTTGCAACCCGAAGCTGCCACTAGGGGGAGTTTAGTATTTAAAAATTGAGGGGATGTTCACATCTATGTTGGAGGCTCCTTTCGAGGCCGCTGTCATCCAAGTCCTGCATTTAAGATGTCTGTTTTCCACAAAAGAAGTGCACATCCAAATGTAATCTGAACCGACCCCCATTATAGTCAATGGGATCTGTTCAGCTTTGTTGGAGCAGGACAATGGACATTACTATCAGTGATGTGAACGTGTTCGTCTTAAAGGAATTTTCTGGGATTTTTGAACACCCGGGACCCCCGCCGATCAGCTGTTTGAGGAGGCACTGGCACTTGCAGTATCACGAAGTACAGCGCCATACATTGTATTGTGGCTATGCTTGGTATTGCAGCTGTCTACACCTAGGCCATGTGAACAATAAACGTGATGACTCATGGACTAGGCAAAGCTGTGGGAAGGCCACAACGCTACCGGAGAATAGGTTGTCAGTTTTAAATCTGGGAAACCCTTTCAATCTATCTTCCGCTGGTGTCAAAGGCACCACAATTATTAAGACTCGCATGCCTCTTAAGAATTGTGGTGCAACTGTGCAGGTCCATGCTCCAGAATGAAAATTTATACCAGCAAGGGAGCTATTTTCCGCATGCGAGATGTGTCCAAGCACAGGGATGATAAACGCCCTGCAAATTTTTTTTTTTATCCCCTAAACAAACATTTTAAAGCACTGATGAAAATGTCATTGACAGTTGTCAGCAGTTTTACAAAATGCTCCAAAATTTGGTCTGAAAAATTACATTGTTTCAATTAGATGCAGTAAATCAATGGTGACACCCAGTGGAAACAGGTGGGTACTGCAAGTAACAAGGTTTTGAAAATTACATCTAATTTCTTGAATTTGGATTGGTTTTACTAAGATTATAATATTAAATATTTAATATATTGAAAATGATAAATGTATAAATATTAACAGTACAGATGTGAAAGTAGCCTTACACTTTTATTTCTGATAGATGGAGGATGGATCTCATGTATCATGTCCTCTCCTGGGCCCAAGGTTCTCCATTCTAACACAGCATCAGGCTCCTAATCATTTCTTTTATATCGTTCAGTTCTGGTAACATACAGGATCGATGCACAGTTTCTCTGCTGTATATGAAGCCACTCTTTACATTGGTCAGCAAGTTCTATTATTCTTGCATGTTTCATCAGGAGTTTATTAGGGTCATCCATTAGTCTGGTTTTACACCTTCATCTTCAGTCCTGCTCTCAACTAAATTCATCGTCACTGGGTACCATTTGTCTGTATTTCCCTTCATGGATCGCAGAGCACCGCAGCAAATCACAATGACACAGAGTCAGGATGATATGACTCTACTGCTGGACGGTCGCACAGTAACCCTGACCGCAAAGAAATGATTTCATAAATCACAACATAAAACCCACTTACACTGTCCAATATTAAAAGACTTGTGTGGATAATACTGTCTGGGATGGAAAATTCAGGTAGAGATGAGCAAATCTATTCGCCGCTTCGTAGATTCGTTACGAATCTTACAAATTTCCTACTCCGAAGCAAATCCGGATTTTTCAGATTCGCTTTGTATTATTCGTACATGTTCTTAAAATTTTGAACGCTAACGCTACATACGCTACGTATGCAACATACGCATTCTTCTTGCCCCCCGAAGCGGGAAAATGTTGATACGCCCCCTCAAGAACGGGAAAGTGAAGATATGCCCCCCTCAGAAGCGGGAAAAACCAGCCCGGCCCACTGGGAACTAACTATTTGCATGTATAGGGAGTGAAGACCACAGCATGGCGAAATAACTGCAACCAAAATAAGGGTAGATGGTGTTTGGTAACGAGTACCCTGAACCACCGCCCGCTCCAGAGATCAGAGTGTCACAATTGTGCAAGACAGTCTTACCGGCTCCTGACTCGATGTTCGCCTTGCCGGCTGGTGCGGCGGAGGCGGCTGGAGCATCCACTTCGCTGCCCAGGAGGAGAGCAACAACAACACCTTCCATGCTGCAGAATTCAATTGTGCCTGCATCAGGGACGGCCCACGCCCAGACCCTATGGGACTACAAGAATGCGGTGGAGGACTGGGTCATCCAGATACTGGACCATCTGAGGCCGGGAGACCCTACACTGGAGCGGCATAAGGGAACATCCTATAATTTTCAGTGGAGCGAGGCTGTGGCTTTCTGGCCTATGACGAGGACGGCAAGGAGTACTTTGTGGGCCGCAGGTCAGTGAAACGGCCGTACCTGCCCCAACCCGTCACAGCCTATACGTGGGAGATCAGGTGGAATATACCCCCATGGCATCCCTGAAAGGCCCCTTTGCTACTGGGGTAACGTTATTATCAAAGCCCCTGGTACCTGCATCACCACCAGAAGTTTGGCTGGAGGAACCAGCAGGCGCAGGACGCGTGCGCGGCCTACAGGAGTCACCAGATGGCAGTGGCACCCTCCGTTTCAGGGTGGAAGTTGGGGATGTATTTTGTGCTGCTGGCAGTATTTTTTGGTGGACTGTGGTATTTGGCGTTGGGGTGGTATAATGTGCCGCAATATGCTATTACTGGCCCCTCCTTCCATCAATTAGGACCCAACTGCAAAACGGGGCCACTTTTCATATTTTTTCCAGGGCCACTTTAAGTTCCCAGTCCACCCCTGGCTGCTTCATTCTGTTTCTGCTGCAATTATATAAAAATTGCAGTACAAAAAAAAGCACAGAGGCTTGGCTGTGGTCAAGTAATCATCACACCTTATACACCTTATCCCTGTACTGTGACATCACTGTGTTTATTCTCCCTGTACTGTGACATCACTGTGTTTATGATCCCCGTACTGACATCACTGTGTTTATTATCCCTGTACTGTGACATCACTGTGTTTATTATCCCTGTACTGTGACATCACTGTGTTTATTATCCCTGTACTGTGACTTCACTGTGTTTATGCAGCAGATACAAGCATGGATACTCACTTGTTGGTAACTCGATTGTTAGAGGTGTTGCTTTAGGTCAGAATGAGGATAGACTGAAGGAGGTGAGATGTCTTCCTGGTGCTACTGCAAGCAGGGATAAAAGACGGATCACAAATATTGATAAGGCTGCAACATAGGAGACTGAAGTTGATCTGGTTAGGCTACTTTCACACTTGCGTTTGCAGGATCCGTTTGTGAGATCCGTCACAGGCTCTCACAAACGGTCCTGAACTGATCAGTTTTTCCCTAATGCATTCTGAATGAAAAAGGATCCGTTCAGAATGCATCAGTTTTGCTTCAGTTTTGCTTCAGTTCAGTCTCCATTCCGTTTTGGAGGCGGACACTAAAACGCTGCTTGCTGCGTTTTGGTGTCCACATGAAGAAACTGATGCAAACAGATCCGTCATAACTCACAATGTAAGTCAATGGGGACGGATCTGTTTTGTCTGACACAATAGAAAACGTATCCGTCCTCCATTGACTTTCAATGGAGTTCAAGACGGATCCGTCTTTGCTATGTAAAAGATAATACAAACGGATCAGTTCAGAACGGATGCAGATGGTTGTATTATCATGACGGATCTGTTTATGAGAGCCTGGACGGATCTCACAAACGGATCCTGCAAACGCAAGTGTGAAAGTAGCCTAATTCATCTCGATACAAACGATTTGTAACAGAAAAATGTTGTTGTGGTAAAAATGGAATTTCAAAGTCTCAGCCTGGAGCTGAGCAGAATGACAGATTCCATTACTTTTTCGGAGATTTTGCCAGTCCGCTCTCAAAATATTAAGGCATGTCGTATCCTGGAGTTCATTGGTTGGCTAAGGCAGTGGTGTAAAGATGAAGGTTTTGGGTTTGGTCACAATGTTAGTAGGTGGAGTAGTAAGGACATGTACAAGAGAGATGGTCTGCACCCGTCACACAAAGGCACTGAGGTACTTGGAGAGGAGTTCAGGTGTTTTTTTGACAGGCATTTAAACTAGATGGAGGGGACAGGAATTTTATTGAGGAGAATGATTTCTGTCCCCAAACAGTTTTGGTGAACCAGGGTATTGAGCTTCTTGATCAGCAATCTGTTAGTGTGGTAGATACAGTTGTTGGTGCAGATGAAGTGGGCGCTGGTGCTCTAGATACTAATGTTAGTGCGGTGGATGATGTTGGTGATGCTAATATCAATAGTTTGTAGAGATAATTTGGTTGTAATAACAGAGACATGGTTTAAAGATTGCACAGCCATTCCGGGATACACTTTGTATAGGAAAGATAGGGTGGAGAAGGGGGGGGGGGTCGCCATTTATGTTAAAGATATCATAAAATCTACAGTGATCCAAAATTCATGTAAGGAGTTGGAGACTCTCTGGGTCTGCTTGCAAAATAAAAAGGGATCTGTTACCAGAGTAGGTGCTATCTATAGCCCTCCAGGGCAATCTGAAGAGCATGACATGATGCTGGTGGACCAGATTACCCAAATGGCAGTAAAGGGAGATATTGTAGTTATGAGAGACTTCATCATGCCTGATGTTGATTGGAATATCCCTTGTGCGTCCACATGCAAAACTAGGAACATAGTAGAGGCCCTGACGGGGATGTCCCTAAAACAGTTGGTGAAAGCGCCAACTAGAGGTGAAAAATATCCTAGATCTAGTATTTACAAACGGGGATCTGGTATCTGAGGTGAAGGTGGGAGAAAATCTGGGTTCCAGTGACCACCAATGTTTGTGGTTCAAAATCCAAACTGACTGTGAGAAATCCCATTCTGCAACCAAAGTATTGGATTTTAGGAAGACCAAGTTTGAGGTTTTGGGGGAATATGTAAAGAAAGAATTAAAAGGGTGGGATAAAACAGCAAGAGCGAGTGCTCAGTGGAAGGCATTTAAAGAAGTCTAGAGAGGTAAGAGCTATAGTGAATGATAAAAGTCTGCGTATAAGAGGTATAAAGAGTCTGGAACTGTAGCGGACAGAGAAGTAAATAAATAATATAAAAGTATACAGTCATGGCCAAAAGTTTTGAGAATGACACAAATATTATATTTTCACATGATCTGCTGCCCTCTGGTTTTTATGTGTGTTTGTCAGATGTTTTTATCACATACAGAAATATAATTGCAATCATATTATGAGTAACAAAAGCTTATATTGACAGTTAGAATGAGTTAATGCAGCAAGTCAATATTTGCAGTGTTGACCCTTCTTCTTCAGGACCTCTGCAATTCTCCCTGGCATGCTCTCAATCAACTTCTGGACCAAATCCTGACTGATAGCAGTCCATTCTTGCACAATCAATGCTTGCATTTTGTCAGAATTTGTAGGTTTTTGTTTGTCCACCCATCTCTTGATGATTGACCACAAGTTCTCAATGGGATTAAGATCTGGGGAGTTTCCAGGCCATGGACCCAGAATCTCTATGTTTTGTTCCCTGAGCCATTTAGTTATCACCTTTGCTTTATGGCAAGGTGCTCCATCATGCTAGAAAAGGCATTGTTGATTGCCAAACTGCTCTTGGACGGTTGGGAGAAGTTGCTCTCGGAGGACATTCTGGTACCATTCTTTATTCATGGCTGTGTTTTTAGGCAAGACTGTGAGAGCCGATTCCCTTGGCTGAGAAGCAACCCCACACATGAATGGTTTCAGGATGCTTTACAGTTGGCATGATACAAGACTGGTGGTAGCGCTCACCTCGTCTTCTCCGAATAAGCTGTTTTCCAGATGTCCCAAACAATCGAAAAGGGGATTCATCAAAGAATATGACTTTACCCCAGTCCTCAGCAGTCCACTCCCTGTACCTTTTGCAGAATATCAGTCTGTCCCTGATGTTTTTTCTGGAGAGAAGTGGCTTCTTTGCTGCCCTCCTTGAGACCAGGCCTTGCTCCAAGAGTCTCCGCCTCACAGTGCGTGCAGATGCACTCACACCTGCCTGCTGCCATTCCTGAGCAAGCTCTGCACTGCTGGTAGCCCGATCCCGCAACTTAAACACTTTTAAGAGACGGTCCTGGCACTTGCTGGTCTTTCTTGGGCGCCCTGGAGCCTTTTTGGCAACAATGGAACCTCTCTGCTTGAAGTTCTTGATGATGCGATAGATTGTTGACTGAGGTGCAATCTTTGTAGCTGCGATACTCTTCCCTGTTAGGCCATTTTTGTGCAGTGCAATGATGACTGCACGTGTTTCTTTAGAGATAACCATGGTTAACAGAAGAGAAACAATGATGCCAAGCACCAGCCTCCTTTTAAAGTGTCCAGTGGTGTCATTCTTACTTAATCATGACAGATTGATCTCCAGCCCTGTCCTCATCAACACCCACACCTGTGTTAATGGAGCAATCACTGAAACGATGTTAGCTGGTCCTTTTAAGGCAGGGCTGCAATGATGTTGAAATGTGTTTTGGGGGATAAAGTTCATTTTCTAGGCAAATATTGACTTTGCAAGTAGTTGCTGTTAAGCTGATCACTCTTTATAACATTCTGGAGTATACGCAAATTGCCATTATAAAAACTGAAGCAGTAGACTTTGTAAAAATTAATATTTGTATCATTCTCAAAACTTTTGGCCATGACTGTACAGAAGAAGGCAAAACAGATTATTAATGCTGCTAAAGCTTCAAAGGAGGAAGAAGTGGCCAAATCTGTTAAGGAGGGTAATAAAACCTTCTTCAGATATATTAGTGACAGGAAGAAGAAAAACTGTGGCATTACAAAAACAAAGCAATGGAAAAAATCTGTATATAGATGGGGATAAGATGGTCGCTGACCATCTGTATAACTACTTCTGCTCAGTTTTTTTCAGATGGCGACTTTCATAATCAGAACATGGCTGGACATAGCATTGCCTCTAGTTGTAAAGTTTCAGCCCCAGTGTTTTCAGAGGCCGATGTTCTGGAGGAACTTGTCTGGCTAAAGTTAAATAAGGCAATGGGTCCGGATGGCATCCACCCCAGAGTTCTTAAAGAACTCCGATCAGTGATTGTTGGCCCCCTGACTGATCTGTATAATCAGTCCCTTCTTACAGGAGATGTTCCTGATGATTGGAGAATGGCCAACATTGCACCCATTCACAAGAAGGGTAGTAGAGAAGAAGCTAGTAACTACAGGCCAGTCAGCTTGACATCTGTAGTGGTAAAAATGATGGAGACTCTTCTAAAAAAGAAGATAATTGACCACCTAACAACAAACAACTTGATGGACCCAAACCAGCATGGCTTTACTGAGGGCCGATCATGTCAGACTAATCTCATTGATTTCTTTGACTATGTAACTAAAGTGCTGGATGAAGGTGATGCTGTGGATATCGCCTACCTGGATTTCAGAAAAGCTTTCGATACGGTTCCCCATAAAGAGCTGATAGAGAAGTTATCAAGAATTGGACTTAACCCCTGGATAGTTCAGTGGATCTGCAGTTGGCTGAAGGACAGATACCAGAGGGTTGTTGTTAATGGAGTGTATTCTGAGCAGAGGCTGGTTACAAGTGGGGTGCCACAAGGATCCGTTCTGGGTCCTGTTCTGTTTAACATGTTTGTAAGTGACATAAGGGACGGCTTGGTAGGGAAGGTTTGCTTGTTTGCTGATGACACAAATGTGCGTAATATGGTTGATGTTCCAGGAGGTGTCTGTAATATGGAGAATGATTTATCTTTATTAGATAAGTGGTCAAAACAATGGAAACTGCAGTTCAATGTTTCCAAATGCAAAGTAATGCACTTGGGGAGAAGAAATCCTCTATCTGAGTATCATATTGGCAGTTCTGTGTTAACAAAGACCTCAGAAGAGAAGGATTTGGGGGTAGTCATCTCTGACAGCCTCAAAATGAGTAAGCAATGCAGCCAGGCGGTAGGGAAAGCAAATCGTAACAAGCAGAAAGAGGGAGATTGTGATCCCTCTGTATAGAGCTCTAGTGAGACCACATCTGGAATACTGTTTCAGTTCTGGAGACCTCACCTGCAAAAGGATATTGCTAAAATAGAACGGGTCCAAAGAAGAGCTACAAAAATGGTGGAAGGTCTAAAGCATAGAACTTATCAAGAAAGACTCAGAGTTCTTAATATGTATAGTATGGAGGAAAGAAGAGAAGGGGGGACATGATTGAAACCTTTAAATATGTTAAATGACTGAATAAAGTTCAGGAGGGAAGGGTTATTAATAAGAAACTGAACACAAGAACAAGGGGGCACAATCTGAGGTTAGTTGGGGGAAAAATCAAGAACAACATTAGAAAATATTATTTCACTGAAAGAGTAGTAGAAGCTTGGAACAAACTTCCAGCAGAGGTGGTTGATAAATCCACAGTAACTGAATTTAAACATGCCTGGGATAAACATGTATCTATCCTAAGATAAAAACAAAAGGATAATAAAAGGGCAGACTAGATGGACCAGGTGGTCTTTTTCTAACGTCAATCTTCTGTTTCTATGTTTATTATCCCTGTACACATCGCTGTGTTTATGTGAACTGTGACATCACTTTATTATCCCTGTAGTATGACATCACTGTGTTTATTATCTCTGTACTGTGACATAATTGTGTTTATTATTCCTGTCCTGTGACATCACTGTGTTTATTATTCCTGTACTGTGACATCACTGTGTTTATTATCTCTGTTCTGTGACATAATTGTGTTTATTATTCCTGTCCTGTGACATCACTGTGTTTATTATCTCTGTTCTGTGACATAATTGTGTTTATTATTCCTGTCCTGTGACATCACTGTGTTTATTATCTCTGTTCTGTGACATAATTGTGTTTATTATTCCTGTCCTGTGACATCACTGTGTTTATTATCGCTGTTCTGTGACATAATTGTGTTTATTATTCCTGTCCTGTGACATCACTGTGTTTATTATCGCTGTTCTGTGACATAATTGTGTTTATTATTCCTGTCCTGTGACATCACTGTGTTTATTATTCCTGTACAGTGACATCACTGTGTGTATTATCCCTGTTCTGTGACATCACTGTGTTTATTATCTCAGTACTGTGACATCACTGTGTTTATTATCTCAGTACTGTGACATCACTGTGTGTATTATCCCTGTACTGTGACATCACTGTGTTTCTTATCCCTGTACTGTGACATCGCTATGTTTCTTATCCCTGTACTGTGACATCACTGTGTTTATTATCCCTGTATTGTTTCAGGCTATATTTCATGTCCGGTATGCATATGAACCACCAGTGAATCTGGCGTTTTAGAGGATTAGGTCAATCACAATAGAAAGCATATAATGTGTCTGAGCTCAACCTGCTAGACTTGTTAGTTTATTTACATAATTTACATTTCTGCCAGATTGCATTTTACCAAACGAAGTAGCTGAAATCTGCTCTGCAGGTGGATCCATCTGGATGAATTATAGAACCTGCATTGTGCTGACAGGTCCATTTTAAGAGTGAATTTTAGTTGACGATCTGCCAGGATTGTGTAGTAGTAAATGTTCAAACAACATCTCTCAGAAGTTAAGAGCTGTAGACAACGTACGACACTAGGACATGACAGAGTTGTGGGATCCTGCGGCCTCCGTCCGGCTCTATAACAGTACTGCAGATGTGATGGGAAACAAAAGGCCGGGATGCTGTGGGACATTAATTATGCATTTATAAATTGGATGAACAGTGATGGTATTTAGTAAGAACTTTGTAACAGGATTTTTATCATCAGGAAGACTTTTTAAAGGGAATTTGTCACCATCAAAAAGCTAATTAGTCTACAGGCAGTATGTTATAGAGCAGGAGGAGCAGAGCAGATTGATATATAATTATGTCGGAAAATATTTAGTATAACTTGTATTTCATTCATTTAAATTCCTGCTCATTTTGGGCTTTGAAGTCCAGGAGGTGGTCCTATCCGTGATTGACAGCTAGCAATGGACCTGCTCTTTGACTTCAAAGCCCAGAATGAGTAAGAATTTAGATGAATGAAATAAATGTTAGGGTCCATTTACAAAACTGTATTTCTGGGTCCACATCCATTCGGCAATTTTGCTGAACGGGTGCAGACCCATTCATTTCGCAAAAAAGATAAGAGCATGTCCTATTCTTGTCCGCGACAAGAATAGGCATTTTTTTTCATAAAGCTGAACGTGTGCCGTTCCGCACACTACCAGTAGCCATGTTTTGCGGATATTCAATTTGTGGACCGCAAAACATTTAAGGTGATGTGAATGGACCCTTATACTGAATCTTTTCCCATAAAACTATATATTAATCTGCTCAGCTCAGACTCCATGTTCAAGAAGACAGGGTCCCTTTAAGGCCTCTTTCACACGGGCGTCACGGATTCAGTCCGGATGCGTTCCGGAAAATCCGCACCAATCTGCACGCAATCACAGTCAGTTTTGACTGCGATTGCGTACGTTCATTCATTTTTTTTCCGCGCGGGTGCAAAGCGTTTTAATGCGTTTTTCATGCGCGTGATAAAAAATTGAATGTTTACAAACAACATCTCTTAGCAACTATCAGTGAATCACACATTGCACTTGCGTGCGGATGCAATGCGTTATTCACGCAGTCCTATTCACTTCAATGGGGCCAGGGCTGCGTGAAAAACGCAGAATATAGAACATGCTGCGATTTTTACGCAACGGCGAACTGATACGTGAAAAAATTCGCCCATGTGAAAAGCCCCATTGAAATGAATGGGTCAGGATTCAGTGCGGGTGCAATGCGTTCGCATCACGCATTGCCCCCGCACGGAAATCTCGCCCGTGTGAAAGGGGCCTAACAGTAAATATTTCTTGATGAAAACACTATAGTCGCATATATAAACGTAAAAGAATCTGTTGTTGTAGAGCAGGGGTAGACAACCTCCGGCACGCCAGCTGTTGTAAAACTACAACTCCCAGCATGCATACTTGCTCTGCTCTTCTAAGAACTCCCAGCATTAATGGAGCATGCTGGGAATTGTAGTTTCACAACAGCTGGAGTGCTGAATGTTGCTGATCCCTGTTGTAGAGCAATGGCCTCCAGCTGTTGCAAAACTACTATCCCCAGCATGCGGACTACGACAGCCCAGGATTTCAGATCGTCCGAAGAGCCGCAGGTTGGAGACCATTGTTAGGGCTCATGCAAACGAACGTATTTTCTTTCCGTGTCCGTTCCGTTTTTTGCAGAACCATTCATTTCAATGGGTCCACAAAAAAAGGGAAGTTACTCCATGTGCATTCTGTTTCCATATGTCCGTATTTCTGTTCAGCAAAAAAATTGAATATGTCCTATTACTGTCTGCATTAGGGACAAGGATAGGACTGTTCTATTAGGGGCCAGCTGTTCCGTTTCGCAAAATACGAAATGCACATGTCTTATCACTCAGGCAGATCTTTAATGGGATTTTTCATTTTTTTAAACCAATGGGTCATCCAGAATTTTTACACTCATTGTCTATACCAGGGATGCCCAACCTGCGGCCCTCCAGCTGTTGCAAAACTACAACTCCCAGCATAGCCGGACAGACTACAACAGTGAATGATAGGAACTGTAATTTTACAACAGCTGGAGGGTTGCAGGTGGAGCACCCCTCCTGATCACCTTTTCTGAAGTAGCTAGAGAATAACACAGCTCCATCCATTGTGTAGTGGACAGAGCTCATTACTGCATCTTAATGCAGGGCCGTTTTAAGACATTGGTGGGCCCAGTGCAAAGATCAAGAGTGCCCCCCCCCCCTTTCGGGTAAACTTTACAGATTGCAAAATGGCTAACTTTTTTTTCTTAACAAGTCGCATCATTGTGTTTATTATCTCTGTACAGGAAAAAAGGGGGGGACCCCACGCCATTTTTTTACAAAAATAATTAAATAATTAAATAAAAAATGGCGTGGGGTCCCCCCCTTTTTTCCTTTTCCAGCCAGATACAACCAGCAGCAGCAGCCTGGCACTACCAGGGTGGGAAGGGACACGGTTATTGGCCCTTCCCAGCCTAATGGTACCAGCCTGCAGCCGCCCCAGAGCCAGACCCTCAATTTTGAAGGTCCGGTCCTGCGGGTACCCGGCTCTTCCCGGCACCCCTGGTGGTGGTGGGTGCCAAGGTAATAATGTTGGGGTTAGTGCTGGCCTGCCATACCGGCAAGCACTAAGCCCAGTATTAGTAATCAGGGCCGTCTGTAGATAGCCATAATTACTAAAACTGTAGTATTGGAAAAAAAAAAAAATACACACACACACAAGTATAAAACATTTTATTGAAATAAACACTCCCCCAGACCCCTGTTTGACCATTTTATGAAAAAAAAAAAAAAAAAAAGCTGGTCCAACGTAGTCCTCTGCATTCACGATCCTGAAAAATAGAAAACAAACACACAAACACAGACCACTTACCTCTTCCTGCACTGGGATAATACACACAGCGATGTCACAGTACAGGGATAATAAACACAGTGATGTCACCGTACAGAGATAATAAACACAGTGATGTCACTGTACAGAGATAATAAACACAGTGATGTCACAGTACAGAGATCATAAACACAGTGATGTCACTGTACAGGGATAATAAACACAGTGATGTCACCGTACAGAGATAATAAACACAGTGATGTCACTGTACAGAGATAATAAACACAGTGATGTCACAGTACAGAGATCATAAACACAGTGATGTCACTGTACAGGGATAATAAACACAGTGATGTCACCGTACAGAGATAATAAACACAGTGATGTCACCGTACAGGGATAATAAACACAGTGATGTCACCGTACAGAGATAATAAACACAGTGATGTCACAGTACAGGGATCGGCGTCTCGTGGCCCAATCAGACCTCAGATCAGCGTCTCGTGCCCCCATCAGACCTCAGGTCGGCGTATCGTGCCCCAATCAGACCTCGGGTCAGCGTCTTGAGCCCCCATCAGACCTCAAATAGCGTCTTGTGCCCCCATCAGACCTCAGGTCAGCTTAATGTGCCCCATCAGACCTCAGGTCAGCTCTTGTGCCCCATCAGACCTCAGGTCAGCTCTTGTGCCCCCATCAGACCTCAGATTAGGGTCTTGTGCCCCATCAGACCTCAGATCAGCATCTTGTGCCCCCATCAGACCTCAGGTCAGCTTAATGTGCCCCCATCAGACCTCAGGTCGGCTTAATGTGCCCCCATCAGACCTCAGGTCGGCTTAATGTGCCCCCATCAGACCTCAGGTCGGCTTAATGTGCCCCCATCAGACCTCAGATCGGCTTAATGTGCCCCATCAGACCTCAGGTCGGCTTAATGTGCCCCCATCAGACCTCAGGTCAGCTCTTGTGCCCCCATCAGACCTCAGATAAGGGTCTTGTGCCCCCATCAGACCTCAGATTAGGGTCTTGTGCCCCATCAGACCTCAGATCAGGGTCTTGTGCCCCCATCAGACCTCAGGTCGGCTTAATGTGCCCCCATCAGACCTCAGATCGGCTTAATGTGCCCCATCAGACCTCAGGTCAGCTTAATGTGCCCCATCAGACCTCAGGTCAGCTTAATGTGCCCCCATCCATCAGATGATAATAGCATAATGAGAATAACACAGCTCCATCCATTGTGTAGTGGACAGAGCTCATTACTGCATCTTAATGCAGGGCCGTTTTAAGACATTGGTGGGCCCAGTGCAAAGATCAAGAGTGCCCCCCCCCCCCCTCCCCCCTTTCGGGTAAACTTTACAGATTGCAAAATGGCTAACTTTTTTTTCTTAACAAGTCGCATCATTGTGTTTATTATCTCTGTACAGGAAAAAAGGGGGGGGACCCCACGCCATTTTTTTACAAAAATAATTAAATAATTAAAAAAAAAATGGCGTGGGGTCCCCCCCTTTTTTCCTTTTCCAGCCAGATACAACCAGCAGCAGCAGCCTGGCACTACCAGGGTGGGAAGGGACACGGTTATTGGTCCTTCCCAGCCTAATGGTACCAGCCTGCAGCCGCCCCAGAGCCAGACCCTCAATTTTGAAGGTCCAGTCCTGCGGGTACCCGGCTCTTCCCGGCACCCCTGGTGGTGGTGGGTGCCGAGGTAATAATGTTGGGGTTAGTGCTGGCCTGCCATACCGGCAAGCACTAAGCCCAGTATTAGTAATCAGGGCCGTCTGTAGATAGCCATAATTACTAAAACTGTAGTATTGGAAAAAAAAAAAAAAAACACACACACAAGTATAAAACATTTTATTGAAATAAACACTCCCCCAGACCCCTGTTTGACCATTTTATGAAAAAAAAAAAAAAAAAAGCTGGTCCAACGTAGTCCTCTGCATTCACGACCCTGAAAAATAGAAAACAAACACACAAACACAGACCACTTACCTCTTCCTGCACTGGGATAATACTCACAGCGATGTCACAGTACAGGGATAATAAACAGTGATGTCACCATACAGAGATAATAAACACAGTGATGTCACTGTACAGAGATAATAAACACAGTGATGTCACAGTACAGAGATCATAAACACAGTGATGTCACTGTACAGGGATAATAAACACAGTGATGTCACCGTACAGAGATAATAAACACAGTGATGTCACCGTACAGAGATAATAAACACAGTGATGTCACAGTACAGAGATCATAAACACAGTGATGTCACTGTACAGGGATAATAAACACAGTGATGTCACCGTACAGAGATAATAAACACAGTGATGTCACTGTACAGAGATAATAAACACAGTGATGTCACAGTACAGAGATCATAAACACAGTGATGTCACTGTACAGGGATAATAAACACAGTGATGTCACCGTACAGAGATAATAAACACAGTGATGTCACCGTACAGGGATCATAAACACAGTGATGTCACCGTACAGAGATAATAAACACAGTGATGTCACTGTACAGAGATAATAAACACAGTGATGTCACAGTACAGAGATCATAAACACAGTGATGTCACTGTACAGGGATAATAAACACAGTGATGTCACAGTACAGGGATAATAAACACAGTGATGTCACAGTACAGGGATCGGCGTCTCGTGGCCCAATCAGACCTCAGATCAGCGTCTCGTGCCCCCATCAGACCTCAGGTCGGCATATCGTGCCCCCATCAGACCTCGGGTCAGCGTCTTGAGCCCCCATCAGACCTCAGGTCAGCTTAATGTGCCCCATCAGACCTCAAGTCAGCTCTTGTGCCCCATCAGACCTCAGGTCAGCTCTTGTGCCCCATCAGACCTCAGATTAGGGTCTTGTGCCCCATCAGACCTCAGATCAGCGTCTTGTGCCCCATCAGACCTCAGGTCAGCTTAATGTGCCCCATCAGACCTCAGGTCAGCTTAATGTGCCCCCATCAGACCTCAGGTCAGCTCTTGTGCCCCCATCAGACCTCAGATTAGGGTCTTGTGCCCCCATCAGACCTCAGATTAGGGTCCTGTGCCCCATCAGACCTCAGATCAGCATCTTGTGCCCCCCATCAGACCTCAGGTCAGCTTAATGTGCCCCATCAGACCTCAGGTCGGCTTAATGTGCCCCATCAGACCTCAGATCGGCTTAATGTGCCCCATCAGACCTCAGGTCGGCTTAATGTGCCCCCATCAGACCTCAGGTCAGCTCTTGTGCCCCCATCAGACCTCAGATAAGGGTCTTGTGCCCCCATCAGACCTCAGATTAGGGTCTTGTGCCCCCATCAGACCTCAGATCAGGGTCTTGTGCCCCCATCAGACCTCAGGTCGGCTTAATGTGCCCCCATCAGACCTCAGATCGGCTTAATGTGCCCCATCAGACCTCAGGTCAGCTTAATGTGCCCCATCAGACCTCAGGTCAGCTTAATGTGCCCCCATCCATCAGACCTCAGGTCAGCTCTTGTGCCCCCATCCATCAGACCTCAGGTCAGCTCTTGTGCCCCCATCCATCAGACCTCAGGTCAGCTCTTGTGCCCCCATCCATCAGACCTCAGGTCAGCTCTTGTGCCCCCATCCATCAGACCTCAGGTCAGCTCTTGTGCCCCCATCCATCAGACCTCAGGTCAGCTCTTGTGCCCCCATCCATCAGACCTCAGGTCAGCTCTTGTGCCCCCATCCATCAGACCTCAGGTCAGCCAAACCACCCCCCCGCCCCCCCTGGGGGCCCCAGCCACAAAAAATACTTACAAAAAGCTGCTCCAGTCGTCTTCTCCTTCTCCTGCGCGCGCCTTCTTCTCCTGCAGTGTGTGATCCCGCGAGACCTGTGACCCAGCGCTGGATCTCGCGGGATCACACAGCCAGCCCCGGAGGAAGCACGCAGCCAGGAGTCGGAGACCGAGATCGCCAGGGTAAGCATTAAAGAACCCCCCCCCCCAGTGTCCTAGAGTCCGGGCCCCATAGGGCAGTACCAGTTGTACTGCCCTATCGGCGGTCCTGCACACCCATACCGGCCGGTTGTAAGGGGCCCCCCCCCACGTGACCTATTGGTGGGCCCGGTGCAGATGCACCATATGCCCTATGAATAAAGCGGCCCTGTCTTAATGGACATGGTTGTGTACCTCTGGCACCGGAAATAGTTGATCAGTGGGATGCGGTATATAGGACCCCTGCTGATCAGATATTGATGGCCTATCCTTGGGATAGACCATTCTTACAAAAATCCTAAACAACCTCTTAAAGGTTACTTTCACACTAGCGTTTTCCAGTATTGAGTTCCGTCATAGGGGGTTCCGTCATTGTCAATGGGGACAAAACTGAACTGAATGCTTCAAAATGCATTCCCTTCCGTTTAGTTGCGTCCCCAGACCGAAGAGCAATCCGCAACACGTTGTAGTTTGCTTTCCATCCTGGGGATCTGGAGCAAGACAGATCTGTCATGACCCACAATGCAAGTCAATGGGGACGGATCCGTTTTGTCTTACAATAGAAAACGGATCCGTCCTCCATCAACTTTCAATAGAGTTAATGACTGATCAGTCTTGGATATGTTAAAGATAATACAATCGGATCCGTTCATAACGGATGCAGATGGTTGTATTATCAGTAACGGAAGCGTTTTTGCTGAACCCTGCCGGATTCAGCAAAAACACTAGTTTGAAAGTAGCCTAAGGAGGTCAGCAGTTTTCTTTTTTTTTTTCTTCTCAACATTCCATGAGCCGTACCTTTATCACTTTTTCATTCACATAGGTATATGAGGGGTTGTAATTTTCTATTACACCATTTATTTTTTATCAAAGCATTGATTGAAAAGAAGAGAAAAAAAAACCTTTGTGGGGATGAAACTAAAAGAAATTTCAATTCTGGCATGGTTTTTCGGGGTTTATTTTTAATGCATTAATAGTGTGCTAAATTGATATGTTACAGCGATATCAAATTTATATAGATTTCCCTTACGTTTTACAACTTTATTTTACTCACTTGCATAGTGCTGACATATTCTGCAGAGCATGAAGCTCAAAATGTAAGTTCCCTATCAGTATGTCTTTGGAGTGTGGGAGGAAACCCACACAAACACGGGGAGAACATACAAACTCCATGCAGATGTTGTCCTGTCAGATTCGAACTTAGGACTCCAGCACTACTTTCATTTCTGACAATCGTAACTTTTTTATATGACATACTAATAACTTTTTGATCACTTTTATTATGACATTCAACCTGCAGGAGAAATACTTTAAAGGCTATGTACACCTTCAGAGACCATTTTTGTTTACAATTGCATTTTACTCAATTTTGGCTAAAAATCATTTTCAGTTGGACTTTATTAAAAAATAGGATTAAAACTGTTTTTCTAGTGGTGTGACTGGTTCTTTCACTTTGTGCCAGTCATCTAATAAACCTTCTGTCTAAATTACTAAGATCATAAGGTCGTAAACACTTATTTTACTTATAAGTATTTGGATTAAATCAGAGCTGAGCTATAATGAGCGATTATAATGTCAGAGAGCAGAGATAAGGAGCCCGTCAGCTCCCCAAATGAAGGAAAAGGCAGACAATCCACAGGCAGCTACTACAGCATCTCAGCTCTGTACACAAAAAAGCGCTTCATATTTGATTGATTTTGAAATGATTTTAGCTCAAAATAAGTACAATGCAATAATAAAAAAGGTGTACATAGCTTTTAAATACTTCAGACGTTTTTAGATGTAGCGATAATTATGTTTATTTTTATATGTGAAATTAGGAAATGGGGTGATTTCAATTAAAACTTTTTTTATAGTTTAAAAACATTTTTTTTTAACTTATTTTTAGTCCTTGTAGGGGACAGTAAATGTGATTGTTGGATCGCTTATACCATACGGTGCAATACTTTAGTGTTACAGTCTATGGTGATTGTGACATCTTCCTATTAAAATCAGTCCAAATTAAGTACACCATCACCATAGAGTAGGTACCCCTGAAGCATAATTATACCTTTCTTGTTAAAATCCAGACCTTTAATCCTGAGAAATGTTAATTTTTATGCAAATTAGTGTTTTGTAGCACCGTGGATGGGATCGCTCTGCTCATTTGCCAAAGGGTCGTGAGAAATAGCCCTTAGCTGAAGGAGAGTTTGACCAACATCAATTGATGGTGTATGGCCATCTTAAAGGGGTGCTCCAGCTTTCTAACAAATTTTGACCCTCACCCTCCCAACCAGACCTGTGGAGGGAAGCATACTTGCCTACTCCTTGCCACTTGTTTCAGGCTCCTTTGATTCTCTGTTGTGTTTGCCATGCTCCAGTCCCAACTAGTAAACTACTGGCATAGGCCGGGGTCAAAAGAGCTGCTGACAGCTGGTCACAGCTGTGACGTGTCCCCCAAGCGGCATTTTACTGAGCCACACATACTCTATTCACTTGTTAAGGGGTGCCCTGCAATACCAGACAACCGATTCACTCTGTTTCTGGGGGGGAAAAAAGGGCATATTGGCCCATACAGAAAGAAATAACTTTTTTGTCTTTTTAGGTCCATCTCCCATCTTGTTTTGAAATCGCGTAAAAACTCTGGCATAAAGTATAAGCAGCATATAGATAAAAGATAGAAAAAAAAATAATCACACGCATCACAAGTACTTTCAGGTTGCTTGCTGAACAAGCCATTTTTAACATGTTTAAGAAATATTCCAACCAGAACTTGAAAGATCCAGCGAAATGTAACAGTAAAATAAAGTCCATCATGAAAGAGTCACAAAAACTACAGTTCATTACAAACGAGTTAAAAATTGGTTCATGGTTTCATATTAACACTGAACTGAAAAGAACACATTCCAGTGCTAACACACGTGAACGAAATCCTGGAAGCGAACAAGAAAGTCCTTCCACAAGTCATTATAAATCTCCTCCTCGCGTCATTGGTTTGGGGAAACGGCTTTTTCATTATGAAAAATAGACACAACAGAATAACAAAACTGTACGGTTAGCTATACAAAATAAATAAGACGTCTAGCGACCAGTGATACATTCACTTCGAAAGCAATGTCTGGAGATTTATACAGCGATTTCAACAAGGCAGCCATTTGTTTCTTCAAGGAAGATCATTTGTTAAAGTATATTGTAATTTTAGTAAGAATTTCTATTATCTACATGTTTATAGGTGTAAAGTCGCTTTCACATGACCGTGATGCAAGGGCATTTTAACGTTCACATGAAGGACACAGTCAGTGGTCCAGCTGAACGAAACTTAGACCATCATAGTGACCTAGTTCAGAAGCACCATGGGAGGTCTGGGTGTTGTAAATGTTCTAGTAACACTGAAATACTCCTGCATTAAAGCAGTAAGAAATTGGATTAATGGTCAAAATGCTGGCAAAAATTTATGTAAGATGAATACTATAAGGTGGAGGATTACAAATCATTTGTGGGTGCAATTTAAAAAATGCTCAACACATCCACATTTCATTCTAGTGTTTTTTCAAGAATTGTACTGCAGAGTTAACGAGACATGTAGACCACCCCAGGAGTCCAGGGTCCGAATTGACTTTAGTCACTCAGCCATAAGAACTGACGTCATGGACATAAACACAGACTACCCAAAAAAGAAGACACTAGTAGAACATTTTTGGAAGCGTTATCTACCTGAATCCATAAAGGGACCCTACCATAAAAAATTTTCAGCACATTAGCAGCCTAAATTTGAATATTCTATATTTTTTGTAAAAGAAAAAAAAAAAACAAAAAAAAAAAACACTTACACTAGTCGATGGTTTTCTGGATCTAATTTTTTTAAATCACTCCAACGATACTTTCTCTCCTTGTTCTTTAGCTTGCTCTTTGTTTGGATTATTAGCATGCAAACAGTCTCACTTAACTATCTCAGTCAGTCCATCACTGACACCAGAGAGGGAAGTGGGATGAGTGACACAATTAAAGCATCATACATTACACTAAATCAGTGCAGTGCTCCTCTGTGGGCATCTTTATCTATCAAGATAACCATAGACCTGTCATATTGTTATCCCAATTCTACAACTACTGTTATAATGACTTTTCACATAACCTTTTCTCCTCACAGCATCAGTGAACTAACAATGGGTTACTTATCTATATAGGAGTTTTATCTCTCTATCCCAACAGCTACAGAAGAAAACAACATTTCAATGGCATAGTACAGCAAAAAAAAACCTTCTTTCTGCTGTAAGTGTCCTTTTAAGGACCCGATAAACAGTTCACGATTAGATGAACCTACCCATTTCTGTCGGGTGGGCCAACTAACTAATCGTATAAGGACCTCCTGACTCTTTTCCGACGGGAAAGAAGCCTCGGGAACGTTGAATTTCAACACCTGATCCTTTCGTTCTAGCTTGATATAACCTACCTCCAAAGATACCTGGCAGTGACTTTCTCCTCTTGCCTTTGAAAACACATGAATGCTCGGTCAAACAGGCTGACAGCTACTGAAGGTGTATGGGCCCTTTTGGGTTTATGTAATCCCGATACTATATGTTCTATATCTGGCTCGTTCACATCTCATGTTTAGGAGTATCCCAAACCCATTACTCAGCTGTGGTTCCCTCGGTCTTTCGGTACTACCAGTACAAAATCTTCTGGTCTACAACTAATAGGATTACGAAAAACAATGTCAGCATGAACAGGCTGCTAGCTTCATCAATCAATGTATAACGTGATGGCAAGATGCTGAGAGTCATAATACACCAAGAAAACAACAGTGCATGATGAACCATCTAAATTACAGCCCTCCTCATGCTTCTGGATCTCAGGCAGGATGGCCGCAGGGAGATATAGGGGAGTCAATGTATATATAAGGCTCTGTTCACACTGCTGTTAGTTTTCCAGTCTCCCAAAATGGTATGGACCCTGATGGACCCATTAAATGTCAACCAGACAGATGAATAAATTGTAGTCATCAGAGGCGAATTTTGAACCTAAAGTGGCCCTGGAAGAAAAAGAAACCTAAATGTGGCCCTATACTATAGGAGGGTCTAAATTGACAGGAGTCGGGGGAACAAAAGTAGGGGTCACCAATACCATAGTGCAAAATACCACGGTGCCGCACAATATATTGCCCCAAAAGCTGTCCCTGAGTTGGCCATCAATAGAGGCCATTTTCTCTCCTCCTCCAGTTGTCTTTGATAAGGAGCTTAGGAGCTGAGATGCGGAACATAGTTGAGTTCAGGAGTGCCTGATTCTCACAGAGTTAATGACCACTGAGGGCTTATTATAGACCCATCCAGTGGCAGAGATGGGGGCTTGGGCGGCCCCATGGGCATCAGCCTACTGGGAAATTTCCCTGAAAGGTATAGGGACAATCCTCCCCTGGTAATCATAGCTGTGGTAAGAATACATACTTACCAACTTTGCAGTTATTAATTAATTAAGTTTGGGCCAAGTATGTGCCACTCCAGGAAAACCCCCAAACACAGTGGGACCATCCATTTATGGGTGTGGCTTACATAAGCCTGCCTGTTTTTGGGTCCCGGGATAGCCCAAATTTGCAGGGACTGTCTGCAACTATGAGAATAGAAGGTAGAGTTTTGTCTACAGATGTATCTAAAGTCAATAGAACTGTAGAATATCCTCCCCTCCCTGCAGCCATAGTCCTCAGGATCAGTGAGCAGTTTAGTAAGTTGGTGCATAGAATATTTTCCTTATTATTACAAGCTTTTAATGAATAGCAACCTTGTCAAAAAATGTATAACCCTTTAATGACTGTGGCTGTGCAAATATTCTTAGAAGTAGGTTACCCCTCACTCACTGTTGAAGGTTGACTGAAATATAACTAAAAGTAAAGGCCTCAGATTAACAAATAAAGAGGATTTCTACTGAAAACGTGTAAATGCCCAAAGTTAATAATCTACCTGTGTCTAGATATTGCTGTTCCATACTTGTTATGGCGCCCCTTGGCGTTCTTTTAATTCCCTCTCAGAACGTCCATCCATGTACCCAGTCTTATCTGACCTGTACTACTAAAGGATCTGGGCGGTGGGACTGAGCTACTACTCAGATGTGACCACCGGAATGGGACCCATTAGGCAGAGTTTTAGAGAAGGGATCAAATGATCACTTGGGGGTGGACAGCACCATCTGGACACAGGGGCATTTAAAAAGAAAAAAAGATTCCAATTGAGAAATTGTTCTCTGTTTATGGGACAGCGCCTCTAAGTAAATCCGAAGGATCCCACATTTGTGAACTATGGGTTTTTTTCCATTACTTTTAGAGATCAACTTTTTTTTTTTAAATAACTAATGCTACATTTTGGTTGCTTCTCTTTGAAATGCTAAGAAAAAATGAAAGATCAGACAAGAGTAGGGGGTCCAAAGGCTGGCATATTCCTAACTGGCTTTTAAACACCTATTCATCGATGACGTTCTACATTTTGGACAGATAATTAAGGGTGGATTCACGCTTGAGTTAACAGGCTGCCAGAGTTCACTGGATCATGTCTAGCCATATACTGCCATTCACCGTCAGAACATATTGACTAGAATGGGATCAGAGGGGATATGGCCGCTTTCCAGTGAAATGCCTGCTGGACAAAAACCATTGCATGAACTTGGTTGGTTTTTGTCCAACTGAAAACTGGTCGGATCCACACCAGATACCATTATAGGTCTGGCGGTAAGAACACATTAAGCAATATGTGGATTTTCCAAATGTACGAAATTCTAATATGAAACAAATGTACCAACTGATATAAAGCCTGTGCCTTGAAACCTTTTGTGGTCACCCTTTCCAATTTCAGACACAGACAAGAGGAACATTTTGAGTTGTAGACAACTTAGTGGACTCCTGTGGACCACGACTGTTTCTCAAAAATGAGAAAGTCTCGCTAGTCTGCATGTAGCTACTGTCCTATGTGGGCACTACATATTAAGCTTACAATTTTATGGGTTCCTTCATTAACATCACTTCCTTGATTAGAAGAAAATGGCCACCGGTCAGCACTACCATCTAGTGTGCAAAAAACATCAGTTAGCTCACCACTCCATAGGCCACGATCACCATGATAGTAGGTAAATGTATGTATTCCAAAAAATGTCTTAACTCCGTTAAAATCCAGACTTCATGTTAATAGGACGTCCGCCATAGGAAAAGCCACTTACATGTTTTGAATCTGTACAGTTCTTATTATGCTATTCTGCTAGCTTTTTGCATGATGGATGCCCTCTTAACACGAAATAAAAAAAACTCTGGATTTTAATGGAATTCTGACAGTTTGGAAATTTTTGGAATGCAGAACCACCATCCAAAAGCCATGATTATTTCCTGTTTTTTTTTTTTGGCAAACCGGCTGAAAGAAGCTTATAAGAGCTCCAAGTCTCACTAAAACCAGACTAATTTTAAAAAAATTACATATATTTACATATATAAAAATGTTCCATAAAATCAAAACCATTTTAGGAATAAATAAAATATTCATCAACAGCAAGTACATGTGGATGGCAATTCCCCCGCAGTATCTGATCACCAATTTCACATTATCGTGTTTTTTTTCTTTTCTTTACCATCCACTAGGGAAACACTAGTTAAGTTACTTAGAAATACAATTGACTGCAAAACCTTCAGTCTCGAAATACTGCAAGTGTCCTTCACATAAATACAGTAGTTCTCCTTCATATCAGAAGTCCTCATTTCTTGAAGGGTGTGAGCTTAGTGATTGTGTTCCAGAACGGAGAAGTCTTTCTCTTAGGCTCGGCCAGGGAAAACACCTGCTGTTGTGGAATGCTGGTGGGCACCGTGATGTGGCGCTGGTGGATCGGGTGCAAGTTTTGATGAGGAGGGACTGCAGGAATTCCATTGTAAGTGACACCTGTGGCAGAAGACAGATGTGAAGTCAGAACTAAACTTGGACAAATACCCTTCACCACCCAATAATACATTAGGTAAGGACGAAGGATGGACAAATCGAATTTCCCAAAAAGTTGAGACTCTAAACCAGAGATCTCAAACTCGTGGCCCTACAGCTGTTGAAAACTACAACTTCCATCATGCCAGGAGAGCCTAAAGCTATTGGGGCATGCTGGGAGTTGTAGTTTTGCAACAGCTGGAGGGCCACGAGTTTGAGATCCCTGTTCTAAACGAACCAGAATTTTTGTCAATTCATTTTGTGTAAATTGCAGAGAGGAGGGGGTGAGAGAGAGACTAGTGTGCTACTCTGAGTTTCTTGGCAAGGATAGAGCATGTAGTTAATAATTACTTAAGAAATCATGTCCCCACCAAATAAAGAGACATCAAAGCACATTGACTAGAGGGTAACCATCTCCACTAGGTGGCACTGCAGAGAGCTTTCTTTCTCAGGAGGCATTGCCTGACCTGTAAGACTCTCCACATGGAGAAACCATTCACCCTGAGACTTAAAAAAACAGCTATTATAATTTTGCACACTTCTACCCTTGCAACCAATGCAAAAATCATGGTTTTCCTTTAATACATATACCCCATATGGATTCTGTCAACACTTCCATACTTTTTTTTCTCCATTGAATTAAAAAATTCAGAAGCATATTTCATTAGAAATATGACATGCCTTTGTTATTCCACCTGGATATCTATGAATAAATTGACAACTGGTTGATACCATTCACTTTGTCAATAAAGATGAGGTGACAGTCTAGCCACTGGACCCCTGCCAACCATCGGAGAGGATGGCTAGGTCTAACATGCATGCTGCTGTTACTTCTCTATCGGACCATACATGGCTATCGGCTATCTCTGGCAGTCCTTTAGAGAATGAATGGAGCAGAAGCACACATACTTAACCTGCTACTTCCATTCTGATGGGGCAATGGGACCTATGTTTGAGATTGGTGGGGGTCCCAGTGGTAGGACCCCCTCCAGATAGTTATCCCTTATCCTTTGAATAGGGACCAGCTTTTAAACTTGGCACAACCCTGTTAACTCCAGTAAGAGCAAAAGATTGGTAATGAAACTCAACAAACATTAGATGGTCCACCAATCCCATAGAAATCGACAGGTTTGGCCCATGTTCCTCAAGGGGCGTGCATGGGCACCTTAACAAATATGGTAATGGCAGGAGGAGACCCGTCCATGTCCTGCTCATCATTAGTTCATGGAAAACTAATGGTAACATCAGAATATAGACGACTTATCAGTGACCTGTGCGTTACCCTGTATACACACGGACAACCTCAGTGCTGGGTAAGGCAATTATAAAAATGACTGCTGAATGTCACAATGGGGTTAGATCCAGCCTCAGGCCTCAGCTATGCTGGGAAGCGTTCTCTGGCAGCACTGAAATAATTAGGAGCAGTCTCCAAGCATATATTGATTTACTTTTGTCTAGTGGTGGTGTCACATTTTATCAAGGTCTGCTGCATTTGTGGCATGTCATGTATGTGAAACGCTATATATTAGCAGGTCAACTCAATAGCAAATGGGGGAAGGAAAAACCTTCAAGGGGTTAAAGGAGCACTATACCCAGAGTGGAAAAAAACTAAATAAAAGTAGGACTTATTAACCATAGAGCTCCTAATATCACACGCACATAGCATGAGGGACAATGTTGCAGCAGACACCCTCCATTTACCCGTTTACCATCTGTCTAAACCAGAGAAAAACACCCACCTTTCATCTTCCCCTGTCTTGACTTCTTCGCATTGTTCATGGCTTGTTTCTTTTGGTCTTCTGATATTTCCATACCTAATTAAAAAAAGATGAAACCTATAAGAGTTCTGAAAATATCAAGATAACAGCTATCCAAACTGCAATGTGCCAAAGCATAGCCATCATTGAGCGCTAAGTGCCATCCTGGTGGCACACGGTTCACATTGGTTACATACTGTCTCTTTTTGATTAGTTTACACCTGTTCACTTGGTTAGGGTGGACTATTTGGCGTTCCACTCATGACCTTTGTTCCAGGACTGTAGTGAGTCAGGGTCTTGTTAAAAAAAAACAAAAAAAACAAAAAACAAACACACTATACAGTCCCCCACCCCACACCCAAAAACTTGAACATCTAGTACCAAGAGCTTGGACCCTGCCCTCATAGAGCTCATTATCCATCATCAGATAGGTGTGCCATTGTGTGTGGCCCTCTCAACATCAACAATCTTCAGTAACACCATCTTATGTGCCCATTTCAAACAATATGGAGGGAGATTTGTGACATAATTGTACAAGCGGTGACCAGAAAGAAAGGATGGGATAGGTTCAAGTCACGACTTATGCCTCATGCATGTCTGTATTTTTGGTCCGTGTCCAATCCAAAAACACACATGGACTCATTCATTTCTAAAAGGACAGAATATAGATGTCATCAGTGTGCAGTCCGCATCCGTGCGGCCAGGCTGTAAGTTATAGAACCTGTCCTGTTCCGTTTTGAGGACAAGAAGAATTTTTTTTTTTTTTATATACAGTGGGTCCCGCAAAAATTGCAGGATGCAAAACCATGTCTATACTTTGTGGATCCGCAATTTGCAGACCACGAGACATATACACTCATGTGCAGGAGGCCTTAAAGGAAGACTCCTGGTTAAACTGATATTCTGCATTATGTCTAGGCCAAATGGATGCTGTATGACAAGGATTCAAAAACAGCAAAGAGAACCCAAGTGTCCTGCACTACACCTGGCATAACCCTATCAGTCATGCCCAGCTGATTGACAGGATGCCTGAAGTCAGTACTTAAAGGGGTTGTCTACTCCTTTTATACTGATGGCCTATCTTCAGCATTATCCATCAATATCTGATTGGCCAGGGTCCAACACCTTGCAATCCTGCCAATCTGCAGTAGCTCTAGAACTACTCAGCTTCATCTATTGTGTGGTGGATGGAGCTGGTTACTGAAGCATTGCTCCAACTTTAGTGGATGGAGGAAGGGCTGCAGTAACCAGCTCCATCCATTACTCAATGAACAGAGTTGGATAGTTCGGTCACTACAGAAGAACCACTGATCGGTGGAGGGTGAGGCATGTCAGACCCCAGCTGTTCAAATATTCATGTTCAATCATCTGGTTATGTCGTGAAGTACTGGAAAATCCCTTTAAAGGGAACCTGTCATCACCGAAACACCCCCTGAACTAGAGTAAGCGTTGTATAGTGTAAGTGATGCTGAATACGAATATGTAAGTTTTATCTTCATACTCGCTTCCCTTCTGACGCTGTGCTCCCACAAACTTGCAGTAAAATGCACTCACTGGACTCTTCTTTGAGTCCTCTCCATTATGTGAGTGAGCACTGGAGTCCAGTGAGTGAATTTTACTGCTGGTTTGTCAGAGCACAGCATCAGAATGCAAGTCAGTACGAAGATAAAAATTACATGTTCGGATTCAGCATCACTTACACTATACACCGCTTACTCTAGTTCAAGGGGTGTTTCGGAGATGACAGGTTCCCTTTAAGTCCCAGAGAAGCCCTTTATAAGCCTACTGTAAAATAAAGATCCAAATACCAGATACAACAAAAAAGCCTCCATAGAACACGAGTAGTAGAATATAGTTACCCGTCGTGACGAGAATATAAGGAGTAGACAAGTGCGGCCTCATACTTGCTGGCATTTTCTTAAATGGAATGTGTGGAATCCAGGCAAAATGATGCCTTCTAGTAGTGAATGTCAGTTTATATAGAGATTTCAGGGGGAGGAGATTCAGATCTTATAGTTGCTTCATCCGGAAAAATTCCGGCAATTGAAGTATTACAGGAAGGGAATCCCCCCCACGCCGCAATACTGCTAAAATATGACTCAGCCTTATCACACTTGTGAAAGTCCAGCAATTCCAGGCAATGTTTTCCATGCAGAGATGATCAAGAGCTTATACACGCTTACGTGGTCTTTTCTGATGAGACCACGGATGTTCACTCAGACACGTCCAATGCTTTGGGAATCACTCACACAGTGTCAGATATAAACAGCAACCATCACAGCAACTAAACACTCCTCAGAAGATTCAGGGCCAGATCAGCGTAGGTGGAAGCCTCACGGAAAAACATGAGGGAGGCCCTCTCTATTTATAGTTGGAGGGCTCTTCTCAGTCTCCCCAATTATATGAACTGTCTGATGTCCATAGCAAGTAATTTCAAGGTTTTTTGGGGGGATTTTTTAACTTATGACCTATTATCAGTATCTGATCAGTGGTGGTCTGACACCTGGACCGCGTGAAAAAGGACTTGATGTCTATGGCCAAAAAGCTAAACCCACTTCCACATCCATATCGACTGGTCTCTTTTTACACTGATCTTTTGGCAGCAATCCTGCAGCTTTGATGTCATCTGGCTCCAATAACAACTACTCTGCGCCAGCACAAGATTAGCTACATGTGAGGTTTTCACGTCCATCTATTCATTTCCGGAGAAAATAAGCTGCATGTCAATACATCTGCATGAAACTCTTGCCCTTATGGAACCCTCGTCCTCCTGAGCAGCCATCTTCTCAGCAACGACCACCACTCCAAGGTCCTGTGGATTGGACATTGGTACCACCTTGTAAACCATCTGGGCGCTAAGCTGTTCTCTTCCTCCTGCGAGGTACAGACTTTCTAAGACTTTGTTTCTTCTTTTATGCCAGATATACTTTTGGCATCTGAACCCTTCTTGAACATCAGCTTTTGCAGTTTGTACCTGATGTTTATCAACTTTTTAGGTTTAGGTTTTTGGTCATGGTGTGCAGTCAGATATTGATTTTGTATCACTCACTCTTAATGTATGTGGTAGTTTTCTCTATGTGAGGAATGTTCCTGTGTCGGATAATATTCATTTTTAAAATTGTACTTCGGATCGCTTGTATGAATGTTAAAAGGGCTAAGTTGCCCCCAAAAGCGGAAAATATATAGACTGAAGCCTGTGTATTAAAATACAATATATTCTGTGCACAAGAGACCCATGTACTGAAAAAGCTGCTCACAGACTTAAACATCCTAGTTTTTCTATGATTTACCTGCTGCACTTCATATCTAAACATATCTAAATCTAGAGAAGTACCGATTGCTAAAAAGTAATATTCCAGTGCCAAAAAGAAATCATAGATCCTAAAGGTCGCTACATGATATTAATTTGCATTATAAATAATATTACGTATACTTTAGTTCCCCTTTAAGCACCAACCAATTATCCTTTCATAAAGTTTCTCACTCTAAAAGGGGTTATGGTTTTTTTTTTTTTTTGCAAACCACCCCACAGACCTGTAAATGAAGATGACTTATCTGCCTCCAGGCCTGCAATGCTCCACTGGGCTCTATTGATGTCAACATCTGCTTTAACATGGCTGCAGCCAATCACTGTCCACGGTGGTGACCGGCTCACCTTACGTCATGACAAACTGTCATGGTGATCTAATCTTCACTGCGGTCAGTGATTGGCTGCAGCGATGTCAAACCAGATGTTGACATCGAGGGAGCCCAGTAGAGCATTGCAGGCCTGAAGGACAAAGAGGGGGGAGCTGGCATCAGGAAGCAGGTAAATAATCTTCCCTTTACAGGTCCCAACCATGCCCCCCCCCCCCCCATGCTTGTATAATCTATTTAAAGGGGTTGTCCGAGTTATTTTTTTGTTCTTTATATGTTTCTAACTTGTCAGGTATAACAACTTTCCCATATACTTTGTGTTTCTAAAGCTGCTGGTTTCTCAGAGTTGACTGAGGGTCACATGACCTGTGATGTCACCTTATCTCTCTGCTCTGTGATGTTTCGTTCACAAGCCTCAGAGTTCAGATAACAGTCTGTACACGAGATGGCCACGCCCCCTTTCTTTGCGGCTGCTATCTGCTCTCTCCCTGGTTTCCTTCAGATAAAACATTAACCCCTTCAGCCAGAACACACGGAGGGCTCAAGGCTTTACAACAAACAGTAGCTGAAAGCAGTGAGAGGAGACAAATGCTGGGCAAGGAGCTATAGAGGAATTGTACAAGAACAGGTAGGGAGAATTTCCTGTGTGTATTAGCAGTGTCATTGTACAGCTGGGACTTGTAGCATACCTCCCAACTTTTGAAAATTGCAAAGAGGGACAATATGTGCGGCGCGCATCATGGCAGTTTTTTTATACTAGGCCACGCCTCTAACTCCGCCCAAATCATAATTACTGGAACCCCTGCGGCATTTTTTTTTTCTTGCGCTTCAATGTCCATATAAATATGACTACATAAATCATCAGATTATAGATATTTTAAGGTCCAAATTGCACCAAATAATGAAGTTCTTGTCTAATATACAGGTAGAAACCATACAGACACTTTAGTAAGGAGCAATTTAGTAAATGTATTAATGACCATTTATGCATTAGTTCTCCAGGTCAAAAAGAGGGACATTTAAGGATCAAAGAGGGACAGAGGGACTTAAGTCAAAAAGAGGGACTGTCCCTCCCAAAGAGGGACACTTGGGAGGTATGTTGTAGTCCTACACATACAACATGCTGCTGAGTATTCCAGCAGGCAGACATGTCACTCAGCACTTGTATTCATTCCCTTTGCAGAGAGGGGGGGGGAGAAGGGGGAGGGGCTGAGATTGTTGTTATTGCATGTAAACAAAGACCAGAAGAGAACCAAGGAAATGAGGAAATATGGATTTTTTTTTGCCTAAAACTTGCTTAACTTCGTTATATATTGCTGCCCATCAGATTTACAGTGCTATATATTTTTTGTCATAACCCGGACAACCCCTTTAAGACAACAATTCCGATCCCGTCTTTTACATAGTTATGAATGCCAATTAAAAAGAACCAGTGCTAAATACTATTCCCAGCTGGGAAGCTTCTTGCATCTTGTTTAAAATCTAAACACAGTAAATCAAGGATTCCATACTTCTATGGCTCTTCCTCTGGAGGAAAACTATATAATCCTTAAGATATCACCAATTACTTTAAAGACTATTATAGCTCCTTATATAATTCACAAGATGACCCTTTTGATCATACATCTATAGACCAAGAGCTTCAATCCTTTCTACAACAAATCAATTTGTCCAATCTAACAGATGACCAATTGATCTCTCTCTCAATGCCCCTCACTCAATCTCAGAGATTCAAGCCATCATTAAATCCCCCCCCCCCCCAGTCTGGATGGGCTGTCCAATGAATATTATAAAACATTTCAAGATATTCTCTCTCCCTATCTTTGCCACGTGTACCAGAAGGCGATTAATGACAAGTCATTCCCTAGAGACAATCAGACAGCCTTAATTGTAAACTTGCTCAAAACCCCTGACATTCCCAAAATTTCAGACTGATCTCTCTACTCAACACTGGCATCAAAATGTATGCTAAACTAATTGCTTCAAGACTTGCCCCTTTCCTACCAGGCCTAATCAGAGAAGACCAGGTAGGCTTTGCGAAGGGAAGTCTTGAATATAATATATAATATGTAAAAACACATGGGTTCCTTCACTTTTGTATCTCTTGATGCCAAAAAGACATTTGATCGCATTAATTAGGTGTATGTCTTTGCAGTCCTAGATACATTTGGCTTTTGAGGTAACATCTGAAATGTTACTATAGGCTTATATTCACCCCTTTGGTTCGAGTAGTCACCAGTGGCACTCTATACGATCAATTAAATCTCAAGACTGGTCTGGAACACGCAAGGGTTTCCCCTCTCCCCTCTTATCTTAATTTTGTTCATGGAATCTTTAGCACAGAAATTGAGGGACCACGTGGTTATACAAGGAATTACCATTGGTGCCCACACACATCTTATTGCCTTAGGGCCCATTAACACGACCGTGTGAATGGGGCCGCATCTATTCTGCAATTTTGCGGAACACACACTGGTCGGATCCGCAACAACACAGCCGTCGGAACGGCCCCTTTTACACAGATGATGTAACATTACTGAAGAAGAGAAGGTCAAAGTCTTTGAAATGTACTTTAGACTTTATTCAATCACTTGGCTTAATCTCCCATTATAAATTTAACATACAGACATCACAGATTCTTCCGATAAACCTTTCCTACAGCAGAAACACCCCGATTTAGAAAGTATTCTGTATCTAGGCATCACTCTTATAAATCTCAGTACAAGACTTGAATCACCTCTGGCTTCCCTCCGCCTAGAGATTAGATGTATCATAGTTTGACAGAGCAACTACTTTTAAAATGATATTTCTTTAGAATATTGCTATTACAATCCCATTACAGAAAGTGTTTTTTTTCTACTGCCCACCAGATTGTGTCGAAATTTATATGGGCTAATCAAAAGTCTAGGGTAAAATCTAAGTGATTAAACTAGAAATAGATTGACGGGAGACCTTGGTGTGCCAAATCTTCATTTTTATTATTTGGTGACCCAGGTCTTGAAATTGGTGGCACATGGATTTGCAAAAAGATTGGATACAGTTGTGTCCCCGTGTACTTTATGACATGTTATGATTGCAGCTTTTTTGGAGCCGTCATAACCTTCTTCATTATTACCTATATCTAAGGCCTCTGTCTCTAACTTGGTCCAATACCATTTGGATTCTACTACATCTTTAGAACTAATGATGAAACACTTTCCTACTACTTTACTCAGGTTAATGGATGGTGTTTGGCAACCCCCCACCCCCACCCCCACCCACTTGGTCGGACCTGTAAAGGAAAAGCTTACTTACCTGCTCCCCAGTGATGGATTCTCGCTCCTCCTCCTCCTGGCCTGCTCCTCTGCGCTCCCTTGTTGTAAACATCCGGTTTAACATCACCTGCAGCCAATCTCTGGGGAAGGAGGGGGGGGGGGCGATTCCCCTTTATGTCATGACAAATGGTCACATGACGCAAGAGGATCAGGTCACCGCTGCAGCCAACAATTGGGCTGCAGTTGGTGTCAAACTGGAAATTTTTACTGAGGGAGTGCAGCTGAGCATCTCAGGCCGGGAGGAGGAGCGATCGTCGGGAAGCAGGCAAGAAATCTTCCCTTCACAGGTCTGACCAAGTTGGGGAGTTTGCCAAACCCTTCATCCATTCTTGCACAACCCCTTAAAAACTCTGCTTTCAATGTATGGAGAACCTTGCAAACTGTTTGAAGGAAATTCCCTTCTAGTTCTTTCTCCACCTTAAGGAACACTTTCCATCTAGACAAACGTGACTTTTATAAGTACCTTCAAATTAGAAATTCCCTATCCAACCAAGTAAATGAGATCATCAAACAATGTGAAACTAGGCTGTTCATTATATTCTTCAACCAGGTTAAAAGGTCTAAAAATTTTGCTAATTAGTGAACAACAAGTCATTAACAAACCTAATCCTTTTTTGCAATGGGAATAGGATTTAGGACGTACTTTTCCTGCAGAAGACTGGTCAAAGGCTTTACGCCTTATCTATACCAATCTTAAATCTAGCTCCCACTTAGAGGCGACTGTGAAGACTTTCTTGAGGTTGTATGTCACTTAAAAACAGTAACATGCCATATATCCTCCCCAATGTGCTGGAGGGGATGCAGATGTATAGAGAACCTATTCCACATTTAACAATTCGGCCCCATGGCTCAACCATTTTGGCGTCAGATATCCTTCCTATGTAAAGAGATCTCATTGGCTCCTCATATGGCCTTGCTCTTTTTAGACTTACAATTCCCAGCTCAGATTAAGACATTACTTTGCAAAATCATTATAATTTCTAGATGGTGTTCTGCAGATATTGGAAACAGCCGCAAATCCCTCTTATGGATGAAGTTATATCTGTTATCAACACTACTTACATTTATGAAAAGATTATCACCTCCTTGTTCTATGGTGTTTGGGACCTGTGGATTCATAATGCTAATTGTACCCCATAATTACTACTTATACCTATGACAACATTACTGATTGTTTGACTGGTCAGGATTTCTTTTTAGGTTTTTGCATTCAATAGCTCTTTGGTTTTATCTTGTGGTTTACAGTTAAGGAGTACCTATCATATGATATGTGATGGACATGTGTTCTGTTACCTCTACTATTGTGTGAGAATTCCTATAGAAGGTTATATTGTATGGTATTATGGATGTTATCATATGTCCTATATGTGATGGTATCTTGGAGAACACTCTTTCGAGTGGCACGCTACATTTTTTTTGCAGCACTTGGAGAACAGAAAGCATAATCAAACCTACCCATATCTTTGTCTTCCTGGACTCTCTTTCGTTCGTCTAAGAATGCTTGAAGCCATCTCTGCTTGTCCTCTGGCTTCTTGGCACAAAATAAATGCACTTCATCAGTTTGCCTATTCACCATCTTAAAGGCGTTCTTAATGTTAAGATTGAAGTCCCTGTCCTTTCCATCCTCCACGTCAGTGAATTCCATTTCGTCCATGTCTATCCTTCCTTTATAATACAAGATGTCTCTGCGCAACAAGTCCTTCTTGCAGAAGACCAGCTGGTGGTCAAAGAGGAAGAAAGTCCTCTGCTGGCTCTTGCCTTGTTTGAAGAGCTTTGTTAGTTCCCCTGAATGGATCAGCTCAGAACTTCTGGCTAAAATGTCTTGTCCCTAAAAAAAAAAAAAAATGAAATATATTAATATCTGTAGACCTTCCATTCTTAGCACTCACTGATAAGGTTCTAAAGTGTTAGAATATAGGCTTAGAACAAACATGGTGCTCACACTTTGGGACATGATGGGGCAGAGGAGCCTGTAATTAGCCAGATCCATGCTCTAGTCTCAAAGGATATTCCTACCTATATGGATTTCTATGTAGGTAGCCATGTCCTTACAGACACCTAAAAATGATTTGAAGCTTTGAACATAAATTATACAGTTCACATTTAGACTTCTTCTTCTACATAAAAGTTGAGCAATTTCAGGATAAAGTATGTAATCTCATGATTTTAGTCCAGAGCTACGTTCATAATTTTCAGAAAGCTCCAGAGCTGAAATCTGCCAGCTTCCTCAAAGTCTATACAGGGCTTGTTTTGATGATCTGCATTCTGAGAGTCTTCCCACCAGGGACCGTACCATAAACTAATGTAGGAAAAACTCCAAGAATGCAATGCAGAGGAGAGCACTTCTCTTCGAAAAATATCTGTTGACAGATTTAAAAAAAAAAAAAAATCAACAGCTAAATTCTGAATTCAGCTTGGGAGAATATTCTTGAAATATACAGAAGAACATAAAACTAGGCAAAATAAATGACACTTTTTTTCTAGAAAATCTGAGTGATAAGTATCACCTCTCCTGACAGGTCCCTTTTAGTAACTACTTGCATTCATCATGTAATAACAATGCTAAAGCATCAATCCTCGTGACTCTAAGCTCGGCTATTTGTTTACTATTCCTGCTAGAGGTTATGGCTCACATGTTAATAGTTTGTAATGAAGATCCAGCTGGGTGTTACTAGTTAGGGGCGAGTCCCTACACAGTCTGACACTGGCAGCACCGATTGGATAGTATGAGAGTGTGCAGGGACACACACCCAGTTGATAACACCCAGCTGGACTTTCATGCTCCAGAATTGTTATTACATGGGGAATGCAAGTAGTTACTAAAACAGACATGTCAGGAGAAGGGACAGGTCCTCTTTAAATCTTCACTTTGCTTGTCATCCAGCTTTCCAGACCCCCAAACAGCAAAAGTTGCTATTGAGTGAAACGACCCTATATGAAAAAGTTCATGGAATGAGGATGGTGTCCGTAGTGGAGTTCTTCTGGCAGTTATATTGCCGTTCTTAGCAGAAAAAGATAATATAAGGACTTACTGGTGTTTTTTTTTTTTTATGCGGGAAATTCTCTCTCTGTGGATACTAAATACCTGGGCATTTCCAGTCAGAGATTTGCATAACCTCCAGAACTATTATTTTAGAGCTATCAGTTTCCTGGTACTAAAATTATTTTTTACTGAATCCTGCAAACTGCCAAGAACTCACCTCCCACCCAACTATGGAGACCTGCCAGCAGGCAATCTTGTCAATGCTCTCCAGCCGCCTTTTCCGTTCATTAATTAAGCAGGCCACATTTTTCATGGCTTCATAGGCTTCTTTTATTTTGTTGTAATCCCTGCAAGAGAAACAAGCTGATGTTAGACAAGTCAGTGCACAATGCATAACACGGGAGGGGGGGGGGGGGGGGGTGATTTCTGGCAACCGATGTAAGGTGTTCACCAGCAGCGCTCTTATTTTCAGACTGGTTGTAGAAACATGGGGAGAAATTCATCACGTCCTGCACTCGGACTTCAAGAACTTGGAAAATAGAGTCTTGTGAATTTTTGGGCTTATATGACCAAAAATTGAATAGGTAATGTATGTCCTTTATGGGAAAGCCCATTTAAGATTCATTTAAATCAGGGTTTTGCTACTTTCTAACAGCAACAGCATAATCTGCAATTGTCCACCTTTTATACAGAATACTGGAACCCCAACAGACCCCATTAACATATATTAGTGAGATCCATTTGTTGTGGCTACGTTCTGAAGAAAAGTCATGACACTATTGTGAACAGAGCCTAACGTGTAAGAAAGACAGGAGAAAGGAAAAAAAAAAAAAAGAAAAAAAATTCCCAATTGTACACAATACAAAATGTTATATATTAACAGTAGGCATGATGTCATTTTCTTTGATGAGATATATATATATATTTCTGCACAGGTTGGGTGATAAGACGCATCCCGGGCTGAAAATAGGTGGGGCTTATGCAAACACTGTCCAGGGCTTACACGCCCCAAATCTACCACCTACAATGTTGGTAAGTAGGTCATCCTGAATGTTGCCGGGTATGGGCTGGTCCCACCCCTTGGTAGTGGTTGTTGCTGGTCAACAAGTCAGATTAGAAGTGAAAATAGAATATACTAGAAGTAAATACAGTGTAGCAGAAGATGTGGAGAGAGGGGCATCCTTGGACAAGCAAATACCAACTTTGTGAGCGAAACACAGCCAGAAAAGCAACTATACAAAGAGAAAACCTCAGAGCTGGCAGAATGGGATTTTTACAGAAGGAAGGAGGACATTTTTAAGTGTGTAGACAAGAAACCAGTGAAGGTTAGACATGTTAGGATGTAGACTTTTCTGCATTGTCTGGTTTTGAAACTTCATACTCCCAGACACACTCAAGAGAGAGACTGGCCATCGGTATGAGGAGTGCACCCCGCAGCTGTCCACTGCAGTGCCATTGACTGAGAAAGAGAAAAACTGCACACCATTGGCCAATTTGGGAGGATTGCAGTGTTTATCTGGGAAAAGGACCCAGGAGAGCCATTCACTCTTTACAGAGCCTTTGAAAAACTACCTGGTTATACCTCAGAACTGTGCCCATTATGCATGTTTGCACCCACCACCATTTCTCTCAGTAAAAAGGCTGTCAATTTGTTACCTCCAAGCCAGCTTTATCATTGCCTTCCTCTCTGCCAGGCCTCGTCCTCCTGCCTTGCACTTTACTGCTCATCTAACATCAAGGTCACCCTGGCCACCACCAGACAGGATTCAGGACAGGCTGAAGGGGGACATGGGTAGCAACAATGAGTACTACCACCACAGTCATCCTCTCTGCCTCATGCCTTGTGCAGTGTCCCACTTGTCGTGTGAAAGGGACACTACAAACTGTATTTTATATAGCCATGTCATCCCATGTCATGTTATCATTACGTATGCTGCTAGAATAATGTTTGTAATGCATAGGAAAAACCTTTATGGCTGAATGTTGTAATAATCCTAACCACCACTAGATGGTGCTGTCATGCCTTTGTATATAAGGCCTAGTAACAGGAAACCAGAGAGTTAGTAGTTGGGAGTTAGTAGTTGAGAGAAGAAGCAACTCAAGTTTAGAGCAGGAGGAGAGTAGGAGCAGTCATCCAGCTTGAGGCTGCCATTTTCCCTGACTCTGGCCAAGTCAGGATTCCATGATGGCATTTACGATTTCTAAGCCGCTAGTATCTGAGCAACTAGCTGGATAAAGCGAGCCTGACTGAGGTGAACACCATTCAAATGGTTATTGGACTTTGTCAGCACTGACGTGATCAGGAGAAGCTTAATGCACCTGGACGCGGACTTTACAACCAGGTACAAGTTGTATTTTTCCCCACTGAGAACCCTCAGGATAGTGAGGATATTTATAGAGAAAGTAACAGCATCCGTGGGAGTAATGTATCTGAAATACTAATTCCTGCCATGGCGGATAGCTGCCTTGAAATATAATAAAGGTATACTATAAGCACCCAGAGCTAGAACTAGTGCAAGTGGATTTTACATGCTAAGAAGGAAAGGAGTGTAACAAGATTTAAAGCAAAGTAGTAATTTATTGAAATACCAACTTAAAAAGGAATTATTACAACACCAGCAATTGATTGACCATATTGGAGAAGTGATTGACAGAACTGCAATAACTGTAAACTGCACTTATGAGGAGAATTGTCTCAAGGCAAAAGTAAAAGTTCCTTGTTCATTCCAAAACTGCCTCCTCATTATTGTCAACAAGGGTGTGTCTCCCTAAAGACACTGGCGTTACGAAATAACCAGGACCCAGCCGTCCGACACGGTCAAAATCAACACCAAGGGCACCTTAACTGACCATCCTGGAGTCCTGCGTACGGAGTGTGTCCCGAGGGAAGTCGTATCCACCCTCCACACAACTGCACACTGGCCCAGCTCCCTGTGGCTGGTGGCTGGACTTGCTCTCTGCATTGTGTTTCCCTGTTTGAAAGATGCGGAGGCAACATGGGCACACTGCCGCTCCACTGGACTCTATGGGACTGCCGAAGATTGCCAGAGAAAGACAAGTTGTTATACCCGATGGTCACACAGAGTGGAAAAAAGCGACTGCACCGACATAACCACCACTCCATTCAAACATGGAAACACAGGGAATCCCATTCCCATGATCAGCCAAGGACCCCAGAGGTTGGAACCCTGCCAATCAGACACTTATCCTTTATCCTATAGATAAGGGTTGTCCCAAGACTTATCCTCTAAGTACAAAGCGGTCCTTAAGAAATTAAGCTTAAAGAAGAACTCCCGCAAAAAAATATTATTCTCTGACCTGTTAGAAAGGTGCATGATATAATCTGTAGTGAATGTCATTTTCTTATCAGAGGCTGAAATTGAGAGTTTCCACTCTCTTCTAATTGTAGCTGGGTCATGTGACCAACTCCCTGACCTCCAACTGACCCAGGACAGCAAGCCAGTCACTTCTCTATTCATTCCTATGAGACTGAAAGTGAGGCTCCCATAGGAATACATAGAGAATTAGACTTCCTGTCCACACATAAGGTGCTGTGTCAGTTGGTGGGTCTAATTTCTAGTCACATGACACAGATAAGAAACTTCAGGATGATATAACTCAAAAATTCAGCTACTGGTAAGAAAATGACATTAACTACAGATTACATCATGTACATTTCTAGCAGGACATGGAATAAAAATGTTTGCGGAAGTTCTTCTTTAATGTCTGTTTGGACAAAGTTTGATTATAACAAAACTTCTAGATGACAATTTTAAATATTAACAAGAAGAATAGACAATCGGGCAGTCAGGATCTGAAGACTGCAAGCTATGAAGGACACGTACATGCCATAGCAATGACTAGATCCCTGTGTCCTAGCTGGTATTTAAACCACGGGTCTGAATATCAAATATATTCACATTTTCCCATACAGAAATTCTTAAAGATTAGGGTCAGGGAAGCGACATTCTCTGCCGTCCTGAAGAATAGATTACTCTATTTTGCAGCCATCACACTGCGGACCTTCTCCACTTTCCCCTGCTGAGCTCCAGCACAGCCCAACACTACTCCCATTGTGCTCCTGAGAGGACCATCCGTTACCCCAGATCGAGGGAGGTCCGCGGTCACACGATACACCAAGAAGTATGGAGCGATAAGAGGGAGAGAAATTAAGAATATCATTCGGTGGCAAGGGAGCGACAGCCATGAGAGACATCAAAACAGCGTTAAAAGCCAAAAGAGATGAATGTGTCAATTCAAGAGCGAACACTGAGAGCTTGTGGTTCAGACTGAGAAAGGACTTGAGGATTGTTCTAGAGGAGATAGACAACAAAGCCTGTGTGCTGCAGACATATAGATTTCTTTCCTTAGAATTTGTAACTAAAAGTCTTGCGGTCAGATACTCCCTTGTTCTTATCGGGTGGTTTTCACACATTTCTGATTTAAAAAAAAAAAAAAAAAATGTATACCTTACACACAAAATTTGCAATGTGTGTCATATGTACATACAGGATGGAGCCTAAACCTCATAATGAGAGGATATTGTATAATAAACCCTACCAATATATGGAGTACTGTCATGTATAATGGGGCAGATGTGGCCCACTATATCTATATCTATCTATCTATCTATCTATCTATCTATCTATCCTGGGGCGGTCCTCATGTGAGCCAGTTTCTTTGTAGCGCTTGATGGTTTTTGCGACTGCACTTGGGGAAACTTTCAAAGTTTTCCCAATTTTTCGGACTGACTGACCTTCATTTCTTAAAGTAATGATGGCCACTTGTTTTTCTTTACTTAGAATTTGTATTATGGCAAGAAAAAAAGCAGCTAACAGTCTATTCAGTAGGACTATCAGCTGTGTATCCATCTGACTTCTGCCCAAGAAAACTCATGGTCCCAACCCCATTTATAAGGCAAGAAATCCCACTTATTAAACCTGACAGGGCACACCTGTGAATTGAAAACCATTTCAGGTGACTACCTCTTAAAGCTCATCAAGAGAATGCCAAGAGTGTGCAAAGCAGTAATCAAAGCAAAAGGTGGCTACTTTGAAGAACCTAGAATATAAGACATATTTTCAGTTGTTTCACACTTTTTTGTTAAGTATATAATTCCACATGTGTTAATTCATAGTTTTGATGCCTTCAGTGTGAATGTACAATTTTCATAGTCATGAAAGTACAAAAAACTCTTTGAATGAGAAGGTGTGTCCAAACTTTTGGTCTGCACTGTATGTATATATATATATATCACACACACACACAAAATGTATAACGCGCACACCAGGGCAGATTTACTAATCCTACACATGACCAGAACATAGACCTGCCCCAGATTTATCACAGTGGCTCAGGCTGGACGGTAAATCTGGCGCATAGAGAGACATTATACCAGGGATGGCCAACCTGCGTCTCTCCAGCTGTTGTAAAACTGCAACTCCCACCATGCACTGCTGTAGGTTGATAGCTGTAGACAGTCTAGGCATGCTGGGAGTTGTAGTTTTGCAACAGCTGGAGAGCCTTAGGTTGGCCATCCCTGCTCTATACCAACTTTTGGTTGGCTTATGCTACTTGCACACCTGCGGTAAGGCAGACTGTTCCGGCAGAGTCCACCGGATCCGGCCTAGCCAGATAGAGCTGTTCCCCTCTGGGTTTCAGCTGGACAAAAACCGCTGCATGCATTGGTTTTTGTCTGGCCGAAATCCAGCAGCCGAAAACTGGAGGGATCCCCGCCAGATCCCATTATAGTCAATGGGGTCCAGCGGTAAATGCAGCAGTATCCTGGTACGCTGGATCTTTGTAGACAAAAGAAAAAAACAAAACAAAAACCTATACCGCATGGGGTGTAGTCAGCTGATCAGGGATAATAGTTGAATAGTTGGATGAAGGCTTCTACATATTATACAGTATGTATTTAAAAACCATCTGAAGTATGGGGGTGCCAGGAGATGGGCCTCATAAATCTCATATTGATGACTTATCCTGAGGGTAAGACCATCAGTATGAAAACATTTTTTTCGACCATCAAGATTGATAGCATATTCAGTGTAAAATAGGTGGAGGTCCAACCTATTGGGCAAAATGAATTCTCCCAACCGCCACATATATGCTTAGATGTTTCAAATACCCCCGTACATCTGAATGGTGCGAGTTGTGCGGCCACCTCTGCCTGAATGTGGAATCCAATGTCACCCTCACCTGGCAGAATAGGTTTTCTCTGGATACCCATTCCCCCAATAAGTGGGGGTCTAATAGAGGCCTAATTTGAAGATTCTGAAAAATTCATAAGCCGTCAACTAATGAGGATTTTGAAGAGCATAGTGATTCAATACATCAGCGATACGATCATTATCAGAGTATAAAGATAAATTAAAAAATTTTAAAGATTTAAAGATTAAGGTTATCGGGTATTAATTCGGTGAGTAAATTGTCCCCCTTTGGATGTTTGATAAAAGAGCTGGGGTTGGTGGATTTCTGGAGAGAGTTAAACCCTGGTAATAGAGAATTTTCATGTTACAATAAGTCAAAACAGACTCTTTCCAGAATTGACATGGTCCTGGGCTCAATTGGGTTGGCTCATGAGGTAAAATATGTGAGATATGAGCCCAGGAGCGTGTCAGACCATTCCCCGATGCATGTAGCTATAAATGTAGGGGGGGGGAGCAAAGAGGTGTGTTGCATTTAAAATTAATCCATATTGGTTGACCTTGATATCCTGTGATGTAGTACTCGTAAACCTGAGGAGGTTTTTTGATGAGAATAGAGGTTCTACCGATGATAGATGGATATGGGATGCGGCCAAGGCATACTTAAGGGGGATCCTATTTAGAGATATTGTTGTGTTAAAAAGGAAATGGAGGAAAGAGGAAGAAGAGAGTAGTCAACAAGTCACGCTAAGGGAAACCCAATATTGTATGAATAGGCAAGACTCCTCAAAAAGAAAGTGGGAAAACGCGGTTGAGAATTACAAGGCTCTGTTGAGGAAAAAGGTTCAAAATAAATGGTTTTTTCAAGAAAAACAAACAGTCTTTTTTGGAAGGGGGTAGGCCAAGCAGACTGTTGGCAGATAAAATAAAAGAGAAGGGAGCTTCGGTGGTTATTCCATCTATAGAAAGCTCATCGGGAACCCAGGTTACGGGTAAAGAGGCAGTGGTCCAGATAATCCTTGAGTACTATAAAGAATTATATAAATCCCAGTTGGAAAAAACTAAGGGGGAGATAGCAGAATTTTTGAAACGGTGTAAGCTAAAGAGGTTAAATAGGGCACAAGTTACATTCTTGGATAGGGAGAGAACGGTTGAGGAAATAGAAAAGGTAGTAAGACAAGCCCCCAAAGGAAAAGCACAAGGCCCCGATGGGCTGCCGTTCGAAATCTATCAAAAATTGGGGGAAGTTATGATACCAGAATTGGTTAAGTTATTCAACGGAGTGTCATTAGGGTCGGGTTTGCCACCCTTGATGACGGAGGCCTCCATGATTCTACTGCTTAAAGCAAACAAAGGCGGATTCATATCGGCCTATCTCGTTATTGAATTCGGACGCCAAGATCTTGGCAAAGGTCTTGGCGAATAGATTGGTGGGGGTAGCGGACTCCCTGTTGAATGATGATCAAAGTGGCTTTAGACAGGGGAGGTCGACATCAGATATTCTGAGGAGGCTTTTTGCTACTTTGCAGGTGGGGGGGTGTGGACCGCTCCATCCTGTCAATTGACGCGGTTAAGGCGTTTGACAGGGTGGAGTGGTCTTTTCTTTGGGTAACCTTGGAACAATATGGGTTTGGTCCAAGGTGGTTAAGATGGGTTCAATCTTTATATAATAATCCCTCAGCATCATTGGTATTGAATGGGATTCAATCAGAGAGTTTCCCCCTGTCTAGGGGAACTAGGCAGGGATGTCTGCTATCCCCACTCCTTTTTTCATTATCTGTGGAGCCGTTAGCAAATTTAATACGGCAGTAAGATGAAATAAGGGGATTTGGTTGTAGGGGGTGTAAGGATAAGATCTCCTTGTTCGTGGATGATATCCTATTGTATATTGGGAATACAGAGGAGGCGTTAGGTAGAATTATGGAGATCTTTGATTAATTTGGAACCTATTCAGGTATGCAGATAAATTGGGAGAAGACTGTATTGCTCCCTTTAGACAATAGGATTTCACATCAACGATTGAAAGTGTTGCAGGATCAGGAGTCTTTTAGGTACTTGGGTATCATGGTATCCAGGGATCTGGGGGATTACCCTAGTAACAACATTTACCCGGTGTTAAAAACAATAGAGTGGAGAACTAAGATCTGGTTGAAACTCCCCTTGAGTATGGCTGAAAGAGTTGCTTTAGTGAGGATGATTGTCCTTCCACAACTTTTATAATTTCTGGCAAATAGTCCAATTTGGTTGGGGGAGGAGATTTTTAAAAAAATAAAATCCTTAGTGAGAGAAATAATTTGGAGGGGGAAAAGGCCACGTATCAAGCTTGAGTGTCTTTGTAAGGAAGATAGTAAGGGAGGATTAGCGATTCCTGACTTCAGGGTATATTTTATTGCATCACAACTTACCCATCCGACTAAATGGAAGGATATTGGTTTATTTAGTTATCTCATGAATGGAAATAGCTATGGACATAGTGACATATGGGAATACTTAGAATCGGGGTATATGGTGGAAGGGAAAGGAGGGAACAATCTTTTAGTACAAATGATTGGGAAAGTTTGGGAAGAATTTAAGAAGAATTTGGGGATAAGGGGATTCTTGTTACATGCACCGTTATTCAAAATTATTAAATTCATTATTAATAAAAATTTCACGGAAATTGACAAGTTGGAAGATTGGAAATTTTGGCATAGACTCGGTGTAAGGAAAATTTCAAATATATTTCATAATAATAAATTAAAAACGAGTCAAGAAATGAGAGAAGAATTTAATTTAGAGGTTAGGGACTGGTTTAGGTATACACAGCTTTTTTTTGCTGCAAAAAAGTCAGATTTCACCAATTTTCACTGTGGGGATGATTATAGGATAATTGAGATGCTAAAACAGGGTAAAGGTAAGAGAAAAATAATATCAAAATTATACAAGGTAATTTTAACAAGGAAGGGTGATAGGGTTAAGATGAATAGCACGATTTGGCAACAAGATGTGGGGGTATGTGAGGAAGATTGGGATCGTATTTTCAGTTGGGGTAAAAAAATTATTTGGAATACTTCCCAAAAAATATCACAATTGTTCATATGGTATAGGTGTTATTATACACCGGATATCTTAACGAGATTCGGGAAAGAAAAAAAGATTTTCAGCTGTCCAAAATGTGGTTTTGAAAAGGCAAGTTTTGGCCATTTATACTATACATGTCCAAAGGTATATGAATTTTGGGTTAAAATTTTGGAGTTGGTACAGGTTAAGACGGGGATGCAAGAACCGAAGAACAATTCGGGTTGGTTATTAGGCGACCCTAATGGTTTCTCAGGCAATAAAGTACAGATAACCTTGTGGTTGAATTTATGTTTATTTGCTAGACTGACTATTGCCAAGAAATGGATGGCAAAAGATCCCCCGAAAGTTGACCTTTTCCTGTCGATAGTGGTGAAAAATGTTAATTTTCAATGGTTTTTATTTGAACAAAGGGATAGAGTTGATGTGTTTTATAAGATCTGGTCCCCCTGGTTAATTTCGGTCTCCCAGCCAGATAGGGTGGGTTATTTTGATGAAATATGGAAACATAAATTGGTTTAATTTTGGTATTAATGTCTATATATCTAAGGTATTAAGAAAGAAATTGGCTTGTCTTGGGGTTAGGGGGGGGGGGGGGGGAAGAGTTTTTATTGTCTTGTTAATGGAAAGTTTTGGGCGGAGTGATTTAATTTTTTTTTTTTGAAAATCTGAACATGAATTGATGGTCTCACGATGCCTAAAATTAAGAATTTTGTACTGGGGGATAAAGGGTATGGGAGGGGGGAGTTGGGGGATAGGACTTTCTGTACGGAATGGAGAAATGGAGAATGTTTTATTCTGTATATGTTTACAAGCTAAAATAAAAATAAATGAATTAAAAAAAAAAAAAAGATAAATTAAAAAATTTTAAGATGCGACAATATTTTTTGACTTTTGAATTAAAAAAAAAAAATACCAGTAATCTAATTAAATTAAATGATCCCCCACAAGAGTCATTTAGCAGTCAAGCTCCCACCTGTGGTCCTGGGTTGTGTACTTGAGCAGCTCGGCTAGTTGCAGAGGATACTTGCATATCTTCTGGACTGGAGTCAGCAGGAAGCCATCAATAGCAATATCGATCATCTGTTGTAGCAGCCGGCAGGCCTCAAAGAAGTGCCGATATCTACTGTGCTTCATCAGGTTGGAAAGCTCCAGGCAGGCGTTGGGGTGGTTGTTACAGTACTCAGAGTAGATTGAAAATCCATCCTGCTGCATGAGCGTGCAAAAACAAAAAAGCGTCACAGTATATTCCATTATTTTTTGTGTAAGTGGCAGCATCAATCAAAATGGGTGTGACTTTGGCAATACTATATTTAATTATGAAAATTATAGCTATCTAATATATAAAGCTGAGTGTGAGTGTGAGTGAGTGAGTGAGTGAGTGTGTGTGTGTGTGTGTGTGTGTGTGTGTGTGTGTGTCCGCTAAAGGAATCCGCACCGCTGCAGCTACAATCACAAAATTTGGCACACATGTACATCAGGTGTCCGGGAAGGTTTTAGAACAGTTTTCAACTCTCCAGGACGTACCATTCCTGAGATATTCCCAAAAAATGCATTAGCCAATAGTAGCCTGGTCACATGACCCTTATCAGCCAATAGAAGCTCACAGGCACGCATCAGCCAGTTCACTGCTTTAGGTCTGCATTAAAGAGGCAGAGCACTGGCTGATGTGGCTGGATGACCATGGTAAATGGGTACTCCTGGTTACCATACCTATAACTTATGTTTTAGACTAACTCATCATCAATCATTACCTCATATAATGTAAATTTTACATATTTACTGTTCAGTAGTAATAAAAGATGTTTTCTTCCACTGCTACCCACCTTCCTCCTAAATTACTATGGCATCGACCTGTAATTCTGGCCACCGTCAAAAGAAGGACTTAAAAGCACCACCCCCAGATCCCACTAAGTCACGCCCCTGACTCAGTCAGGCCACGCCCCTTTCATGCTGCATTTGACCGGGATTAAAAATATTGGTAAAAATCACCTTCTATCAGCTGCAGGGGTGGGGGGAGGGTGACTTTCTCCCTGCAGCTCATTGCTCAGACTGCACAGTGCTGCTGCTGAGAGTGCTGCTGCTGTGTCCATCCAGGCCCTGCGCATGACAGAGGACAGGGAGTCTGAAAGCCAGACCGTCCAGCCTAAAACAAGGGGCAGGACATCTGGCCACCCTAGGGGCAGGCTGATGTTAGTGTGGCCAGATGTCCGGCTTTAGGCTGGACAGTCCAGTTTTCTGGCTACCTGTTCTCCGTCCAATGCAGTGCCTGGACAGACACAGGGATGTCCAACCTTTCAGTAGCTCACACTCAGACAGCTTCTCCTCCATGTCTTCACGGAGCTAGGGGGGGCATGGCCTCATGTTTAGTGATGTGTCTTCATGGGAACTGGGGGCGCTGTTTCACGTTTGGGGGAATGGCCGGTGAGGTCTGGCTTTCTGGGGTGAAGACAGTGGCCACTCGGGCTGCTGTAGAGGTCACTGTTAAAGGGGCGGGCCGCTGTAGAGGTCACTGTTAAAGGGGCGGGCCGCTGTAGAGGTCACTGTTAAAGGGGCGGGCCGCTGTAGAGGTCACTGTTAAAGGGGCGGGCCGCTGTAGAGGTCACTGTTAAAGGGGCGGGCCGCTGTAGAGGTCACTCTCGATATCTTTTAACGACACACACACACAAACAGTAAAAGAAATAAATTAAATATACCCGGGCGAAGCCGGGTCCTTCAGCTAGTTAATTATAAAAATGAATTATTTTTTGGTTAGTAAAATTAAAAAAAAAAAAAATTGGTTTCTGACAAATTGAAACACCAAAAGTTTATGTAAATGACTAATATATGCAGCGCTGCCATTAGGATGGGTGATGACCTGTGCAGTACCTTCTACTGAAATGACACCATATGATCAACGATATAGACCCCATATAATACAGTCATACAGCGCTCAAATACCACTGCCATAAGGTACCCAAATAATGCAGCCAAAGAGTTGCTTATCTAACATGGTCCATTCCATTAACTAGAGAACAATGCTGTGTTACCGTCTCCTGCCTGTTCATAGGATTGGGCACCAGTTGCCAAGGTCATTAAAGGGGTTGTCTGGGCTACACATACTGATGGCCCATCCACAGAATAAATCATCAAATATCAGATCTGTGAGGGTCCAGTACCCAGCACCCCCACCGAGCCTGGAAACTACACTGTGAACAAAGCACTGCGCCATACACAATGTAGTGGCTAGCCCGAGGTACTTCAGCTCAGCCCCCATTCACGTGAATGGGAGCTGCACCGCAGTATGCTGGCACAGGAAACTACACAATGTATGGAGCCTTCTGCTTGTTGATCGGTGGGAGTTACTGGGTGCTGGACCCCCTCCGATCTGTTATTGATGACCCATCCTAAAAAAGGTCATCCATATCTGTAGCCTGGACAATCCCCTTTCAAGATCTCTGCTTGCATCTGCATCACTTCCTCATGGTCTTCAAGAACTCCACTTGCTTTTATTCAGAGGATAAACCTCTGTCCCGGAGATGTGACGGACACACAGATGCGCTCCTCTGTGTAACTACACTGTAAAGAGCTGTGCACCTGTGCATCCATCCCATGACCAGGACAGATTTGTATTCCTTGGAATTGAAACGTTGAAGGGGTTGTCCAGGATTAGAAAAACATGGCTGTTTGCTTCTAAAAAGAGCACCACCCCTCAACACAGGTTGAGTGCAGTATTACAGTTCTGTCCCATTGACTCCAATGGAGCTGAGCTGCAATACTAAACACAACCTATGGAAAGAGGTGATGCTGTTTTTGGGAGAAAAGGAAAATCCTTTAAAGTTTCTTTTAACTGAGGCCTTCTCAGCTCAGACGAGTGGATACAGAAAGTGTATTGGAACATAAGTATAACTTTTCACTTAATAAATATCCTTTATTTGTGAAAACTGAGTTCACACTAGATGACTGGTTGGTCTTCACACATTGGAAAGACGCGGCATGCGATTGAATGGGAATTGACGAAAAGTTTTAAAAAAATGTGCCCAACCAACTCACATTCTCAAGGAAGCAGCCCCCAATTTCACTCAGATGAGGGTCTTCCTTGTTGTATTGCTTCTCCAAGTTCTTGTAGAAGGTTTTCTGGAACTTATAGACGTCTTCAATGTTTCCAAAGATGGTTTTCAGTTGTGCTTCAGTGAACATGCTTGTGTGCTTTCGACATTGCTTGATGTAGCCCTGAAATCAAAGTCACAAAATCGGGTTTTATAAAAAGTCATACAGGTTGCAGCACTTGTGGTGTTCATGGTCTACAGCCTGGTATATAAACTCAATTCATTTGGTACTGAAGTACCATGCAGACAAGAGCCACAGTGGAGGACTTTGAGTAATTATAAAATTCCTGGGTTACACCAGTTTTAATTTGTATTACCCCAGTAAGAGCAATATACAATTTTCTCCTAGAACCATAGAAATAATGGAAGCAACTATGATGTATGGATGGGGGTGGGGAGCCCACAGTTTACCTCACAGATGTCCTTCAGATGTTTGATGTAGACCCGCTCTGTGTTCATTATCTCTTGAATTACATTTGTTCGCATTTGATCCTTGTTTTCAGGGCTCTTGTGACGAAATTTAGCAATATCAGTGTCATGATCCTCATCTTGGAGGCTTCCAGAGTTCTCAGAGACATCTTCTTGATTCACTCGTAACTAAAAACATATAGATTAATAAGAATCTTTATTACTTAGCTGAGGTTGGACATTGTATACTCTTAAGGTGGTCTAGTGATGCCTTACCCTAACAAAACTTGCTGGAAACCAGGCTTCAGCATCTCCGATTCGCCCCCACCACCAGTCCTTATTTGAAGCTTCAAGGACTCGTATGACATCTCCGGCTTTGAAGGCCAGCTCCTGATCATCCATGGTGACATGATCCCATAAAGCTTCTGCGTAAACGGTGCTACCATCACTTATCAACTGAAACAAGATACATCAAGAGTAAGCAGTTAAAATGGGTGTTCTCATCTTATAAAATAAGTGTGTATCATCAGGATATCCCATACTTTTATAAATGGGGGTCCAACTGATACCAAAAAGTGAAACACTCCTGTCACTTGGTTGTACAGGGAGCTACAGATGGCCTCATTCATTTAAAATTGGGCTAAGCTGCAGTTCCTTGCACATCGGGTGGCCTGGGTGCTACTGTGCAGAATAAAAGCACTGAAAGGGGCCAAGAGCTAAATCTCTGCTGCAGCCCTTTCATTCTCGGGATCGGGGAATATCCCAGTAGTCAGTCCCGCATGATTGTAGAGTGATGGCATATCCTAGCAATATAGCACTTTATTGGATAGGAATAACTCTTTAAAGGGGGCTGCCCCATTACAACAACCTATTCCCTAACCACAGGATAGGGAACAAGTGCCGGTGAGGGTCTAACCACTGGGTCACGAGAAGGGGATGCCTATGCTCCTCGGTTTGAAGGCAATCACACATGAACGCTGCTGCCCCATTTAGTTCAATGGGGCTGAGCACTAATAGTCTATTATCGCTAACACAGGACCCCACTCCTCATGACTGATAGGGGCCCCAACAGTCGTATCCCCTCTGATCAGACAAATCGCCTTTCCTGTGGATGGGAGATAAGCTGTTGTAATGGGACAACCGATTTAATGTGCTAAATAAAGCTGGACACAACATCTAAGAGTCCAAGAATGGAAGGTCTTAGTTGGGTGGTCAGGAAAATGTCCATACATACGTAACCACACGTCAATATGTATCTATCAAATTATTCATAGTCTGACAAGTCATCCAAACAGAGGATGCAATGAGTCTGTATGTGCCACATGTTTCAAGAAAATCAATATGGCTGCAGATTACACCATATCTGATGTAACGATAGTATGAAACCCATATGACCAAACCCCATAAAAAAATGATCCAGTCCAGTACTCTATGTATATTTGTGCACAATGAAGACATTGCCCAATAACTTTGTGACCCCGATGATCATAAACGCTTCATGCATACAACAGAGGCTGTACAGTAGAACACAAAGTCAAGAGTCGTAGGCACTCTGGATTCCACCTTACCGAGCTTTGTGTGGCACCACAGTACAGGGACTTTCTCCCCTCAGCTTCTAGGGTAAAATGGTTCTGTCAAGTGGGCATGCCACCATTTTTTCCTCAGTAAGGAAGACACACAGAGGTAATGTATGGGCTCTCAGAAGTATACAGATGCTATATGATGGTTCTGTGCAGCCTGCATGTGCATGAGCTCTAAGAGGCAGGGCAGAATATGCACATATAGACTACAGCAGCATCATATGTGCTGTGTATGTGGTTATCTGCTAGTAATGTTCTATAAATGCAAGTTAATACAAAGCCAAGCAATTACATATATAAAAAAACAGCACTGCAATCATCAAAATACAAAGCTGGGGTACAGCCATGGAAGCAGTTGTATCCAGGCCGTGGTGCTTTGGAGTCTCAGGAACATCTCACTTTCATTACAACCTCCTATGACAATACATACCTCATTGATGGCTAACTGCTCCCCTCCTGGCTGCAGGTATCTTGGATTGGCCTGGTAGCGGTCATCAAAGCTGTACTCTTCCTCGCTGCCGTTGTCGTCAGCCAATGTTGTGGACTCTGCTCCACCATCTGTAGAGACTACAGAAAATCCAAAGGATAAATAGGTGACCACCATGGCAAGAATCCCAACAAAGCCGTGTATTCAACTACAAGTCCTCTATCTGTATAGACGTATATCCACCAACAGTCAGCACATTTATGAGCAGAAGCAGCGATCAAAGTGACTATCTGTAGTCAAAGAACCTTTAGACTGCAAAGTGCAGCCCAAGACAGATATGAGACCTCACCAGATGAACTTCTATTGTATGCCACTTACAAGTAGATGAAATCAACTCTCAGAACACAATGGGAGAGCCAATTGTCTCTAATGCTGCGTGTAACCTCGTAATAGATTAATAATAGTAGATCATTAGCCTTGTAAAGCCCCCACCCCACCCAAAACTCATCTTTCATGAAGCTATAGATTCTGTGGACTGTGTCCATATCTATACTGAACTACTTGGTTCTCCAGGATTAAGCGGGCTCATACACATTAGACAGCCTATGCTTGTTAACGGACGTCTCTCCGCTTCCCCCCTCATACACATGCATGCTTAGCTAAGCCAAGAGTACATGTGTTTTGAATGGAGTGCAAGACACCTCTTTCGGTTCTGTTCAGCCGAGCATGCACGAGTTCTCAATGGGGGAGAGACATGGGCGGATTGGTCATAGACCTTACAGGGAAATTTGCCGGTGGCTCTCCCCCGGCCGGCCAGTGCAAGTTTTTGGGGATGTAGTTTGCGCTGTTAGCAGTATTTTACGATGGACTGTGGTATTTGGCTCTGTTGGGTGGTATAATGTGCCACAATATGGTATTACTGGCCATGCCTTCCATCAATCTGGACCAGACTACAAAACGAGGCCAATTTTAGTAGTCCGCCTCTGGGGAGAGAAGAATATCTGCCTCCCTCAACTCATTTGAGAGCTAAAGGATCTGACATGTTGAAATTCATCTACCTTATTCTTCACACCCCTGACATCTGCCATCAAGGGAAGCCCCATACACATTAGCTGGTTGGCCGATCCCAATGGCCGACAGGTTCAGCCAACATTACTCTAATTTGTATAGCCAGCTTGAGACTATCCAGACATGGGATAGCTTTAGGCCATATCCAGTTCAGAGGCATAGCTATAGGGAGTGCAGAGGAAGCTTTTGCACCATGGTCATGGTGCCTGAAGGGGCCCCAAGAGTCCTTTGTCATACAAGAAGACACCAGTGTTATAAATGACACATGGAAGATTGGGTCCTGCTAGAGAACTGGCATTGATATCTATGAGCTTCATATGGGCAGCATAAAAGAGCAGATATTCAAATTACCAATGTAAGTTTTTATAATACTTCCAGGGAGGAGATGTGGGGTCAGATATCTCAGATATACATCTTCTCCATTAAAAGCAGACATGATCAGGGCGGCTATGGCTCATGTTTGAATGTGGTCAGATCAGATTTTATTTTTCATGCAAGAAACCAAAAGCCAAATTCAGAGATACAACCACAACTCCCACTATTCAATATTCTAATTCACATTCAGCTCAGCAAAACATGCATGTTAATTGTTATGGAGGAGGAAGAGGGTGGTTCAGATACGTAAGGCTGGTTCACTATTCACCCCGGGGTCGAGCAGCCCCCTATACACATGAAATATTCACCAGATCAGAAGACACAAGCCATTGACATCATTCTAATGTGTATGATCGGCCCCTAAATAGGGTTATATAGGGATTTAATTTATTATTCAGTAGAACAAAGCTGCAGTACAGACATGTGCGACCCCCACATGTGGCGAGTGAGGAGCAAAACCCCAAAAAGTTGTACCAAAATCTGCAACTTTTTAAAAACTGACATAGGGGACTGAAACGCGTCACGGTCTACCCTGGAGCTTTCTTTCATGTGACTATGGAGACGCCATCTTCAGCATCAGCTTGACATCAGCCTCTCATTACCGCCTTGTGATACTGGAGGACCGTGTTCTTTCATGCCGCCTGTGATGACACAGGAATATGATGATCAAAGCCTGCGATAGACTAATATGTGCCCATTATGTCACAGAAATCTGGATCTGTGCATGCAGAAGCACTGAAAATTTAGGATAGCATATAGTTTCATGAAAAAGGAGAAGTAAACAGGAAAAACAAGGTCCACTGATTACGGATCCTGAGTATCATCCGATTGCCGCATGGATAGCATGACTGTTTCCATGTTCAGGATCCTCAATAATTGCTAAATAAACAAAGGACTAGAAACCATGGGGGTCATTTATGACCAGATATACACTTTTGTGGCACATATCTGGCGCACGCCATGGTGCGGCAGAATCTGCGACTTCTTCTGCGCTCACACCAGGTCTCTGGGGCTTATTAAGTCCGGAATCTAAAACGACGGTCTTAATAAATGTGCAATGTTCTCCTAAAGAGTAAAGCTTTATAGTACATTTTTTGGATTTTTTTTTTTGTTGTTTTAACGCTGGCACTGGTGCCTTGCATTACAGGGGTTCTAAGTGCAAATCCTACCAAGGACAACATCTACACAGAGTTTGTAGGTTCTCCCCGTCTTGTGGGTTCCTCCAGGTACTCCGGTTCCCTCCCACACTCCAAAGACACATTTATAAGGAAACTTAGATTGTGAGCCCCATTGGGGACGGAGTGGTGCTAATGTCTGTAAAGCGCTGAGGAATATAGCAGTGCTATATAAGTGCGTAAAATAAACAAGCGAGTAACATGTAAAATTATTTCAACAGACACCTCTTAAAAAAAGGAGGCAGTGGGCAGCAGTGATCATTACCCACCCTAAGGAGTGTCTAAGAAAGGGGCTTTCATAATGTATAGCCTTGCTGCCGATCGTGACCAATCAGACATCTTCTAAGACAGTGTTCCTCAACTGCAGTCCTAAGGGCCCACCTGTTGGTCATGATTTGAGAATATCCCACAGAATGAATACCTGAGGTAAGTCCTGATGCACTGACACTAATTATATCACCTGCTCAATACTAAGGAGATCCTGAAAACCTGCAGGTGCGCCCTGAGGACTAGAGTTGAGGAACCCTATTCTAAGATACAATGTAGCATAACAAATGAAACAGATATAGGTCTTCATGGGCAACAAGGTCACTTTTTTCATAGAGACCATTTTGATACATAAGGTTGAACTTTTGAAAAAAAAAAAAAAAAAGAAGGTCACTGACCCCCAGAGTACATAATAATGGGTGAGAAGGCTCCTGTTTTAGGGCGATATCATTAATTGCACTATAAAACCATAATGAACGAAGCCATAAACCAAGCAAGCTGCTGAAACCAGACTTTGTGCAACAGAAGGGCGATTAACATGGTAGATAGCATGAGGATTACTCTACTAAACCACACAGCTACAGTCCATTAGAGAGAGCGAGGAGCCAGAAGGTAACATGCTGGGGGTGAGCATCCTGCACAGGACGACTGCAGCCTCACGTCTCATCACAAAGTGAGGAAAGTAGTCCTTTAACGAGGAGACTTGTACCTTACCAGCCCCAGCCTGTCCTGCCAGCCAAACCAGAGCTGGAGAGACAGGCTGTCTGGATGCCGACAATCTACTGCCGGGTGAGGACACCGACCTGTACTGCAAGTGATGGGTTGACATGATCAACCCAACCCCCATTACTAGCAACACTGAATTGTTATATGATCCTATTAGAGGGGTTTTCTCACTACATCAAAAGCATTTATCATGTAGACAAAGTGACCGTGACCGCTGCAGCCAATAACTGGCCGCAGCAGTGACCTTCTCCGCTTGCATCACAACTGGTCATGCAATCCCCCCATCCACGGATGTTGATTTTAGAATGGCAGGGAAAGGCAGCCTGGGAGCTTTAGACTCCAAACACAGTGGCGGGTACCAGGTAAGTATGATCACCACTCTGGGAGGTCTGTATTAGTCTTGGATGACCCCTTTTAAGCCACTGCCAGAGGTGTCCTGTTCCCTATTGTGAACAGACGCATGCTCATCCGGGTGTGCATGTGTATATGGGGGTCAGAAGTTATACAGTAGCTGACACAGGGGCATAACTATAATTCATAGGGCCCCATAGCAAAACAAGATGGGGCCCCCTATCACTCAGTGTAAAAATTTTAAAACAGCTACACCCATCGTCTGTCCGCTTTCTACAGTTAGGACCAATTTTAGGCTTATATTGGTTAGATATAGGCGTTTTGTCTGGCCAAGAAGTAGTAAATGCATATGTAACCACAATCCCCAACTTCCCATTTCTTGCTGATCATCAACCATGTATCCCTAATAGCTTATAGATAAAGAGACCTTTATGTATATTGCATGTTGTCAGGGGCTGAGCTGTTTACACGCTGGGGGGTAATTATCTACTATAGTCTATTAACTCGTTAGGGGGTAATGACATTACTGAGGCATGAGGTGACAAATACCTCACTTTCATGTAACATAATTAACTCCCAGTAATGGACGGGCAGCATTAATCGGCCTCCAGTGGGGCTGATTGCTCTCTACAGAAGTTTTAGAATTGCTCACCATTTCATGTGCGCCCCACTGACCCCTACAAACTGAAGTGCGCAGACTATTCTCAGCAGGATCGACACTGCTGTGCCACACGTGGCTGCGATGTCAGCTCTGAGGTGTGAAAAGCTTGCAGCCGCTAACGACGCCCTCACACTCTGAGCTGATGTTGTGAAAACCATTTGTCCCACTTCAGTTCTACCTGCGGAATCCGGTAACCGGGGAATTATCAGCGAAGATTTTTGATACACAGCGTGGTGGACCCCCGATTGTACCATAATACAGTACATAGCGTATCTGTCAGGATCAGGGGCAAGAGGCAGCACCAGGTGGGGGCAAGAGGGGTGTAGCGGAAGGGCCATGGGCAATGAGCGCTTTCATTGTGGCAAAGGGGTTAGGTTAAAAAATTGGCATTAGGGAGGTGGGGGCATTTCAGTTTTCACCTCAGGCAGCAGAAAGGCTAGGTGTGCCCCTGGTCAGGATACAGGATTTAATCATTTCTTTATACGTTTGAAATTAAATGACAGAACATTGTATAACAAAAAATTCACACATACACTTTTTAAAGTAAAAAATGTTTCCCTTCAAAAGTGCCACCCTCCTCCTCAGGTTTTGTCTGGTATTACAGTGTTCACTGGAATAAGCTGCAATACCAGACATAGGCATTAAGCAAGAGTGGCACTGTTTCCAGGGAGAGAGAAGAAAAAAAAAAAAAAAAAAAAAGTAAGGTCTTTAAAATTCTGGACAATGCTCATTTAAGGACTCCCTGCGGTTAAGAGCACTTTAGTCACTTGCATAGACAGCAGATAGTTAAAGAGGATTTCTGGGACTTCAATATTACCTATAATCAAAATACGTTATCAATATCTGATTGGTGGGGGCATCTGATTCCTGCGCCCCCAAGGATCAGCAGTTAGAAGGAGCCACAGTGCTTGGGCAGGTGGTTCGGCCTGTTCCTCGACCTGTGAAGTCATATGAGCTTTGTAGTACTCAGTCCCATTCAAGTGAGTGCTCAGTATACTATGAAGAGGTCGCTGGACCGAGCGTAACAAATCTTTGAAAGAGCTGATTAGTGAGGGTGCAGGGTCTCAGACCCCCATCGATCAGATATTGATGATCTATCCTGAGGATAAGGCATCAATAGTAAACTCCTGGAAAACCCCTTTAATATAATCTATTACAGTACAATAATTACAGACAAAGCAGCAAAGAATTTCACCCCCAGTACTTGTTCTGCTACCTATCCCGTCCTTGCAAGTCTATTGACAGAGTACAGGCTGCAGTAAGCAGTGGCCCTTAGTTTTCCTAAGGGCTTGCAGGGACATCGTTGGAAGACTATGGTGTCTGTAGGAAAAAAAGTTAAAGGGGTTGTCCACTTTCTGGCTACTGTTGACCAATGTGCTTATAAGGTGACTATATGGCACTTACTAATATAGACTTTGTTGATGTTTTGTGCTATGCCCCCTTGTTGGTCAAGTCCTTAGTGCTGTCCACACAGGTTCTGTCCATAATGGGCTAATGGAGGTTCATGTGACCAGACGCAACAGTCAAATTGTTCAGTGCAGGTGTACAGTGTTCAAAAGGAGGGGGTGGAGTGACGTCTGATCACACGACCCTCCGTTAGCGGCCATCTTATGGACAGGACCTCTATGTGGACAGCATAAAAGACTTGGCCAAGAAGGAGACATAGCTTATGAAGTATAGGAAATGGCACAGAATATCAATGGTTATTAATGGATATTACGAAGTATCATATGATCATCATACATACACATTGGTCAACAAGAGCCAGAAAGTGGCCAACCCCTTTAAATCAGACTACTAGGGAATGGTTATATAAGCAATTTCCTCTTATAGTCATTACCCCTGGTGAAACGCATTTACACTGACCCTTTTTTGAGGTAATGGATAGATATTGATTCTTCCCGCGTTTCTGACCGATCCCCGATTTCCATATACAGTACCTGCAGATTTCCGATAACACATCAGTGAAAGAGTTAAAAGTGTACAGACTAACCCCCACACCCCACCGTACCACAGCATGGAAATAAAATCTGGAATTAGCGCAGAAATGGATTCTTCCCTCCCGGTAAAGCTTGCTGCAGTCTCCCACAGCACAAATCCTAATCCGCAGCCTGCAGCGCATCAGCCGCACACACATCCCAAATTATTCCCCTCTCATCTACTACTTCCCAAAAGGAAGACAGATGCCAGCAGCCGCACACCTACCCATGTGAAGACTTTCCAGACTCCAGAAGCGTGTAATTTCCCCTCTGGCCACCATGATTTAAATGGAAGAAGAAGAAAAATAAAAATAATAATAAAAAAAAAAAAAAAGCACAAAAAAATAAAAATAAAAAAAACGAGGCTCGGCTTTTACTAAAGCAAATCCGGCAGCTACGTGAAAAAAGGAGAGATGCTGTGTCAACAGGAGAGGCTGCGGCTGTAAGCCGGCTGTGGAAAGAGCTTATTCACTGCCTCCATCCTCCACGCCTGCAGCTCAGGCCAGACGCTAGGAGGGAACTGACAGATCAACATTATGTGTTGCTGCAAATTTGGCTGCTTAAATGACGACACCGTGGGGTACCCTGAGGGAGGAAGCGAAAAACATCAATATGAATGCAGTCTACCAGCCGGCTCTGCTGCCAACCAGACAAACATCAGGAGCCAAAGGACAACTCCCAGCATCATCCGCGTCTACTTCAAGAAACGGTTTAAAGTTGATTTTTTAAAGAGGAAAATTATGATTAAAGGGTTTTTTAAAATGTTATTATCTTCAGGATTTAAAGGGAACATGTCATCAACGTTATGCTGTCCATACTAACGGCAGAATAAAGTAGAGACAGGCGAGTTGATTTCAGCGGTCTGTCATTTATAAGTTAAAATTAAATGGCTGCCGAGAACCAACATCACAATCATTGCAGGCCTGGAAAAGAGTCATGGCCACCTGAACAGAGTCATGGTTATTCATGAATTCTTGTTCTCCCTGCGCACCTGCTGATGACTGATAGTCTTCTACCTAGTTTTCTCCCTTTCTGTCTAGGAGACAACTGCCAATCATCAGCAGATGGGCGGGAGAGCAGGAGATTGATTATAACCATGACTCTTCTCAGGTAGATTTGACTCTTTTCAAGGCCTGATTACGATGCTGGTTCTCGGCAACTACTTACTTTTAGCTCATGAGTGACGCACCGCTGAAATCGGCATTTCTGTCGCTACTTTATGCCTCCCTCAGTGAGGTCAACATAAAGTTGATGACAGGTTCCCTTTAAAGAAGAACTGTTACCTATTAACCAATTCAAATCCCAATTCTGCAGCACCTATTCTGATAGATGCTGCTGTGCCAGCTCTCTATTATGCCAACTAGAAGTTTACAAATGATGGGTGCTCCCAGTTGGGGATTGTTTCCCTGCACACACCCCCAGGTGTTAACAGAGTTGGGGGATTAATTCATAAATAAGTAGTAATAATAATAATAATAGAGGACCTGTCACCTCCCCAGAGGTGCCATTCCTTTATTATTCCTGCTAGAAGTTATGAATAAATTACTAGCAGTTTGCAGTAAAGGTCCAGATGGGCGTTTCCAGTCCCTGCACAGTCCCCAATGGGCAGCACTCATTGGAGAGTGTTAGACTGTGCTGGGACATGCCCCCAACTGGTAATGCTCATCTGGACCTTCACTGCAGACTGCTAGTAATTCATTCATAACTTCTATAAGGAATAATAAAGGAATTGCACAACATAGAATCATAAGAATAGATGCTTCAAAATGGTGATTAAAAAGGGGGAACGCAAGCAGTTACTAAAACGGACACGTCAGGAGAGGGGGCAGCCCCTTTTTAAAAGGACACGCCACTTTCTGCATTTGGCAAATGGCCAATTGAAAGAACAAGTTTGTGTTGTGCTTAAAGTCTGTAAAAAAAATTTGGTGTCTGTGTTGTAAGCTGCACTGACAGGAAGCAAGTTGTCACAGTTTCCATGTTTCTGTGTGTGAGGCAAGCTGTGGGCATAGAGATCAATATATGTAGTGTATAGTAGCCTATATGGGATGTAGACTTAAAAACTGTGCACCCTTCCCCCAAATATTTCCGGGATCCCATTCATTGAGATGACCCCCTACTTGCAGAATGCCACTTTCTACCCTCCAAGTGAACCAAATTGGGCAGAAAAGTCTCAATTTAGTTCACACTCTTATAGCTAAATCTTGTGGCATAACTTTTACCATTCCCTTCAAGTAGGACAATCAGAGATCGGCTTGGACTTGAAGTGCACTACCCCAGAACCAGTGGCGTACCGCCCATAGAGGCAGACCACGCCACTGCTATGGGGCCCCGGCACAGGAGGGGCCCGGAGCGCACGGGAGGCCCCGCCCCCTACTTGCATCATTAAGATGCGTCCTGCCCTGCCTGTGCTCCGGGCCTCTCCTGGCCTGCTCACCTCCGCTCACCGCAGGACCGCCCGAAAGTTCCTGTGGGCTCCAGCTGGCCCCGCCTCCGCCCTCATGCCGCGCTGCTACTGGACGAGGAGGACTTGTGCAGCGCGGCAAAGAGGGGAAAGAAGATCAAGGCCCAGCCCCTCCAGAGTGGAGTCCGCGGTACAAGGGACAAGTAACTAAGTATTTATGTGTTTCATGTGTAGGTATGTGTATGTATGTATCTATGTGTGTGTATATGTATGTGTGTGTGTGTATATGTATGTGTGTATGTTTGTGTGTGGGTATATGCATACACTGTGCCAGACAATATATATTATACCTCTACACTGTGTATATACTGTATATTGTACAGCATGGCGCAGGGGTTATATTGTCCGGCATGGTGTAACCGCCATGCATTTGTTGTACAGTATATATTATAATCCCTGTACCATGCTATACAATGTACAGTATAATCCATACACCATACTGTAGAATGTACAGTATAATCCATACACCATACTGTAGAATATACAGTATAATCCATACACCATGCTGTATAATATACAGTATAATCCCTACACCATGCTGTATAGTATACAGTATAATCCCTACACCATGCTGTATAGTATACAGTATAATCCCTACACCATGCTGTATAGTATACAGTATAATCCCTACACCATGCTGTATAGTATACAGTATAATCCCTACACCATGCTGTATAATATACAGTATAATCCCTACACCATGCTGTATAGTATACAGTATAATCCCTACACCATGCTGTATAGTATACAGTATAATCCCTACACCATGCTGTATAGTATACAGTATAATCCCTACACCATGCTGTATAGTATACAGTATAATCCCTACACCATGCTGTATAGTATACAGTATAATCCCTACACCATGCTGTATAGTATACAGTATAATCCCTACACCATGCTGTATAGTATACAGTATAATCCCTACACCATGCTGTATAATATACAGTATAATCCCTACACCATGCTGTATAGTATACAGTATAATCCCTACACCATGCTGTATAATATACAGTATAATCCCTACACCATGCTGTATAGTATACAGTATAATCCCTACACCATGCTGTATAATATACAGTATAATCCCTACACCATGCTGTATAATATACAGTATAATCCCTACACCATGCTGTATAGTATACAGTATAATCCGTACACCATGCTGTATAATATACAGTATAATCTGTACACCATGCTGTATAGTATACAGTATAATCCCTACACCATGCTGTATAATATACAGTATAATCCCTACACCATGCTGTATAATATACAGTATAATCCATCCTTGTGGCTGCCCCCATTCAGTATAACGTCTCCATAATTTAAAAAAAATAAATAAATCAGTAGCTCATGTATACATTTCTTTATTGGCAAATGGGGATGTGGCATGGGAGGAGCCAGGGCAGCATGTGGGATGGGCCGGGGTAGTGGGCGGGGTTAGGGGCCCCATTCAGATTCTTGCTATGGGGCCCAATGATTTCTATGTACGCCCCTGCCCAGAACCATTCACAAACTGTTTTGTTATGTAATGCTATTTAAAATGTTCATACTTTGTAATGTAACCAGCATATCTTTGTATGGATCAGTCGGGGTTAATGACCCTGACTTAGCCCCTGCAGGAAGTTAGGTGTGGCTTAGGTCTGCCCCTAGCTCAGTCAGTCTTGAGTTGTAGTGCGATAGAGGAGGAAGTGAGAGAAAAGCTCCACGCCTCACAAGACCGGACCAAAGTTACAATCATCTTCTCTGAGGATTATCTATTGAGAGAAAGACCTCGCCATGCAGTACCAAGAAGGTCCAGAATATGCATGACTGAGCATCGTAGTCAGCCAGGAAGTGCAGTAAGATCCTGAGCAGCAGGTGCAGAGGATGAGAGTGGTAGTGGCCCTGATGAGATGTTGTGTCATGGTGTACTCCCTCAGGCCATTGCTCCCTGCAAAATATAACTTCAGGCACATTCAACAGCAGCGGATTCAAAGTGCAGTTTCTGGCACCAGTAAGGAATATGGAGGCAGGTTGGATGGCTGCAACTTAGCAGTCGTGGGTGTAGACATCCACTCTCAGGTCTAGACTTGAATAGTAAGTAGCCTAGAAGTAGCCTCGGTGATGGGTGCCTAACCGGTAGTCCCTCACCTTACAGCAGTGTCCGTAATGCAGTTTTTAACTGTTCATGCTGCTGTCTTGTCTTTCAAGTGCTTTCTTCTCTCTGGAGAATCCTTTATTGTTCTCCGGAGCAGAAGCTCTGCAGTGTGCATCCTCTCCTGTATCCTTACATGACCTCCCCCTCCTGGCAGAAAGCAGGACCAGCCCACTCCTACCAAGAGGGGATGAAAAACAGAGTTAGCCCTGTTTCTGTCAACCTTTGCCAATCATACCTCCTCTTACTGGTATACACGGACAGAACAATAATACAGCCTGCAGTTTAAAGCTGCAACCGTACCGAGAAACTGTCTACTTGCATTTAAAGGGAATGTGTCATCAGAAAAACACCTATTGTTTAAATCAATTTTTATGTTTAACATTTTTATTGCGTTGTTATCACATTATTTTAAAATTTTCCATGTCAATATCTTTAACTAAACAAAACTCAAAATCCTGCAGTTTTCGCACTGACCACTAAGCGTAATAGACACCACTTCTTGGTCTGTACAGGGCACTTTCTTACAGTTATCTGCTTATCTGTCATTCTAATCCTGTCTGTAATGATATCACCTCTGTGTATAGATAAGACAAGATACACCATTCACAATAGGTGATTGTCAGAGCTTATCTATTCTTTCCTTGTACAATGACCTCTGCACAGGGCACAGGTCATGCCTAGAAAACTCTCCCATAGAAGTCAATGAGGTCTTCTCCTGACCATTGTGTCTATCTGTGTTCACTGGCAGATAACATTTTTGGTAACACATTTCCTTTAAGCTCCAGTCAGTCACAGAAACCTATTGAGAAATGAGATAATGTGGGTCCTACCTGCAGAACAACAGCACCATGTGGTCATACCCTAACCGTAAAGAATCCTTTCCTGTACTGATGTCTAAATCACCTTTCCTCCACATGGAATGAATGTTCCCTGGTCCTTTGTAAAGTCCTTGGAATAAATAAATCATGTCCCAGTTACTTGTAGTGACTGCACATGTATATATATGTGCAAGTTAGATCACCTCCAAGGCGTCTTTTTTACAAGTTGAGTTGAATTAGTCAGATTTTTGCAGCCTCTCATTACGAATCCTCCCATCCCATTTAAAGGGGTTGTCCCACAAAAAAAAAAAAAAAAGTATTCTATAGTTTTTAAACCAGCACCTGGATCTGAATCCTTTTGTAATTGCATGTAATTAAAAATGTAGCATAGCCACTGAGTTATTCACTAAAATCTATCACTATAGCGCCACCTGCTGTTGGTTTTTTTTCTTATTTCTTTGTCCTGCTCACTTAGAAGGCTGCACATGCTCAGTTTCATCCTTCAACTGCCTCCTGAGCTGTTACATAGTTACATAGTTAATACGGTTGAAAAAAGACACATGTCCATCAAGTTCAACCAAGGGAGGGGGTAGGAGTGATGAAGGGGAGGGGGACGGGTAACCTTAAGACATGACTCTACATTTCTTAATATGTGGTGACCTTCTTTTTCTCTAAGAATTTATCTAAGCCTGTTTTGAAGCCCTCAGCTGTCTTTGCTGTGACCAGCTCCTGCGGTAGACTGTTCCACAGATTCACAGTTCTTATAGTAAAGAAGGCTTGTCGCCCCTGGAGTCTGAACCTTTGCTTCTCCAGGCGGAGGCAGTGCCCCCTTGTCTTTTGAGGGGATTTTACCTGGAACAGTTTTTCACCATATTTTTTGTATGGGCCATTTACATACTTATACAGGTTGATCATGTCCCCCCTTATACGCCTCTTCTCAAGACTAAACAAGTTTAACTCCTTCAATCTTTCTTCATAGCCAAGATGCCCTATGCCCCTTATCAGTTTAGTTGCCCATCTCTGCACCCTTTCCAGCTCCAGGACATCCTTTCTATAAACCGGAGCCCAGAACTGAACAGCATATTCCAGATGAGGCCGTACTAATGCTTTATACAGTGGTAATATGACATCCCTGTCCCGCGAGTCCATGCCTCTTTTAATACATGACAATATCCTGCTGGCCTTAGAAGCAGCCGATTGACATTGCATGCTATTCTGCAGTCTATGGGCTACAAGGACACCCAGATCCTTCTCTACAAGTGACTCTCCCAGTGTTACTCCCCCTAGGCTGTGATAGGGAGAGCATGGACACGCCCCCTTAGCTACAGCAGAAAAGACACTCCCCTTGAGCTTTCAAATGTGGCAGAAAAATGAATGGGGATCTATGGATCGATGTGAGGTACAGGGCTGGTTCTAGCTTTGTTAGAAAGAGGTTGTCATGTACTAAATGATGTCCGATTTTCATTTTTTACATTACTTATGGGGTCACCCCTCTCTGTATTGAGCATTGGGTATGTTGGATTTCAATGACCTGATCCTTTTGCTCTTGGGGAGATAAGCCGCTGCCAGAGATGTCTAGCAGAAGCTTTCTCCCCTCTCCCCATCACGATATAGCCAAGCAGAACGTGCATAAGTATGGGAGGATCGGGAGAGGTAGCTGCTGGTTCTCTCAAGTGTATGGCCAGCTTTATGCGAGCTATATACTATAGAAAGGGGTAATCCTGCATACAGGTTAACTTTCTTTTTATACACCCTAAAATCTTGTTTGCTTTTGCAGCTGCCTCCTGGCATTGAGCAGGCAAACTTAAATCTCTGTGCAGTTACTGGGCTCTATCACAGTTTTCTTCAGAACGTTACATAAAAGATACCAAATTAGTAGATATATCGAATAATTACCACAATAGACTGCATTAGAACCATATTATCACAGATGGACACCACAGAGGGGTTTGCCCCGTTCAGGAGACCCCTCTACGAGGCAGTGCGGAGAGTCGCTTACAATGTGGAGCTCCTGCACCCATGGACTCTATAGTGTAATACATTACAGACATGTAATGTTACAGCAGCCACTGCGAGGGAAATGGATGGCTGACCACAGGTTACCCCAGTGATGGGAGCAGATCACTGGGGGTTTCTGAATTCAACAAGGAGTAAGGGGACCAGCCTTTTAGAGAGGACTTTTCACCTCTCCTGACATGCCTGTTTTAATAGCTTCATGCATTCCCCATGTAATAATTCTGGAGCATCTATTCTTATGGCTGTATGTTGTGCCATTCCTTTATTATTCCTACTTGCTAGCAGTCTGCAGTAAGGGTACAGAGGGGAGGTGACCAGTTGGGGGTGTGTACCTGTACAGTCTGACAATGGCAGCTCTGATTGGATAGAGTCAGTCTGTGCAGGTACACCCCCCCAACTGGTTACCTCCCCTCTGTACCATTACTGCAGACTGCTAGCAATTCATTCATAACTTCTAGTAGGAATAATAAAGGAATGGCACAACATAGAGACATAAGATTAGATGCTCCAGAATTGTTATTACATGGCGAACACATGAAGCTATTAAAACAAGCATGTCAGGAGAGGTGACAGGTCCTCTTTAACTTACTATCCAAAAAGGTCTGAAAGTGAAAGAAGATCTGACAACATAGCGCGCAACCACAAAGCAACGGCAGATATAGAAATTACTCAGCACAGACCAGGAAGCAGCCACATTATCCAATGTCGAATCTGCAGTGAACGTGCACCAGGAGCAGAGCACTGACTGATGGACTGCAAACAGTTAATCAGTTTACGAAAGCAAATTATTCCGATTCCTCCTTTTAATATAGTTGTGAATTGCTGCCAGAGGATCAGTTGGCTCTCCTGACATGTCTGGAGTTATATTCCCTAGGACAAAACTATTTTGAAGCATCTTTTCTTAGGTACGCTGTACCATTCCTGTTATTCCTCCTAGAAACTTATAAGTAAATTGACATTTGGGTGTTACCAGTTTGGGAGTGTCCCTACATGTTCTGACCTTGTCCAATCAGTGCCAGACTGCGGTAGGGTAGGACTCACCTCTTTGAAATGGGAATGGTAACACCCAGCTGTCAATGAATTCATAAATTTCAGAGAGGAATAACAGAGGAATGGCCGAGTTATGGAAAATAATGCTCCAGAGTGGTTATTTCAAGTGGAATACAAGCACCTACTAAGATCGCATTAACGCAACCATGGGACTGTCGTGCCCGTGTTGCGGATCAGCGGATCACAGCCCGCTGACCCCCAAAACACAGGCACCAGCCATGTGTTATCTTCCAAGTTCATGCATGCATTCCTCAAAAGATAATTAAAGTCAATGAGTCTGCACCGCGATGTGGAGTTCACACGGCCGGTGCCCATGTTTTGTGGATCCACTGTTTGTGGTCTGCAGAATGGGCACAGCCTCCCGACTGTGTAAATGCCACCTTAAACAGACAAGTTGGAAGATCTGACAGACCCTCGTTAAATAGCATTTCTTAACAAAACCATAACCATAAGGGCAGATGTCAGCATTTGATATGTTCTTACTTTGTGCAGACCAGCTGGCCAATTCCAGGTTGGTCTGAATAGGTGCCGAGAACCCGCAGAGGAATATGGTCTCCACAGATCTAGCAATGTGGTTCTCCTGTGCTTTACTATTGATGGTGTATCCTTGGTTTAACTCATCAATTTCAGATCAGCAGGGGTCAGAGTCCTAGCACCCCCCTCCAATCAGCTGTTTTGATATGGCTTCAGTGCCAGAAACCAGTCATCGGAGCAACATAGCAGTGTTCACAGTGTTGTGGTCAAGGTTAGCTCCAATGGCTGCCCTGGCCCTACAATGCTCCACATCATATACAGTGGTCCCTCAAGTTACAATATTAATTGGTTCCAGGACTACCATTGTATGTTAAAACCATTGTAAGTTTTGTAATTGGTTTTAATGCCCCAAAATGTCATCCAAGATAAGAGAAAATGAAGATTTAAGAAAATAAGAGAGATAACTAAGACAGATAAAACAAGTCCTTACATATAACATCCAGGACTAGCTGCTAACTAGAAACTAATACACCTATTTTACCAGAGAAGTGGCCTTGATTGGTTGGATCTGAGACATTATATGTTGAAAATATTGTATCATGAGGCCATTGTATCTTGAGGGATCACTGTAATCACCCTTTAAAACAAGTAAGTGGAAATCTACTCAAGTCACCAAAGTGAGATACGAGACGAGGAACTCCTGAGGAAGGTGATAAAGGAGCATGGTAGTGTCAAGCAGAACCCAAAAAGGTGCCTACAGTAACACCAAGTTACCTTAGACCAGTGATGGCTAACCTCCGGCACTCCAGCTGTGACAAAACTATGACTCCCAGCATGCTCTATATATTTCTATGGAGTTCTGAAAACAGCCAACTCTTGGGAATTGTTTTACCACAGCTGGAGTGCCGGAGGTTAGCCATCACACCCTAGAACTTCAGCTTTTATTCAATTGAGCTTCAGACGAAGTGGAAGTCATCTTCAAAAAGCAACTCAAACGGAAGAATAAGAAATAAGTAAAAAAAATAAGTAAAAAAAAAAACAAAAAAAAAAAAAAAAAAAAAAAACAACAACACACACACACACAACAACACCACCACCACCACCAACTTACTATTAGAAGCTCGTATAGTCCTCTTGCGTCCAACACGATCAAGGCCGATCGGTGTGCTTTGTGAGAAGGCAAAGGGCCGTAAGCGAGCAGAGACCGCCTTGTACGGAGGCACTTTGTGTGATGGTACAGGAGGCCGAGGGATCGGCTACAAATGGGACAAAAACAGCAAAATATACAGTAAGTAGGAACATTAAACTCTACAAAACCCACCAGCATCTCCACAACACTCTACATATACCATAAAACATGATTTTTTTTTGTAGTCCCAATACATAACTACAGCAGCAGATCACTGGCTGCAGCAGTGTCATTAAAGTGGACACATCACAGCTGTCGAGACAGTATGTCATGACTGGCCAGAGACTGAAGGGGATTAAAAAAAAGAATATTTTGTTATTTTAACCTTATTAAAATTTTTCAAAATGTTTTGATAGAACTTGAAAACGCCTCTAGGCTCTTGGCAACGACAACAGCAGGAGAAGAGTATACTGAACTTGAGGGAGAAAGTGACCCTCATATGTTACAGAGGACAGTGCTGTGAAAAGTGAAAGATGAAGTGTATTTTTTTGTTGTTGAAAGTGCACGGGTCCAGAAGACAAAGTGCAGGAATATCTGGCTTCCATCAGACCAAACTGACCTCTCTACTTACTGTAACATATTACACACCGAAAAAAAGGATATGCATAAAAATCTAATCTATGCTCACACAAACAAAAATTTAGAATTTCAATTTAGAAAACCGACAATCATCGTATTGGTTATTGACTTTTCTTAAATGTGAAGGTTGCATGCGGTTAAAAGAAATTATAGGATCATTTAAGTAAAGCATTCTTCAGTCTCTATGTGAGGCGATATATTCAGAGAGTAAGACATGGGCTCAAAAGTGTTTGAAAATTAGGGAACTAAATTTATGATGTTCATTTGCCTATCACCAGGATTGCCAGTAGATCCCATACAAGCAAGTCCACGCCGCTGCTATGGCGTATCAGGTTGGCTCCGTGCCCGATTCTAATTACATTCATTTCTAGGCTAGCACTGCTACACTGCGTTCCTCCTGTGCAACAGCCATCACACAACCAAGATCACGTGTCATGACCATACCTGCTCTATTTTAATCTTTACTATGCCCCCCCCCCCCCCAATTCCTACGAAGCAATGAGAACATGTAAAAAATAAAAATCTCTGCAGCCGTCCCATAGACACAGGCTCATTAATTTCAACTTTTGCCCTAGGCAGTAGCCTATATTCTGCAGGCAGGCAGTGGATCTTGCCAGTTTCCTGATCTAACACTAGAAGTAGTGATGAGCGAATCTGGGAAAGTTCAGGTTCGCTGGGTCTGGCTGAACTTTAGATAAAAGTTCGGGTTTGGGACCCAAACTCAAACATGATTTAAGTCAATGGGGACCTGAACTTCACTTTATTATTTTCTGTTAGAACATGGTTATATTGGAAAATAACATAATACTTAAAGGGGTTGTCCCATCACAGACAATGGGGGCATATCGCTAGGATATGCCCCCATTGTCTGAGGACCCCCACCTACAACGAGAACGGAGCGGGAAGAGTTGTGGCTGGAGGACCCTGGGTTTCCTGGGTCCGACCACCACCAAGTGCTGCTCCCCGCTGCCTCCATACAAGTGAATGGGAGCGCACCGCACATGAGCGGCCACAGCTCCCATTCATTTCTATGAGGCAGACGGAAATAGCAGAGCCAGCGCTTGGCTATTTTTGGTGGCCCCGTAGAAATGAATGGAGGGGGGCTGCACATGCGCAGTGCGTCCTCCACTACTTTCTCCGTGTAGGTGCAGGTCCCAGAGGTGGGACACGCACCTATCAGACAATGGGGGCATATCTTAGCGATATGCCCCCATTGTATGTGATGGCAAAACCCCTTTAAAGGGGTTGTCTGAGTTATGACAAAAAATATATGGCACTGTAAATCTGATGGGCAGCAATATATAACTAAGTTAAGCAAGTTTTAGGCAAAAAAAAAAAATCCATATTTCCTAATTTCCCTGGTTCTCTTCTGGTCTTTGTTTACATGCAATAACAACAATCTCTGCCCCTCCCCCCTCCCCTGCAAAGGTAATGAATACAAGTGCTGAGTGACATGTCTGCCTGCTGGAATACTCAGCAGCACGTTGTATGTGTAGGACTACAAGTCCCAGCTGTACAATGACACTGCTAATACATACAGGAATTTCTCCCTACCTGTTCTTGTACAATACAATTCCTCTACAGCTCTTGTGCCCAGCATTTGTCTCCTCTCACTGCTGCAGCTACTGTTTGTTGTAAAGCCTTGAGCCCTCAGTGTGTTCTGGCTGAAGGGATTAATGTTTTATCTGAAGGAATCCAGGGAGAGAGCAGATAGCAGGAGCCCGCAAAGAAAGTGGGCGTGGCCAGTGACGTCTCCTGTACAGACTGTTATCTGAACTCTGAGGCTTGTGAACGAAACATCACAGAGCAGAGAGATAAGGTGACATCACAGGTCATGTGACCCCCAGTCAACTCTGAGAAACCAGCAGCTTTTGAAACAAAGTATATGGGAAAGTTGTTATACATGACAAGTTAGAAACATATAAAGAACAAAAAATAACTCGGACAACCCCTTTAAGACAGAATGCAAAAGGGACACCTTTAGAGGCCTTCCATTTTGCATTCCGTCATAATAGAAATCATTTGTTATGCTCCCATAGACTTCTATTATGACTGAATGCAAAGTGGAAGGTCTCTAAAAGGTGTCCCTTTTGCATTCCGTCTTAAGTATTATGTTATTTTCCGATAACTATGTTATAACGTAAAATAAAGTAATTCATAAATCACCCGAACTTAAAGGGAACCTGTCATCAAATTTATGCTGCCCTCACTGAGGGCAGTATAAAATAGTAACAGAAATTCTGATTTCAGCGGTGTGTCACTCATGAGCTAAAAGTAAGTGGTTGCCGAGAACCAGCATCATAATCATTGCAGCCTAGAACTTGAAAAGAGTCAAATCTACCTGAGAAGAGTCATGGTTATTTATAATGCTCTGCTCTCCCCACCTATCTGGTGATTATTGGCAGTTCTCTCCTAGAGAGCAAGGGAGAAAACTAGGTAGAAAACTGTCAATCATCAGCAAAAGGGCAGGGAGAGCAAGAATTTATGAATAACCATGACTCTTCTCATGAAGATTTGACTCTTTTCCAGGCCCAGTCTGCAATGTTTGTGATGTTGGTTCTCGGCAACCACTTACTTTTAACTTATAAATGACAGACCGCTGAAATCAACTTACCTGTCTCTACTTTATTCTGCCGTTAGTATGGGTAGCATAAAGGTGATGACAGGTTCCCTTTAAGTGAAAAAGTCCAGGTCTCGCAAAGTTTGGGTTCGCTCATCCCTAACTAGAAGCTGTTGATAACAGAATTATACATCAGGACGGCTGCTCATGCAGTCCAGTGCAGAATATTACTTTCCTTCCCCTTCATGGGAATAATTGGCTGTAAGTGAATTTTTTTGACACTGGCTGCGTTTTTAATTTCATACCTTTTTAAACTTTACTTACATCCTACAGAAATGACATTAAAAAATTTCTGCACAACCCGTTCTAGCGTGAAAAGACGAGAAGCGGTGTGCTTACTCAGGAAAAAAAAAAAAAAAAGTAGCCTCTATTATTTTAAAGGGGAAAAGTCTTCACTACTATAGGCCACTATACCAGAGGTTTTGGCTGATTTAGACCCATTTTCTGATGGCCATCACTGCTTTCTGCGACATGAAAGAGTGCGACAGATCCCGACCAATGGTAAATGGTCATTTTTGGGGACTTTTTAAAAGTCACTTATGCTGAATGACAGATCTGCATCCTTAAAGGGTTGTCAACTTTTTACAATTTTATTTTATTTTTTTAAATCTGCACCTACAGCCAATCTGCACCACCTGCCCCCTGCCATTCTTCACTGGTCTTCTAGTCCCAGTCTGTAAAACTCCGGAGTGACAGGGTCATGTGCTTCACTGCAGCCAATGACTGGCCTCAGCAGGGACTCATTACCAAATTGTAGCTGGGTCAGTTATTGGCTGCAGTGGCGCATGTGACATTGTCCATGCTGAAGTTGACAGATGGGGACCGGAAGACCAATGAAGAAAGCCCAGGAGCCACGGAGAAATTATTGATTTTTCCACAGGTACAGGTGGCTCTAAAATAAAAATAAAAACAAGGCAAAAAAAAAAAAAAAAAACTGGTGTCTGCTCTAAAGGAAATGTGACTTTAGAATATGACCTATTGTTTAAATCATTTTTTTAGAAAAAAATTTTTTCCACTTTTTTGGTGTGTTTTTTTATTTTTCCATGTCACTACATATTTTTTGAAAAAATGTATATAATTCTGCAATTTTTACACTGGCCACTAATGACAGGTCACGATTTCCTGTTCTGTACAGTAGCCATGATCCTTATCACAGGCAGAATTACAATGACAAATATCACCTCTGCATAAGATAACACAAGATCCTTCATTAAAGGGGTTGTCCGAGTTATTTTTTTGTTCTTTATATGTTTCTAACTTGTCAGGTATAACAACTTTCCCATATACTTTGTGTTTCTAAAGCTGCTGGTTTCTCAGAGTTGACTGAGGGTCACATGACCTGTGATGTCACCTTATCTCTCTGCTCTGTGATGTTTCGTTCACAAGCCTCAGAGTTCAGATAACAGTCTGTACAGGAGACGGCACTGGCCACGCCCACTTTCTTTGCGGGCTCCTGCTATCTGCTCTCTCCCTGGATTCTTTCAGATAAAACATTAATCCCTTCAGCCAGAACACACTGAGGGCTCAAGGCTTTACAACAAACAGTAGCTGCAGCAGTGAGAGGAGACAAATGCTGGGCACAAGAGCTGTAGAGGAATTGTATTGTGCAAGAACAGGTAGGGAGAAATTCCTGTATGTATTAGCAGTGTCATTGTACAGCTGGGACTTGTAGTCCTACACATACAACATGCTGCTGAGTATTCCAGCAGGCAGACATGTCACTCAGCACTTGTATTCATTCCCTTTGCAGAGAGGGGGGGGGGAGAAAAGGGAGGGGCTGAGATTGTTATTGCATGTAAACAAAGACCAGAAGAGAACCAGGGAAATTAGGAAATATGGATTTTTTTTTGCCTAAAACTTGCTTAACTTAGTTATATATTGCTGCCCATCAGATTTACAGTGCTATATATTTTTTGTCATAACTCGGACAACCCCTTTAACACTAGGTGATATCACAGCTTATCTCCTCCCTCCTGACCTCTGCACAGGTCACAGAGCACGCCTAGAAATCTCTCCCATGTAAGTCAAAAGGGTCCCCTCCTGTTCATGGCTCATGTGGCTACTCTCAAAGGACAGGAATTTTTTTTTTTTACATTTTCCATGTCACTATCTAATTAAAAAAAAACTAAAGTTTAAAAACGTAAAAAATATTAAACAGGTTATTTTCTTTTTACACAGTAAAGATTGTTTTCTCCCCGAATTGTTTTGAGAGAAGTGAAATACTACTCCTATAATCCATTATTCGGACCACTGATATGATGGTAAGCGATACTTCTTCTCAGCACACTAGATAGATGTAGTGATGGGGTCAGATGAGGACACAGCAGCTCATTATTATTAAGTGATTAGTACACAGATCTTGTAGTGAATGATTAATGCTCTACTACATGCAGATCCTCCATAGCCCCAATCAACACACCACATTGTACATTTTATTGAGGTCTGAAGATTGTCATAAAAAAGTGAACACAATTAGTGAGGAAAATCATGAAACTGGAGTTAGTCCAAGAGCATGCATGTTTTATTCTGAAGGAAAGGAATCAGATGAAGGTTAGGACACCATTCAAGAGAAGATTCGGAAGGTCTTTCATTCTGCAGACAGGTCATGCTCCAAGGCTTACTTTTTGAAGCATATCTCCATTCTCCTCATCCTCGCTTGTCCCGTACAGGTTGACACCACCTATTACAGAAATGGGTCTTCTTTTATAGTTCCCTTTGAATTCCGTGCTACATTTGTGATCTTTTGTTTCCTCGCTAACAGAACGGGAGGGAAATGTACCGTTCCCACCATCAGCATTTTGGCAATCCATAGGAATGGAGTCTTCTGGGATGGAGAAACTGCGAATGGCCATTTGACCATAGTCCGAAAGAGGTCTTGGCCTACACCGGCTTTTTCCAGTGACCCATTTCTGAGATGACACTTTTTGAGATTCTGCCTTTTCCTCATCTGGAGATGGAGATTTGGTCCGGGAATCTTCTGTCGTGACCTTTTTTAAAATGTGAACAATGCAAGTGAAGTAAACTGGTGAATGTTAGTTCCATTAACAAAAAAAAAGTTACCAGAAAATGACAATGACAAGGGTTTGAGTCCGGATATGGAAGGATCAATAGTCCAACTCATGTCTGTTGCAGCTGAAGGTCTCAAAAATACAAGTGTTAACCACGAACAACCAAAGACTTATTTTTAAAAGCAAGAATAACCAATGGAGCAGATTTACAACAGCTGAAAATAATCATGTTAAGTTCCACAGGAGGAGAAATATGGTTAATCATAATTTACATAATTCAAACAGTTGAATAAAAAGGCCAGGCCGGACCTGGGCTGCAAGGGAGTGGGGGAATCTGGTGGGAAGTTGTAGAAGCTGGGACAGGGCCATTTTGTTTAGGCACAGTAATGGTAGCAGCAGCCATCCACCCTTGTGTATTGCCGTGCTCGCAGTTTGGAATGGGGGGGGGGGGGGGGAGGGGGGTTTGCTTGTGAAGGTTGAGGGCCCAGGTAGGCGGATTGCTGGAGGATGGTTGAGCAGTTCTTTTGTCATGGTGGCCTTGGCAGTTGGGGGGTGGGGGGTGGGGGTGGTCCTTGGAGTTGGTGTAATGGTGGTTTTGGGGTGGTGGTGGGGGAGCCAGGAGGGCTCTGGAATCAGAGGGGTGAGATGGCGGAAATCTGCCCAGGTTGCCCATGTTTTGGCGGTAATTTAGCTAAGGGGCGGGGCAGATTTCCGCTAGGTTTTGGGGGCTCCAAGGACCCTCCCCGTTAGGAATGTTATTTGTTATTAATATAAGTTGGGGAGATGGTAGCTGTGGGGGGGGGGGGGGTGAGCCGAGCAATTCGACAATACCCTAGTCATGTGCTGCTGCTATTATTACTAATGCTGCTATTACTACTGCCACTATGTACTTTTACGTAGAAAAGTATACCACAATCCTTTAAGTAATGACAGTGCTTTTGAGAAATTATATTTCTTTGCCTCAGATTGTAATCCTTAAAAGGGCCATTGACATGGGCAGATAGTATTCCCACAAACTAGCATAGTTCGATGCTACAGCATGTCAGTCGGCACTCGGTTAGTACATTTAAATTGGGACAATGCCGTTTACATGAGGGGGGATTTCACGCAAACAGGGGCTGACTTTACCACCACACAAACCAAGCAAATGCTTAAAGCCACAAGCAGGCCTAGGGGGCCTTTTATTAATTTGCTTAAGTGAGACACCACCGCTTTAACTAAGGCACAGTGGCATCATGATACAATATGACCAGTTCAGCATAAATTTCCATCTGACTTTACCTCTGATATAACAAACATTTTCTCAGCGACAGCTCCATAAATATATTCAAATCCTAGGGCAGTGATATTCCCTCGACTTTATACAAGTTTGTAGGCCTGTACTGTATATCACACATACTGCAGTCACAACTATAACTACAGCAGTATGCTACTGTGTTTTACAAGTAAAATATATAATAAAAATACCTGAGAGAGTAATAAACAAATCTAGAAGTAGAAGACGACAAATGGATCAGAATACCTGTTTATCTGTAACAGACAGTGGGGTCCCACAGACGCACTGAAACAAGAGACAACTGACCGTCGGCATCCCGATCCCGTAATCCCAGGTAATTCCTTCAGACAACTACTTTTTACAGCGCAGGTTTTCTACTGATCTACTTGCTATTTGCTCACTGTGTTTGCAGGAGGACCTTGTACCTTTCACAGTGCAGCTCCTTTACCTAAGCTATTCTTAACTCATAAAATGCCAACTCAAAGTAGAATTTTATCTAGCCATGTAACAAGCAGGAGACATGTTGGAGAATCCATTACAGTGTAGACTGCAATGACACATTAGAAAAGTTGTCTGCAGGATGTGATCTAAAAACCTACTTGAAACTTTTACTGATATTCAGTACATAAATAATGTACTGACATTCAGTAAGCAGCAGTGTTACATAACATAAATTGGGTCAGCACACGAGATAACTAAATAGGACTAGAGGTGGAATCATGATTATTACAGTATGTACATTACTGCATTTACATACCTCCCAACCGTCCTGGATCCAGCGGGACAGTCCCGGATTGCAGTGGCTGTCCCACTTTCCCGGTACAGGGGAGGTATGTCCTGCTTCCTGGCAGCTGTCTCATAACTAAACAGAGCATGCATCGCCTACCTGCTTCGTTATTCCTCGTCGGCTCTCTGCACCTCTTGTCTGTGCGGGAGGCGGGGCTGTCCGTCAGCCTAGGCTCTGCCCCCTCCACAGACCAGAGCAGCCCATGTCCTGCTGCTAGGAAGAAGGCAAGTATGTGGTGTTTATGTTTTATACTTTCTGTGAGGGGGCACATTGTGGGCATATTACTGAGGAGCACAATGTGGGCATATTACTGGGGGCACAGCTGGGCATAATTCTGTGAACATACAATGCGGGCATAAATACTGTGCAGTGGCATGTGTGGGCATTAAGGGGACTGGGTGGGATTAGGTGTATAGTTAGGTTTTGGGTGGAGTTAGAGGCGTGGCCTAGTGTGGAAAAATTTTGTGTCACTCTGGTCTCTATGCAGCACTGCTATGGATGCATTTTACACGGGCCATAGGAAATTATTTTCTTTATAGAGAGGCTATCGTATGGAGATAATAAAGATCTGCATGCACTTTTTTAAGGTAAATATTAGAAAATTGTTCAACATCCTATCGTCTAAATAAATAAACGTAATCATTAAAACCGGAATACCTCTTTAAAGAGGGTCTATCTTCACAAAATACAGTGCAATCTGCAGGCAGCACGTTATCTGAGCAGATTGATATATAGTTTTGTGGGAAGGAAGGAAGTACCAGTTGAGGTAACCTGTTCCAAACTGACACATCGCTGCTGGGTCACACCACCACTGAGGCCAGTCATTGGCTGCAGCGGCACATGTGACCCTGTCCATCCAGAAACCACAGACAGGGAGTTTGAAAAAAATATTCATACCCCTTGAACTTTTCCACATTTTTTCACGTTACACCCACAAATGTAAATGTATTTTATTGGGATTTTATGTGATAGACCAACACAAAGTAGCAAGTATGTGTGAAGTGAAAAGAATACACAATTTTTATTTATGAAAAGTTTGGAAAACCCTGTATGATTTTCTTTTCACTTCACACACACTTGCTACTTTGTGTTGGTCCGTCACAAAATCCCAATAAAATACAATTACATTTGTGGGTGTAACATGAAAAAAAAAAAAAGTGGAAAGTTCAAGGGGTGTGAATACTTTTTCAATACACCGTACAACCTATGGACAGGTGTGTAACTGATTTTAGAAGAACGTAGCCATGTTTTTCTAATCCTGTACAACCCTTTAAATCTAATATGCATAGTCAGTCTTCGAGAAAGGTCTGTTGATGAGAGCATGGCAACCCCATTGCGAGTTAGGGGAGAAATGTAAAGAATATTTATGTTCCAGAAGCATCAGATCAGGAGAGCATGAAATGGGTCGGACCGGCAGCCCTTATCTAATGCGTCTGGTCAGTTCTACAGTCTACAACTATTCTGTGGCAGCTAAGCAATATACAGCGGCTTCCCAGCAGATGGCAGCAGCAGATACAACTGTGTGCCAATGATGCCAGTCAAAGCATTATAAAAATTATAGTCACTTGCCTCACTTGGCACTAGAGTCTGCCCTGTAGTGCCAACTAGACATTGTACCAACACACCATCATTAACCCTTGAGTTTTTACTCGCTTACTTCTTTACTACTTATTAATATTGATTGCACATTGAACATTTATGTCTTATTGTAGATCTTTGATAGGCTTTTGTCTTAGCATCAACTTATCTTTGAACGTTCTGATTTCACAGTATATTGTGTAAGAGTAGCACCCAGACCCTGAGGAAGCCAAAAGAGCTCCTACTGTTGCCAACAGTCCTGAATAGGCTGAGACTGTCCCACATTTTTGGAGACAATCCCTACAAATTCAGCTTGTCCCATCCCAAAACAGAGGTAAGGTGGTAGCTGCTCTGATAGGGGACCTTTTCACTTCACCAGTAGGCACTACTTTGGCTCTGTACGGCACTTTGAGAGGTATTATTTGGCGCTGTAGGTATACAAATGACAGAGCAGGCTCGGACTGGCCCACAGTCGAACTGGTGAATCCCCCAGTGAGCCCCTGTGCAAAGTGGGCCCCTAGTCCCTCATGCCCTGCACAAGTGGCACAGTAGACTGACCACACTACATAAAATAGGGAGCTTTTAACATAGTAACATAGTTTATAAGGCCGAAAAAAGACATCTGTCCATTCAGTTCGGCCTGTTTTCCTACAAGTTGATCCAGGGGAAGGCAAAAAAAAAAAAAAAAAAAAAAAACCCCTGTGAGGTAGAAGCCAATTTTCCCCACTTTAGGGGAAAAAAATTCCTTCCCGACTCCAATCAGGCAATCAGAATAACTCCCTGGATCAACAACCCCTCTCTAGTAACTTTTATTATAGAAGCATTGGTTGGCTGAGATGACTTCTAGGCACAGAGGCAGGCCAACTAGTATCCTCTTTCTCCATGACCTGCCTTCTTCAAATCACTGCAGGGACACTCAGGGGCCAATTGACCATAGACCTTCCAGGTAAGTTTCCCTGTGGGCCAATGCCCAGGGGGCCGTCCAAGCCCCCTTCACTGCAGGTGGCTGGGTACACAATAAGCACTCAGTAGTAATTAATGCTTTGACAATCAGGTTCTCATGTACCCGGCCAGAGACAAGACCTCCTGAATTCAACTATGTCCCACATCGTACCTTCTATGCCCCCTTCTCCATATCTTAAATCAGAGACAACTAGAGGACAGACTATAGCCGCTATTGATTGCCAACTCAGAGGGACAGCTTTTGGGGCAGTATATTGAGCGGCACTGTAGTATGTGGTATTGCTGACCCCTCTACTTTTCTTGCCCCACCTCCTGTCCTCCTACAATATGGGGCCACTTTAGGTTCCCAATCCGCCCCTGGGGACACCCATAATCATCATGAGTGGCTTACTTTGCTGCTGCCTAATAGGTGTTATTTGCATGTAGCTGTACAGTGGACCCCAGGCACCCCCTAGATCATCATGAGAATAAGCCATCAATAAGTCCTTTAAATATTAAGCAGTCCATGTAAAGCGCCATTTGTAGTCACTCTCCACTTTGACTGATAGAGGAGGGTCTTCTCCATTCCTTAATAATATATCTGAAAATTGGTTTTCCAGACTAGAGAACCCGTTCATACAGTGCAGTTTTGGTACAGTTGTCGCACCTCTTTTTGGCCAGGACCTAAGAGCTCTTTCAAATGGCAGACATGAAACTTTTTTGTGTTTCAGACAGTAAAAACAGACCACACATGGACTCAATCCTTTATCCTGCAGGCCCATTCATTTGAATGATTTTTAGGGGCAAGACAGACGAATATAGAAAATGCTGAGATTTACTTGGCACAGACTAATGGTCCGTGTGGAAAAATGACTTATCTGTTCAATAGGATAGGCCAGTGTCCAGTCCAGGTGCACCCGGAGGGTAGTACAACCCTGGTTTAAAAATTGTCCTAAAAACAGTGTATAACTCATAAATCATCTGTCCCAGATCTGGAAGATTATAAATTAGGTAACTGTGGCTGTGCTCACCTGAAAGGACCTAACCAAAAAAGGCCCGAAATGCGTAGACGCTGTTATTGGATAATGGATTTTAATCTGGACTAAGAAAATAAAGATTGTCACTTTTTGGAGAAGCTGGAGCTCTTTTTTTATTTATTACATCTGGCAGATTATACTATAAATGGACAGTATGAACAGGGTATTGACATTTTGCACACACTTCTAATCATAATAGCCATTGGCACGATGGCCAGTGCCGTCAGGCTGGACTTTGAACTAACAAATCACTGGCACTTTTTCTGTTAGTTTATTACATGCATTAGTCACTGGTTTTAGAGCTCTATATGATTAACATTTGATTTCAGACCTAATTTTGACATTTTATTCCTGTCATACCTAGACCTCTTCATGGAGACAAAGTGCCCACACATAGATTTGTATTACATATTGTATCCTACTTTTTCTCCCAAGGTCATAGCCAGGCGAGACTGATCACCCGGTACTAATGCTATTGGACATGCAGGAGATTTTTTCCTCTAGATTTAGCTAGCGCGTACAAGACTCTTTACACGGCAGTAATACATACTGCTTAACCAGTCATAATACTGTCACAAATGCATTATAGTGTCTGGGAGCGGCACCGAGATACAGTTTCACACTTGAGCAACAGGTTTCACTTATAAATGGTGTCACCCTCCAATGTTACTGCAAAGGCCAGATATACATAGGAACATGGCACATGACTGCTAATATAAAAATGAAGTGATAACCTTCAAAACTACCTTAACCCCCTAACTTTTTTGCCAGAGTGGAGCTCCAGCAGTGGGAAAAGTAGCTACCTGGAGAGGGGAGGGCTACTTTAGATGATGCTACCTCCTGAATGGTGCAACTGGTCTTGTTTGAAAGCAGACATTCCGAGCTTTCTGACAATATCAAAATGACAGTAATATGTTCAGGACAGAGAAAGATATCACTGATAGAAATCGGGATGCTGTGAATGCAGCTGAAAGTGAAAGTAAAAACAGGTATTACTCAAGATTATTCCTGACTTGATTTCTCCTCTGTTGCTTTTATGTCCTTTTATGAAAGCCTGGACTGTCAGCTCTCATACAAGACCAGTTGCATGTTTCTAGCTGCTACCATTGTGGAGATATAAACATCTAAAGCAGCCCTCCCCCTCCAGTTAGCTACTTTTCACACTGCCCAAGCTGGCAAAACAGTTATTTGGTTAAAGGGCTTCTGTCACCAGAAAAATGGTTATTAAACTGGCTGACTTTAGCCATGTGCCAATATCAGCTGAAGCTAAGTCTTTGTCCCTTCTTTCTATGCGCCTCTGTTTTTATGAAATACAAACTTCTCTTATCTAATGAGCCTCTAGGAGCAATAGGAGTGTTGCCCCTACACCTAAAGGCTCTGATCTCCCTCCTCTGGCCACGCCCTCATCATGCCGATTGAAAGGGCATCCCACCCCATCCTCTCTACCTGTGGCTCTCTGCATATGGTGTGCTGGTGATTCTGATGCATTAAATTTGTGAATTTGCTCAGGACAGGTCATCAGTATGCGATCGGTGGAGTGGGCCTAACTTCTGTGAGCACTGTGGCCTCTTCGCAGCTTAACAAGGACAGCGCCGTCCTTTGGATAGTGTCTGTTTGGTAACACAGCACAGACCCATTGATTTGAATGGGACCGAGCTAAGCCTAGGCCATGTGACGGCACATTCTTTGCACAGGGGCCCACTGCTTTCTGTGTCCGCCCCTGGCATACGGTGTGCTGTCTGCATTTTTTTGCAGACCCATTGAAATGAATGGGTCCTCATCCAATGCACAAAAAAACAAAACACGAAACGGATACAAAATATGTTTGTGTGAATGTGGCCTAAGACCGAGTCACATAAAATCTGAATACCCCCTATAATAACAAAGCACAATATACCTCTTTATTAGAGAGTCTAAACAAATCAAATTTGTTACAAAATGTCCCAAAAAAAAAAAAAAAAAAATTCAGATTCTAGCAAATCAGAAACTTCTGTAAGCCCCTCACTTCCGTTTATACGAAAAATCAACCCAAGCGCACATATCGCACTATGTGAGCAGCCTAGTAAAGAAACCTATAGAGAAATATATAGAACGTACCCACGACAAATCATGTAAAGCTTACTACCATGTATGGAAGGGGGCACGTTCAGGGGTGCACCACCAATGAGGCCATTGTCTCAGGCAGCACTCTGTAGGGGCAACCAAAGGGTCATGGGCTGAGGGTTAGGTTAAGAAATTGGCATTTTGGAGGGGGGGGGGGGGGCGGGTGCCATTTCAGTTTGCGCCTCAGGCAGCAGAAAGGCTATGTGCACCCCTGGGCACGTTCAACCCTACTTGCAGCTGGTTCTTTTGCTACCCACATCTTGCCATGGCAGCAGGAATATACACGTGGGTGTATTAAATTTGCTTTTCCATGTGGCATTCAATACAATTTTTTTTTCTAAAACAGTTTTTGCATTCATATACTCTCATCTGTGCCCTAAGAAAAATATGGTACAAGTCACTGCACCCTTTTTATACCAAAATATCAATGGTTCAATACCTACTCAACTCAGATGATGGGTGTTGCAATATATCTGTATGAAGTGGCGTACATAGAGAAGTAAGGGCCCTATAGCAAGGATCAAACCAGCCCCCCCCCACACACACAGGACAGAAGGGTTTCTGCCTAAAACCTTTTCAATGACCCTTGGGACAATTTATTTTCGGCCTCATTTGCTAAAAGATGTTCCTTTAGAGGGTAGAGTCCTGACCAAGTTTTCACCTCCAGTAGAAGAGGAGATAATCCCAGCTAAGACTGGGCCCCCTCTTGCCCTGGGCCCCATAGCAGTCGCATGGTCTGCCGCTATGGTAGTTATGCCCCTGTCTGTACGCTTGTCCTACCACTGGAAACCACAGCGGCCCCATGTATGAATCAGATCTGGTGGTGAGCTCTCCCCACCATCATCTCTAGACAACTCAGATTACGTTGATTATTCTAACCCCAACTCACCAAATGCGGTGGGACCTTCCTTCTCCCAGGTGCTAGATGTTGGTCCGTCATCACCCGGATTACAAGAGTCTGGTAGATGGCCCCTATCCAGAGGTATAGTAGAAATGCAACGCAGATCATGAAGATGTGACACAAAACTTATGAAATTCCTCACACAGAACAAATGTGTGAAGTGAACGTACTCATCGTTCTCGGTTTTGCAACTAGTCTTTAATGTGCAAGAAGACTTCCTTCCTTCCAGCTCAGACAGACGTGCTTCACTAGATCTTCTGTACCAATGCGCTGAAAGCTCAGCAACGTATGGAAGACTTTCACATGCAAAACAGGAACTTAAGTATGCAAATGTCAATCAGATAAGTTAAAGTGTAGGTTCACACTTAAAGAGGTATCCTATCCTCAGGATAGGTCACCAATATCTGGCACCCCCTGGAAATCTGCTGTCCTCAAGTAGCTCCATTGCTGGGACACTGAGCAGAATCTACACAGCGCCGTCCATTGTGTAGTGGACAAAGCTGGTTACTGCAACACTACTGTATAGCAAGGGTTGTTGGGAAATTTCAGCTCTGAAGCCTCCAGAATTGGGAACACAGCTCTGAAATACGTGTATAATATAAGCTATAACTGAAGGTCAGTATGAGATCGGTAAGAGTACACGACGGAATATGGAAATCCGCTAAAATTTTAAAAAGATCAAATTTCAGCGCAGAATTCACATGTATTTTTTTTAGCTTTTGTTTTTTGCATGTTTTTCATGCTTTAACTAATGGACGTTTACTTCAACACAAAACTTTTCAGCTTGTGGTTTTTTTTAAACGAATGCATGCCAAAAAAATAAATGTATAGAAAAACGCCAAAAAAAAAGAAGTTTTGGCGAGGATTCTGCCCCACGATAGGGAAAAAAAGCAGCATGCTCTTACACACACACAAAAAAAAAAAAAAAAAAGCAAGCAGATTTTGGGGTGGAAATGCTCCAGAATCCACGCAAAACACTGTGTGTGACCTGATGGTTGGTTTTTTTGGTGAAACCATTCTAATACACAACAAATTACATGAATAAACCTGGTATGTTTAGTTTAAAAGGGGCATTTCCATCACAGGAAGTCATGACATATCTCTAGGATGTCATCACTTTCAGTGGGGGTCCTACTGCCTGCCACCACTGATGCCGAGAATTGAAGGGGGGGTCTACTGGCACCCCCCTGGTCGCTACCTGTACGGTTAACTACAACATAGTCCCATTTACTTGGATGGAGAGGTTTTGCTGTGGCTGGGGGCTCTGTGCAGGGAAATATTGTGAAGGGGCCACAGGGTTGGCATTTGCACGCTAAAGATCAAAACGTGATGGAGCCAGGGGCGTATTTAGGGTTCATGCTGCCCTAGGCACTCTCTGTGATGACGCCCCCCCCCCCAACGTGACCCATTCCCCCACGCCCCCAAATAGTAGCATAGTAGCCTCTCCTCAGTCCCCCCCATCCCATAGTAGCCTCGTTACCCCCACCCCCATAGTAGCCTCCTCCTGGACTTATTACAGTGACCTATCCTCCCCCCCAACCCCCTGGATACTGAAAATGGTCCTCTGCCAAGCCAATTAACCCCCGCCCAACTACCCCACCATCCCCATACACCCAACTACCCTCAGTCTGTACCCCCCCCCACCTGCCGCTGGTGCACCTAGATTTTCTGATGCCCAAGGTAAATATTAAAACGCCCCCCCCCCCACCCCAAATTCTCAACCTAATCCCTTCCCTCTAGTCCTACTGTTAAAGGGGTTGTCCTCTTTTTACTACTAATGACCTATCCTCACGATAGGTCATCAATATCAGATCGGCTGGGGTCCTCCGGCACCCTGACGATCAGCTGTTTGAAGAGAGAGCAGAGCTCATATGAGAGCTGCTTTCTCTGCTCTGTTCACTTGCTCGCCATAGAATTTGCAGTGAAGAGCAGTAAACAGAGCAGAGAAAGCAGCGCTCGTACAAAAAAAAAAAAAAAAAAAAGACAACTCCTTCAAAGACAGACTTGGAAAACATTTTATACAGCACTACAGAGCATACCGGGTCATACAGCACCACATATGTACCTCTTACATCCAGTGACTTCTCTTCTCTGATGACGTTTTCTTTCCTCTTCTTCTGTCAGACCAGACCACCATGGTGACTTCTTTCAGCTGTGCCTCGTCTCTGAAGAGTGCAACAAACAGACATCTTACTTTCCTACTTTTCCATCATCCTCTCACCTTCTCCACATCTCACCCTGCCCGCCCCCCATACTATACTACAGAAACAGCCCCCCTGAAAATACTGGCACCACCCAGAAAAACAGTACCCCCCTTACCTTTCAGATCAGATCCCCATATCAAACCCCAGATGAGACCCCCCCCCATCTACAGACCCCCATTAGACCTCCAAACTCCCATATCTGACCCTCATTAGACCTCCAAAGCCCCAATCAGCCCCTCATTAGACCCCCAGACCCCCTATCAGATCCACATTAGACCCCCAGACCCCCTATCAGACCCCCATTAGACCTCCAGACCCCCTATCAGACCCTCATTAGGCCTCCAGACCCCTATCAGACCCTCATTAGGCCTCCAGACCCCCTATCAGACCCTCATTAGGCCTCCAGACCCCCTATCAGACCCTCATTAGGCCTCCAGACCCCTATCAGACCCTCATTAGGCCTCCAGACCCCCTATCAGACCCTCATTAGACCCCCAGACCCCCTATCAGATCCACATTAGACCCCCAGACCCCCTATCAGACCCCCATTAGACCTCCAGACCCCCTATCAGACCCTCATTAGACCTCCAGACCCCCTATCAGACCCCCATTAGACCTCCAGACCCCCTATCAGACCCTCATTAGGCCTCCAGACCCCCTATCAGACCCTCATTAGACCCCCAGACACTCAATCAGACCCCCCATTAGACCTCCAGACCCCCTATCAGATCCTCATTAGACCCCCAGACCCTCAATCAGACCCCTCTAGACCCCCAGTCAGACCCTTCAGGCCCCTAATCAGACCTCCTTAAGACCCCTAATCATACCCCCCCCCTTCTGGCCCCATATCATACTCTTGTGGCCCCCATATAGAACTCTCCTTCTGGGGCCCATGTCAGACCCCCCCCCTACCTTCTGCCCCATGTCAGAACACCTTTTCTGGCCCCCATTTTAGACCCCCCATTTCTGTCCCACCATTTCAGAACCCCCCCATTCTGTCCCACCATTTCAGAACCCCCCCATTCTGTCCCACCATTTCAGAACCCCCCCATTCTGTCCCACCATTTCAGAACCCCCCCATTCTGTCCCACCATTTCAGAACCCCCCCATTCTGTCCCACCATTTCAGAACCCCCCCATTCTGTCCCACCATTTCAGAACCCCCCCATTCTGTCCCACCATTTCAGAACCCCCCCATTCTGTCCCACCATTTCAGAACCCCCCCATTCTGTCCCACCATTTCAGAACCCCCCCATTCTGTCCCACCATTTCAGATCCCCCCCATTCTGTCCCACCATTTCAGAACCCCCCCATTCTGTCCCACCATTTCAGAACCCCCCCATTCTGTCCCACCATTTCAGAACCCCCCCATTCTGTCCCACCATTTCAGAACCCCCCCATTCTGTCCCACCATTTCAAAACCCCCCCATTCTGTCCCACCATTTCAGAACCCCCCCATTCTGTCCCACCATTTCAGAACCCCCCATTCTGTCCCACCATTTCAGAACCCCCCCATTCTGTCCCACTATTTCAGAACCCCCCCATTCTGTCCCACTATTTCAGAACCCCCCCATTCTGTCCCACCATTTCAGAACCCCCCCCATTCTGTCCCACCATTTCAGAACTCCCCCCATTCTGTCCCACCATTTCAGAACCCCCCCCCCATTCTGTCCCACCATTTCAGATTCCCCTATTCTGTTGCCACTTTTCAGATCCCCCGCCCCCATTGTGTCCCCACCATTTCAGATCCCCCCATTCAGTTGCCACTTTTCAGATGCCCCACTCTGTCCAAATCCCTTTGTGGCCCCCACTTCAGACCTCAGATCAGACAAGAAAAAAAAAAAACAACTTACCTCTGGTCCCGGCTGTGTCCCCGCTCTCTCCTCTTCCAGGGGCCCGCGCTGAAGTCACCTGACCTCCTGCAGCGTCAGGTCAGAGGGCGCTCTGTACGTCCTGACGCTGCAGGCAGTCAGGACACAGCAGCGCCGGCAAGCAGGAGGAGGGGTAAGTACTGTACAGCGCTACCAGCGCTTCACTCCCCCTCCTCCTGCAGGCTAGTGAGCGCTTCCATTACGGAAGCGCTCGCTAGTATTCCCACAGCACCCCCCCCCCCCCAGGGGAAAAAAAAAAAAAAAAAAAAGGATGGTTTTACAATTTTTTTTTTTTTTTTTTTTACAAGATTAACCCGGCGGGGTGCCGCCCCCCCGCAACCCGCCGCCCTAGGCACCGTGCCCCCGGTGCCTAGTTGGAAATACGGCCCTGGATGGAGCATCCTACAGATCTATGATGGAAATACCCTACTAGGCTGGGTTCACATCACACTTTTTGTATAATGTTTAAACAGATGCCTCAGACGAATACCATGCAGTGGCACTCCTCACCATAGACTTGCATTGTATAAATAATAATAATAATAATAATAATAATAATAATAATATATATATATATATACACACACACACACACACACTTGTGTATACTTTTTTTTACTGGACTCTGCAGGATAGAAAAGCATTAGTGTACTTTGCTTTTCAACCCTCCCCCCCTCCAACGTATACGTTAAATGTAGGGTAAAAAGTTGATGTGAACCCAGCTCAAAATAACCTAGGGAAAATGAAGATTACTTCCCATTTACACAGAAGCAGCAGTATAACGGGTTCTGAGGAGGTCACCACTAGGGATCAGCTTCATGCTCTACTTCTCCAGTACACATCTCACACAGGTGGACTTCTGTGGTGGCCCCAGCTAGAAGCACATGCACACAGCAACTATTCACCTGTTTAGATATACACTAAATATCCAAATTTCACTGAAAAACTGCTCATATGACTGTCTTGTCCTGTATGGACCTGGCTTAAAGGGGTTATCCAGGTACTGATCATGATGACATATTACCTTATCATATCAGCAGAGGTCCCGGCGCCTCCACTGTGAGCTGCTTTGTGGCACCGTACTGGTTAAGGAGGGTGACAGGGACTGCAGGGTATGAAAGGGTTAATAAAAGAAAATGCCCAGAGGAAGCTGATTGGTGGAGAGAAGCCCGCTGTTTACAGAAAAAGCCCGCTGTTTTGGGTTTTGAAGTCAATAAAAGGGAGGAGAAAGGAGCAGGAGCGGGCTTGTTCCTTGGGAAAATAGAACTGGACCCCGCCCGCCCGCCCCCTGTTGTTTCTGGTTTTGGAGTCCTTCTGTTTGGTTGGTTGCTGCTGTTGTTTTCTCTTTTGCAGGTGTCACAGCTCGGCGGAGGAAGGCTGGCCTTTCCGGGAGGAATGACCTATGCGCCCGCTTGACAGCTGTCGGCGGGCTACGGGTGTTTCCGGGGTTAATGGTCGGTTGTGATGGTTGGAAAGGCCAGAGTTTTTGGTTGGTTGGTTCCAAATTAATAAAGCTGTGGCCAAATTATAATACCCAACAAAAGGTGTGAAGTGTTTTATTCCTGGTTACCCTCGGGCATACTGTAAAAGTAAAGGTAAATCCCTGCAGTCCTGGAGACTCTCGGCAGCTCATCAAGCACAGCGCCATACATAGTATAGTGGCTGTGCTTGGTATTGCAGCTTCAGCCCCATTCACTTTAATGGGGTAGAGCTGCGCATATGTCATGTGACCGATGTATGGTAATGTCACTGACCTAAAAACAGGACTCTGTGCTCACAGAGTACTGACCTCTTCTAACTGCTGATTGGCGGGGGTCCCAGGTGTTGGACCTTGACCAAACTGAGATTGATGTTCTCTCCTGAGGATAGGACATCAATAATAATTACCGGATAACCCCTTTAAGGGAGTTCATGGTGTGTAAACCAGGAAAAATGGGGCAAGCGTACTAAGTTTGGCATTTCAGGTACCAGTCCCCTCACCCGATATGTCCGTTTTGGTAACTACTTGCATCCCCCATGTAATAACAATTCTGGAGCCTCTATTCTTATCACTCTACATGTGCCTTTTCTCTGGCAGCACTGATTGGATAGTGTCAGACTGTGCAGGGACACCCCCCCAATTGGACCTACAAACTGCTAGTAATTCATTCATAACTTCTAGAAGGAATAAACTCATACAGTCACAAGAACAGAGGTTTCAGAATTATTCCATGGGAGATGCACGAGACATTTCAGGACGGGTAGTTAAACGGCAGTTGTTGGGAGCAGAGATGTATCGGCAAGTTGGAGTTCAATTGCCTGATCCTTGTTCACTGAGACATATGGGGTCATTTATCAAACTGGTGTAAAAGTAGAACTGGCTTAGTTGCCAGATTCCTCCTTACATTTTCCAAAGGAACTGTCCAAAATGAAAGATGGAATTGGAGTGGTTGCTATGGGCAACTAATCCAGTTCTACTTTACACCAGTTTGGTAATGACCTCCATAAGGCACTACCAGGAGTCTGGCAGCAGCTGTCTCCTCTTTACCCATTCACCATATATGCATGCTCGGTCAAGCTGGACATGCATGTGTCCGGGAAAGATTGCTGTTAGCCAAATGAATGACAGTCCTCATGTGTATGGCTAGCTTACATCTAAAGACTGTGGACGCAAAATGCACCAAATGTATTAAGAGCCTCAATCCTCTTAATAAATTTGGCACATCTTACGGCAGTCCGTGCGCCAATAATTAAAATCTGCCAGGTATGAACTGCTGTAGATTTTTATATATAACTATAAATTTATGGCAGATTCTGATGTTAATTACAGTCAAATCTGACAGGATGTGGGAGGACACGCCCGTTCATGCCACGCCCACTTTCCCTTGCCACTTATGAAAAGTGAAGCGAAAAGTCACGAATATAATGTATGCTATCATTTGCAACTTTTTTAGCTTACAAAAGAAAAGCACTGATACGCGTGCCCCTTGAGTCCTCAGTAGGAATATCTTCTACTACAATTTCAAAACAATGGGCGTCACATATGAAAACTAATAGAAATATAGGAGGAGATTTATCAAAACTGGTGCAAATGAAAACTGGCTTAGTTGCCCATAGCAACCAGATCATCATTTTCCAAAGGAGCACAGAAAAATTAAAAGGTGGAATCTGATTGGTTGCAACTAAGCCAGTTTTGCTTTTAAAACGGTTTAAACATCTCTGAACAGAGTGGAAGCTGAGCTCTGATTGGTCAACAGAACAGTCTTACTCAGACTGTTACACAGACTGTGTAAGACTGTTTTAGTAACTACCTGCATTCTCCATGTAATAATTCTGGAGCATCTGTTCTTATCACTCTATGTGGTGCTATTCCTTTATTATTCCTTCTAGAAGTTATGACTGAACACACAACCGTATTTTTGGCCTGCTTCTGATCCGCATTTTTTCATTTCAATGGGGCCGCACGAAATGCCGGCAGCACTTGCTGTGCTGTCCACATCCATATGTCCGTTCTGCAAAAAAATATAACATGTCCTATTCTTGTCCGTTTTGTAGAAAAGAATACGCATAAAGGAAAAACCGATGCAACACAAACGTCACAGAAATGTCATCCATATTTCTTGTGGACTGCACAATACATATGGTTATGTGTACGCACCCTTACTATTAGTTTGTAATGAAGCTTCAGATGGTTGTTACCAGTTTGGGGGGTGGGGGTTGTCCCTGCACAGTTAGACACTGGCAGTACTGATATTATAGTGGCAGACTGTACAGGGACACACCCCCAACTGGTAACAGCCATCTGAACCTTCACTACAAACTGTTTGTAAATTATTCAAAACTTCTAGCAGGAATAATAGAGGAATGGCATAACAAAGTTATAAGAATAGATGCAAATAATTACTAAAACAGACATGTCAGGAGAGGGGACAGCTCTTTAGCAGGTTTGCCCTATACATTAGTCCGGTTCAAAGCCTAGAACCCCCTCCCATGGTTCTTACTAAACCCAGCATAGATAATCATAGACCTAATGATCTAATTTGGGTTCAGTAGAACCTAGTGGAGAGGGCCTAGTTTTATCACAGTGGTTTGGGCCTTTTATGGCTATGTGACAGCGGGTTATAATTTTTTTTTTCCCTTCTTGCTCATCCTTTCCCTCCCATACCTGGATACTCAATACCACTTATCAGTAACTACTGAATTATTAAAATAAATCCCATCATTATCAGATCCATAAATAGAGTTATAAAAGTGAACTCTATGTACAATTATTTCATGTAGTAATATTCTTTGTCCACTAGGTGGTGCCGCAGCTACAGGATGATATAAAACAATGCGCTGCACTGGCTTTGTCTCACGTAATGTATTCTGAAATGACGTAAGTAAAGCAAACATATGCAGCAGCTGCCCGAGTAAAAACTGCTAAAATAAGGCGCGTCTACATTTCGAGGACTCATCATCCCTAAGTGAATATAAACAAAGCTGTAAATCAAACAAAACGGGCAGGAAACAATCTGAGCTTTGACTACACAATCGTATATGTTTAGAGTCAAGCCTATTACAAGGGATTAGATAAGGATCTGGACACGCTTCTTTGTAGAGTGAAGAACCCAAATCACGTCAAGCTTTAGAGGATGTCAGCACAAAATGGAAGACTAAAACTTCCGTGATCAGCCTATAGATTTCCCTGGAAGGATCCTGGTCGCACTCATCAGCAAGGGCGGCCTTACACATTCAATAGCTGTATCTGTCCAGCCGAATCCAGGCATATTTGCCAGGTAACGGCCGGATCTCCGAGTCAATAGGGTCGGTCGGCATTCTGATAACATCCGGCAATGGCGGATCCAGAACTACTACCGGCAGTGTGAGACAGGCCCATGTCTCCCGGCACCCACGTGCATTCAGTCACTGCCAGAGACTTCTGGTGACGGCTTATCTCCCAGGAGAACAAAAGGATCAGGCAAAAATATTCGCTTCACCCAATCCTTCAACACCCCTTCCCCCTCATTATCATCTATTGGGGAGAATTGCGAGCTCCCCACACACATTACGTTGGTGTATTTGTCTGACAATCTACACTAATGTGTATGGGGTTGTTTAAGATCTACCCCAATCAGATACACATTCCTATGCCTGAGAGCATCAAGATTTGTCTACCAAAATCCAACAAATCGGTACAAATTAACATTCATACAAAGAAAGCTTTGAAGGACGACTGATGTGATCTGACTATGGTTAGCCATATGCATAAGAAAGCTCCTAAGAACCCCCCCCCCTCTTTAAAGATGCATGCTTGACTTGGCCGAGCATGCACACGCTCTCAATAGGGAGAATTGACCAATGGACATAGCACACGACTGGCAGGTCTCTCTGAAATGAGCAGATAGGCCAGCATTCATCAAATGCGTATGACCAGCTTAAAGGGGGTTGTCCAGGAATTTGATATTGATGGCCCATCCTAGCTCCGTCCTGAGACAGAAAAGCACAGAGACTGCTGCAAGAAGTCTGAGCAAATACAAAAATGCATTGGTATCAATGACCTACAACCTTCAATGTAGGCAGACCACACAACTGGTACAGGGCCCGGGGGGTGAGGTAGGGCCTGACGCTGAATGTCTTCCTTTTCTCTGGGCAAGAAAACAATGATTTTTGCATCATGTGACCACTAGATGGAGCTCAGTGCAAAAAGATCAATGGTAAGTATATAAATTCCTATGCACTCAGCTCCCCCTAGTGGTGGCTGCAGGCAAAAAGCTTTGTAATAGAGGAGAAGCAGGATTATCAATGTATACTACTTGTCTGGTGTAAATATAAGTAGCACCATAGTTTTATTACTTTTTTTTTTTATTCAAATATTTTACGAGTGTAAATTAAAGGGGTTTTCTGGGAGTTAACTACTGATGGCCTATCTTCAGGATAGGTCATCAGTATCTGATTGATGGGGGTCTGACATCAGGGATCCCCGCCAATCAGCCATCTGTGAGCGCCGAGGCCTTCTCTCTGCTCACCAAGCACAGCGCTGTACATTATATAGTGGTTGTGCTTGGTATCGTGCTCAGCCCCATTTACTTGAATGTTGCTGAGCCACTCCTAGGCCACGTGACTGATGAACGTGACGTCACTGGCCTAGGAAAAGCTGAGAGAAGGCCGCGGCGCTCATGGGAGCACCGGCGCCTTCTCAAACAGCTAATCAGCGGGGGTCCCGGGTGTCAGACCACCACCGATCAGATACTGATGACCTCTCCTGAGGATAAGTCATCAATAGTTGACTCCCAGAAAACCCCTTTAATCAGAAATCTGGGGCATTGCAGCTTGCATTCTGCATTGGCTAGGAGTGAATGACAAATTCATGAATATTGGGAAACTGGGTATTACCAGGGGGCAGGGGCCCATAGTAAGTTTTGCCGTGGGGCCCTGGGAGATCCGTGTACACCCCTGCCTACCATCTTGGTCTTGCTATATTAAGAAGCTAGGGATTCAGTGGGTCTCAGATATCTAAAATTGTGGAGTTGTTGCCAATAGCGATCAGACAAGTTTGAACATGACCCCAGTTATCCCAGGGGTTGCCATCAGCTATACGGCCATTTTTAGTCTATACAAGTTTTGAGGCTTCACATTTTCACATGCAATGGCTGAAATGGTCATCACTACGATATAAGGTTCTTACCTCATGCTTGTCTTCATTAACCACGTTGAGGCTCAGCTGAGAATGGCTGCTGACTCCACTATCCTCGGTACCATCATCATAATAGGTGAGCTTAATGGTGTCCTTAAAGGACTGCGGACTTCTGTCCACTTTTATGGCACATAATTCAGCCCTTTCATCACTTTCCATAGAGCTCAACGATAAAGTGCTGTTGCGGTTAGTACCCACGATGGAAGTACTGGGGCTCTGTGGCTTGGGAGCGGTCGGTCTCATGGGTGTTCCAGGAAATCCTAAATCTGAAGCAGAATGAGGGATCGGTTTAGGTTCCTCAGAGTCCGAATAAAACACATCACTGGCCAACTGGCTTAAGCTACTGCTAGTAGGAGATGGACTACATGTTTCGGAAAGGCCTCCTGAAGAGGACAAAGTTAAATTGGTAGGCAGCACGTGTGTTTCAAGATTGTTCATGTGGGTTCTGCTGGTGTTCTGTGGCATCCTCGCCTCAGAAGATGGGGAATATGGATTATATATACACCTCTTCCTTTCGCTGTCAGCACTGGTAGAAACTCTCCTGGAATAGTCATCATGCAGCCGACTGTTTGGCCTACTCCTGTGGGATTCTTCAGGAGTTGGAGAGCTGCACTTGCTACCTTCCCTTTTCCAATGTCCATCTGTAACATTGCTCATTATTTTTAATACTCTATCAAAGTCCTTTGCCCTGATTGGACTTCTCCATCGCTTTGATCTTCTTTCAGGAGTCCCACCAAGATTATCGGCATCCGCAGAGGTGTTTAGACAACTTTTTTGTAGGATCTCCTTTTCACTACTGGATTTTACATCCGTTAGATTTGAGGTAGATTTCCTTTTGAATGAGCTCTTTTTGAGAAAGTTGAGGTTGTCTGTGCTTTTACTTCGTCTGTAGATGACTTTGTTACTTTCCAGGTCCTTCACTATGATCTCACACACATTGTGTTCCTTTCCAACAGGAGACAAGCTTAGAGGACTATGGCCTACACGCGTTTTGTCACTGTCCAATAAGTTGATTCGGCCAGCTCCGTAGGCACGTCTAATGCTGCGGGATCGATGAGTGCTTCTCAAGAAGGAGTTATCAGACTCCTCCATGTCAGATCCATCAGACTGGCGACCGTCCACCAGATTACAATGATCAGGCGATGATTTTGAACTAGGCAACCTACAAGTGGTCTGAGAACTCAAACACTCAGAAGACAAGCACTTCTGGATGTCACCTCTGCATTCGCTTATGATGTTAGAGTTTTCTTTTGCTTGAATTCCTTGCAAAACCGATGACTTGAGTTTCTTGAAAGAGCCCATCTTCCTCAGAGAGGACAACGCATTCCAAGTTGAGGAGTTTCCCACACCTATCATGGAACGCGGCCTTTCATTATTAGGACTCAACCGTTGTTTTGAGCTTGTGAAGTAGTTTGAGGACTTGAAGGATCCCTGATCATCCTGGGAGTCTGCTTTATTGCTGCATGTCCCATTGTGACAGCTGCCATCTGAGAGAGTTCTTGAGACACTTTTGTCTATACCTTGAGAGGTCACTACGGGACTGTTCCCACAGCCCTTGGAGGGTGACGTCATACTCTCAACCATGTGAGCATCAGGATGAATTCAATCTACGGTGCTCAGGCACGACGTTATAATATAAGCTTATCTCAAGATGCAAAAGTGTCATCTGCTGAAGGTCTTTTGTGTCTTGCTTTCCCGCGTCTATTGTTTGCATGGAGGTTCCCAACTGCAGCCCTCTGCTCGCCCTTAAAAACAAAACAAAGCCAGCATTTAGGAAAATCTTCACTTTACACAATTCTACCCAAGTGGAAGTGGCGTGGGGGGCAGGGGACTGCGTCTTGCTTTATTAAGACCTCCCCATCACATGAGATCTTGGAAAGGGAAAGCTGCAGCAGAGCAGAAAGACAGCGGAGCAGTAACCTCCTAATGAATGAGAACTAAGAACACGGGCTTTCATTCCATTGTGAAGCGGCAAGTGTGGAACCATATGAAAAGTTTAGACTGTGGGGGCAATTCTGATGGAGAAACAAAGCTGTCAATCTTACCAAGACTTAACAGGACTGTAGAGCTGGGCCTGCAGAAAGCTATTTGCAGTCCTGGAGGAAATGCCATCATACGGTACATAAGGAAATATTAAGGATAATTTTAGATAGGGTGGACTCGGAGACATACACTGCAACTGGAAAAACCGTGTGAGCACTCGAAATACAAGACTTCCATCATCTCCACCACATGAACAAGCCCTTTGTTTGCAAACCTGCTGAAGCTGTCTACGCCGGCCAATATTTTACAGTGAATTTTAATACCGTCCTTAATAAAAACGTAAAGTAAACTTGCAGACCTCAAACGGATATTTGCTTGGTTATTCAAAAATACCAAAAATCATGCCAGAGCAAACTAGCGTGACACATGATGACACTGGAGGAGGGGGGCAGGGGTGGAAAGGCACACCACTTGATTTATGTACAAACTGGTTACTCATTAATGACTGGTTGCTGGGCGATACACCTAATCCAGAATCAGCTGCTAGTGCGGTCAGCCTGTTACTTCTGCATACAGTAAGACATTATAAGCCATAATTCCACGCTTCATGAAATATACAAAGACCAAGGCTACACTATGGAGCACAAGAAGCAATGCTGCCCAGCCCTTCCAAGTATACATCATTTACAGTGTAATAATGGTCAAGTAGGGACATCCATGTGAACTTTCAAGGCTTAGACAAGACAAACAGGAAATGAAGCCCCCCTTAGCAACGGCAACAAAAAAAAAAAAGCTGTGAAGTACCCAGAACCAGCAGGGGGGATACTGGCCACACACACTTGACTGGTCTAGATAATAAGCTTTCCCAGGCTAGACTAGATGTCTCAGAGTGATCCATCACCATCTCCTCGGTAGACTCTCCAAAATTTCTAGACAATGTAGCGCCTTCCACCACAGTTTTCAATATTATGATTAATGGGATACAATGTAACCATCAAAACCACACTATTATAAGTACCGGTTAATAGCCAATGCATGGCGATGCATCTACAGGTGGCCATACGTATTAGTCTAAAGTTGGTCAAGATGGTCAATTTCAACCAAAAAAAAAAAAAAAAAATAGTTCATTGCATGAAATTTAATGATCATTTTAGCCAACTGATGGCAGACTATCATCGCTAAAAAGAAGTCGCCTGTGTTTAAAATTTTCGTCAGAACGACTTTCCCAGGAAGATCTTTCATCCATTGTCTGGTGTCATTGGCAATGAGACCTACTGTAACACCCAATATGGAGTAAAAGGTGTATGGCCATGTCTGCAAACAGATCATGCTTGTTCAACCATCAACCAACTCCTGTCTAATGTGTATGGTCAACTTTAGTCTACATGCTGGCATTTGTAGTACCACAGGGATCAGACAGCTATACCTTGGTGAAGGCTGCAGTAAGTCAGGCTGGGTCTACCCCTCCACCTCCAGGTAACAGGTGCACTGCCAGCTCACATCTTACACCTCCCCATGGGAGGTCGCAGCATTCAGATCACTTCCTCAGCCTCTCCATGATCTCTTTATTCCACCAATTCACCTGAATGTATCCAGATTATATGAATTTACAAAAATTTTTTTTAACCCTTTCCATCGTGGCTACACCCAACATCCAACACGAGAATACCAACCTATAGTCAAAGTAAATCATTAATCCACCAGATCTAAAATTCCAGATTCCTGATAAGAGCACATGAGAAGCTGATCAGTAGGAGGTAGGTGCTGTAAGGAGGAAACCTACCTGTTACACTGATGCAAGGTGCCTAGAGGCAGTCTGTCTGGTGGTCCCTGCTGCTGAAGGAGGCAGCTCCTCTGTTTTGCCTTTCTCTCCAGTACATGTCATTTGTAGCAAAGGGTGATCTATATGTATTCCTCATGGATTTGCAGAAGTCGAGGAGCCCATAGCTGCTTGAAGGAGCCCAAGAAAAGTCCAAGGGAGCCAGTATGATGTGCAGGCTTCAGCTGAGACAGTGGAATTGTGCAGCTGGCAGCAGGGAGTGCATTTGGGGAGGAGAGGAGGGTGTAGGCTTGGAGGCAGAGGGAGGAGAAGCTGTTAGGAGAGGGGGGAGGCTTGTTCCCAACTCTTCCCACACAAGCCTGGTCCCTGGTGCAGGCTCTGGCTGAGGTGTCATGCTGGGGGAAGCAGCTTTGACTTATTAACACACTTAATCAGCAGCAGTCTGATGGGTTGCACTGAATGGCAGGAAGGAGGGGAGATAGGATTAGAGCCCTGCCTCTATTACTCCCATGTGTTAGAAATGACAGTGCTGTGATTTACTGTTTACTTGGCCCCGGCGCTGCCAGGCATGTCTTTCATGTCACTGGGATTATTATTAATATGTCTGTGTGTGGTGTCATACACGTTACACTTTTATAGGTTATTAGAGTAGATTACATAGGAGACAGATAAATGCCCCACAGCCATCGGGAGAGCTCGGCTTCTTCCTGCTACTGTATGTTCATCAAGATGCAGCATGTATCATGTCTTGTGTTTACTGCCTAATATATAAAATGCAGAGTGGAACATAGCTGAAGGACAGGTATGAATTTTCTTTAATTTGGAATTCACTCCTGGTTTTGGTTTCCAAAGCTTCATCAGAAAACCTGAAGTGTGGCCGTACCCTCAGGCACCATGGCGTAGGTGCAAGTGTTACCTCTGCAGCTACTAGTTACTTCCCTGTAGGACAAGGGTCAGCGACCTCCGGAACTACAGCTCCTAGCATGCTCCATTCATTTTTATGGGGTTGTCTCATCATAGACATTGGGGTCATATCGCCATGATATGCCCTCATTGTCTTATGGGTCCGGGACCCGCACCTATATCAAGAACGGAGCCCCACAAGGTGGTGGCTGGAGGACTCCGGTCCGGGCAACACCAAGCTGGCTCCCCATAGAAGTAAATGAGATCGGCCACTGCGCGGATTGCATGCGGATGCAATGCGTTGCGTTGCGTTTTTAACACAACCCCATTCATTTCTATGGAGCCTGGGCTGCGTGAAAAACGCAGAATATAGAACATGCTGCGTTTTTCACGCAACGCAGAAGTGATGCGTGAAAAAAAACGCTCATGTGAAAAGCCCCATTAAAATGAATGGGTCAGGATTCAGTGCGGGTGCAATGCGTTCACATCACGCATTGCACCCGCGCGGAAAACTCGCTCGTGTGAAAGGGGCCTAAAGTGGCCCTGGAAAAATACTAAGGCCCCTTTCACACGAGCGAGTTTTCCGCGCGGGTGCAATGCGTGATGTGAACGCATTGCACCCGCACTGAATCCTGACCCATTCATTTCAATAGGTCTTTTCAGATGAGCGTTTTTTTTCACGCATCAGTTCTGCGTTGCGTGAAAATCGCAGCATGTTCTATATTCTGCGTTTTTCACGCAGCCCTGGCCCCATAGAAGTGAATGGGGCTGCGTTAAAAACGCATTGCATCCGCAAGCAGAAGTGATGCGTGAAAAAAAACGCTCATGTGAAAAGCCCCATTAAAATGAATGGGTCAGGATTCAGTGCGGGTGCAATGCGTTCACATCACGCATTGCACCCGCGCGGAAAACTCGCTCGTGTGAAAGGGGCCTAAAGTGGCCCTGGAAAAATACTAAGGCCCCTTTCACACGAGCGAGTTTTCCGCGCGGGTGCAATGCGTGATGTGAACGCATTGCACCCGCACTGAATCCTGACCCATTCATTTCAATAGGTCTTTTCAGATGAGCGTTTTTTTTCACGCATCAGTTCTGCGTTGCGTGAAAATCGCAGCATGTTCTATATTCTGCGTTTTTCACGCAGCCCTGGCCCCATAGAAGTGAATGGGGCTGCGTTAAAAACGCATTGCATCCGCAAGCAGAAGTGATGCGTGAAAAAAAACGCTCATGTGAAAAGCCCCATTAAAATGAATGGGTCAGGATTCAGTGCGGGTGCAATGCGTTTGCATCACGCATTGCACCCGCGCGGAAATCTCGCCCGTGTGAAAGGGGCATAAGACAATCGGGGCATATCATAGCGATATGCCCCTATTGTCTGTCATGAGACATCCCCTTCCTAAGAACAGCTATGTAAGTATGCATGCTGGGAATTGTAGATTCACCACAGCTGGAGTGCCGGAGGTTGCGAACCCCTGCTATAGTAGATACACCAATCAGCCATAATGTTAGGGACCATTCACACGTCCGTTTGAATGGTTCCACATCCCTTACGCAATTTTGCGGAACGGGTGCGGTCCTATTATTTTTCAATGGGGCTGCAAAAGATGCGGACAGCATTTCCATTCCGCTGCCCTGCAAAAAATAGAACATGTCCTATTCTTGTCTGCAGCCACGGACAAGATAAGGCATTTCTATAGTGTCGGCCATCGCCAGTGTCCGTGTTTTGTGGATCCGCAAAACACATGCGGACGTGTGAATGGACCCTTAAAGGGGTTGTGCAGCGATATAAGGAATCATGTCCACAATCATATGTATCTTGCATTTGTTTCCCACAATGTCCATTCCGCAAAAGATAGAACATGTCCTATTCTTGGCCACAAAATGCGGACCACAGACCCATTTAAGGCTTCATGCACATGGATGTATCCGTTTTTCCCGTTCCACAAATCATGGATCCACAAAACCCATATAATGGCCTTTCTTCCTTCCGCAGGTCCCGCAGTATGTTTCAAATGCCTATTCTTGTCCATGAATTAGACAAGAGTAGGACATGTTCTAATTTTTTTTTTTTTTGTGGTGCCGCAGAACAGACCTATAGATGTGGACAGCATGCGGTGAACGAATGGCTCCATATCCTATCTGCTAAAAATTCGGATGGGCTATGGAGTGAAACTATGGTAATGTGAATGAGGCCTTAGTCAATGGGTCTGCAAAAAAAAACCAGATACAACATGGACATGGACGTCATCCGTATTTTGCATATATATGTTTTGCGGTTGTGCATGAGGTCTAATATTGATCACCTATTTTCAGGATAGGTCATCAATATCAGCTCGGCGGGGTCTGTCTCCCGCCACCCCAGCTAATCAGCTGTTTGAAGGGGCAGTGCCACTCCTGGGAGCTCTGCTTCCTCTCTCTTGCAGCGCCATCTCAGTGTAATCACATTCAAATGAAGGGGACAAGCTGTTTTAATTACACTGAAATGTCGCTGCAAGGGGGAGGAACCGCAGGTCATTTTGAAGAGGAAGCAGCGCTCGCATGAGTGCCACTACCCCTTCAAACGATTGATTATAGGGGGTGCTGGGAGTCCGATCTGATATTGATAACTTATCCTGAGGATTGGTCATCATGTTTGCACTGGACAACCCCTTAGAGCCAATGACAGGTAAAGTGAATAACAATGACTGCCTCATGACATTGACACCTGTCAAAGGGGACAGGGAGAACAGTCATTTATTGATGTATTGAAAGCAGGGCAATTGTTATATCCTGTGCAATGTTCTGCTGGGAAAGCTTGGGTCTTGGCATTCATATGGATGTGACATGTACCACCTATCTAAACACTATATAGACCCTCCTTCAGGGTCAAACCGGGGATTCTTGGGCCTACTAGAGGAAATTTGGGGGCCCAATCCCTATATCATCAATCCGAGTAACAAGTGATTGATTTTTGGGGCTCTCTAGGACATCAGAGCATGGGCCCACCAGGGGATCCTGTGATAAACCAGTTTGACGATGCCCATCTTTATGGGAATGATAATATCCAATGTCAGTGGCCTATTTTAGCAGGATAATGTCCCCGCCACACTGGTTAAATTGTTCAGGAAGAGAACACAACCAAGAGTTAAAGGTGTAACTGGCCTCCAGATTCCCCAGATTTGACCGATCTGTGGGATATGCTGAAATGCAAGTCTATCCTGGCGCTACCTAATTCAGGACACCGCCAGAGGTCTTAAGGAGTCAATGAGGGAGATTTCTCAAAACTAGTGTAAAGTAGAACCGGCTTAGTTGCCCATAGCAACCATTCAGATTGAACCTTTCATTTTTCAGAGTTTCTTTGGAAAATGAAAGGTGGAATCTGATTGGTTGCTATGGGAAACTAAGCCAGTTTTCCTTTACACCAGTTTTGATAAATCTCCCTCAGTGCCTGGACAAATCAGAGCTGTTTTGCTGCCATGGGGGGATTTATACCAGAGACATTGGTGTATGTATATATGAAGTGTGTATGTATTATTATATGCATAAAAACTATTTTTATTATTATATATACAGTTTTAGTGTCCATAATAGTTTTCAGTCTGGTAGCGCCCCCTGCTGTCTATCCTTCTGGTCCACCTTCTCCTGCATTCAGAGGTGGACTGACATGCTCAGTAGCTTCCCGGCTCCCTTCCAGACACCTTTCATTTAGGGCTCATGCACACGAACATATTTTCTCTCCGTGTCCGTTCCGTTTTGTTTTTTTTGCGGACCGTATGAGGAACCATTCATTTCAATGGGTTTGAAAAAAAAAAAAAAGGTTACCCTGTGTGCATTCCGTATCCGTATGTCTGTATTTTCATTCCGCAAAAAAATAGAACATGTCCTATTATTGTCTGCATTATGCCAGCTGTTCCGTTCCGAAAAATACAGAATGCACATGGACGTCGTATTTTTTGCGGATCCGTTTTTTGTGGACCGCAAAATACATACGGTCGTGTGCATGAGCCCTTATTCATTCACCACTTTTTCTAAATTCATGGACATATATAGCTATATCTCTCTATAGAATGTGGAGAAGGAACTTATGGGGGCATTACACACTGTATGTATCTCTGGCCTATATGTAAGAGGTTATTTTCTATGTAGGGGAGTAAGGGGTTAACAAGAGCTAATTGCAATGCATCCTGGGAAGGCAAACAATACGTGAGTGAAAAACTGTTTTAAATTTGTGGGATAACTCCTTTAGTTTATAATGCTGACAAGTCCAGAGGAGAATGTAACCCTCCTCCCCAGCTCTTCTAGTTATTAAATAATCGCTCCCACTTGTCAAGTGAGTGTTTGCAATTATAATAACAATAAGATTATATGAAGAAAGTCACTGTTTGTGCAGTCTGCTGGTATAAGTAAGAAGCATGGGCCAATTCCAAGCAGTCATTCTTTTGCATTAGCCAAAACCAGGAACGGGACCAAAACCAGGAACGGGACCAAAACCAGGAGCGGCTCTGCCAGGCGGAGGCTTCCGCCCAGCAGTGAGCCCGGTGACGTCACCGGCACTAATGGGCGGGCTTGAGCTCTGCCCTAGACAGTAAAACGCCATTAGCTGAAGTGAGACAATCCCTTTAAGGCTGCATTTACATCTTTGTTTCAGAGATCCGGTGCAAATGCCAGTGCTTGTCCGGCTGAAACCTGGCATTTATGCCAGAAATCAGCCAGGTCACCGCCAGGAGTCATTACGATCAACGGGGATCCACCGGTGAAGTAGAGGATCCGGCGACACTGGCCTTAGGCCTCATTCACATTTCCATGTCTGTGTTACGTCCGTAAAAAAAAAGTGGACGTGTTTCATCCATGAAGATGTCAGTGTGTCCGTTTTTACCATTAGTGTGTCATCCGTAATTCACTGACGTTGTTCAGCTGAAAATTAATTTCCAAAAGAATCTCCTATTAGTCTTCGGTGAAAAACAGACGCAACACGGACACAATGCAGATGTGTATAGGTGATTTTCACGGACCCATAGACTTCAATGGCCGTGGTTGGCCCGCATCACAAATCAAAGTAGTGCATGTCCCTGTGATATTTTTACTGATCCACGGTCAATAAAAAAAAACTGAAATGTTAACAGATACATTTAAATCAATGGGTACATGTGCTGTCCACAGAAAATGCACACATCAGTGAAAAACGGAAATGTGAATAGTCAAGAAGCTTGATTGACAGGACCAGACATTTAGCCCATCCCTGAAAATCTAGGCCCTGCGCCCGGGCTCCGAAGCTCAAATTTGGCTTTGGGTGCAGAATGCACATGACCCTCTATACATCTGGGTAGCCAGAAACCGGTGTAAAAAATAGTCACAGAGCATGGGGTTGCACCTTTTTAAATGCCGTTGCACCTACATTTAGGTGTGAATTGCGTTTCTACACCTCTTTTTATGATCCATTCCTGATTTTGGCTTCCGAAACTGCATCAGGAAACCTGACTGTGTGACCTACCCTTACAACATTACGACTTGATATTGGCAATCCTTTTGGTATCCAGATTAATAGGCCTGAGCTGTGAGATACCCCTTAGGCCCCGTTCACACGAGCCAGTTTTCCGTCCGGGTGCAATGTGTGACGTGGACGCATAGAACCCACACTGAATCCTGACCCATTCATTTCAATGGGTCTGTGTACATGAGCATTTTTTCACGCATCAGTTCTGCGTTGCGTGAGAATCCCAGCACGTTCTATATTCTGCGTTTTTCTCGCAGCCCTGGCGCCATAGAAGTGAATAGGACTTCAGTGAAAAATGCATTGTATCCTGAAGCAAGTAAGTGCGGATGCAATGCGTTTTTCCCTGATGGTTGCTAATGCGATGCAATGTTGTTTGTAAACCTTTAGTTTTTTATCACGCGTGTGAAAAATGCATCAAAACGGATCGCACCCACACGGAAGAAAATTGAACAACTAAACGCAAATGCAGAAAAAACTGACTGAACTTGCTTGCAAAATGGTGCGAGTTTTCCTGAATGCATCCGGACCTAATCCGTGACGCTCGTGTGAAAGAGGCCTTCTTCAATTAAATGAGTAGTCATGAAATTAACCTTATAAGTGCCAGTGGAGAATTTTATAGCAGAATTTCAGCGCAGTCTATGATTTATTGAATAACACTCATCCACTTTACCTGTGTAATAAAGGACCATTGTCTGCTTATGTGTGTTTGTACTCTAAACCGTATGAATGGTGGCATTCTGCAGAATACAAGAACCTTGTTCACATTGCAGTGGTTTAAAAAAAAAAAAAAAAAAAAATCTGGCTAAACTGACTAAGGAAGTTTATGAAAGTGTAAGTATGAGCGAGGCACAGCCGGTGACATAGCAGACGCTAAAAATAAGTAGCCTGACTTCTGATAAGTGGCTGTAGGCAAAAGCCCTGCCAACAAGCTGCTAGTGACTCAGTCTGTAATTTGCTTTTCGCGGCCTTGATGGAAAAATGGGGATATAAAAAGACTAAACAGACGATTCATAGTGCAAAAAAAACACTTATAGAAAAAGCATTCATTTATATTTAATGATTTACCATGCATTCGGAAAGTCTTCAGAACTTCTGACTTTTTTCACATTTTGTTATGTTATGGCCTTGTGCTAAAATAAAAAAAAAATCAGGTTTTTTTCCTCATCAATCTGCACTTAATGCCCTATCATGAAAAAGTGAAAACAGAAGGTTAGAAATCTTTGCTAATTTACTGAAAAGGAAAAAGTAAAATCTTGCATTGACATAAGTATTCAGACCCTTTACTCAGGAATCAGCTGAAGAAATTTTGGCAGTGATTACAGTCTTCTTGGGGATGATGGCACAAGCTTTGCACACCTGGATCTGGGGATATCTGCCATTCTTCTCTGCGGATCTACTCAAAATCTGTTAGGTTGGATGGGAACGGTTGGTGGACAACCATTTTCTGGTCTACGTTCCACTGGCTTAAAGTGAAGCCTCTGGCTGGGCCACTCAAGGACATTGACAGAGTTGTCTCTAATCCACTCCTGTGTTGTCTTGGGTCGTTGTCTTGATGTCAAGTGAACCTTCAACCCAGCCTGAGGTCCAAAGCACTCTGGATCAGGTTTTCATGAATATCTCAGTACTTTGCTCCATCCAGCTTTTCCTCAATCCTGACCACTTCCCCTGTCCCAGTCGCTGAACAGAACCACCACAGCATGATGCTGCCACCACCATGCTTCACTGTAGGGATGGTATTGGGCAGGTGATGAGCAGTGCCTGGTTTCCTCCAAACATGATACCAGGCCCGAAAGTTCAATCTTGGTTTCATCAGACCAGAGAATCTTGTTTCTCATAGTCTGAGAGTGCTTTAGTTTTTTTTTGTTTTTTTTTTTACAAACTTTCATGTGTATTTTACTGAGGAGAAGCTTCTTTCTGGCCACTCTGCCATAAAGCCCAGATTGTTGAAGTGCTGTAGTGATGGTAGACCTTCTGGAATGTTCTCCCATCTGCACACAGGATCTTTGGAGCCAGTGAAGTTGATCGTCTTTGTCACCTCTCTTACCAAGGCTCTTTTCCTCCAAATACTTAGCTTGCTGAGGAGGACAGTTCCAGGAAGCCCTGGTTGTTTCAAACTTCTTCCATTTAAGAATTTGGGGAGGAGGTATTGCGCTCTAAGTGATCCAAGCTCTATGGCCAGCCCACTGGTGCTCCAACTGCATAATTTACCTAAATAAAAAAATTAATATAGTTCAGTCATTATTAACCCTTTATAGAAGAGAAAGATATAGTTTTACTCAACATGATCAACCCTACCAGGCAGAACACCTGGTTAAATAGGGTTGATCATGCCGCCAGAGACTCTTTAAAGGGATATTCCAGTAAGGTAACTTTATTTTTGGAAAACTGCATTAAAGCTGCAAGCTGTGACCCAACCAGAACCCATACCTATACATATAACAAGAGTTTCATTTTAACTTGTAATCCATTTGTCTAGATCCTATGTGAGCCTGCAACACACACAGTATCATGGCTCCTGATACTCCCTCACAAAACTACAATCCCCACAATGCCTAGCTTTCCTGCTGTGAGTTTGTGCTTGTTCATGAGTGTTGATGATTACTGATTGGCTGCTTGATATCACAGTCCAGTCATGCCCCATCTACTCTACATTACACACTGATCAGCACACTAACACACCCTTAGCTGGAGAATTGATAGCAACACACTGAGCATGCTCGACCTAACAAAGACTCAGAACTACAGGTCGATGCCATGGTACCTTATGAGGAAACACAGTGGGTAGCAGAGGAAGAAAACTACTTTTATAACTACTGAACAGTAAATATGTGAAATTGACATTATATTAGGTAATTATTGATGATGAATTAGTCTAAAACATAAGCTATATTTATGGTAACTGGAATACCTCTTTAAATTAATGGCTCAGCTGCTATGCAACCTGTTGTAGGACACATTGATGTGAGGTACTACTCTGTGAATGGCAGCAAAGCTTGAGTGACAGGTTGGAAACAGCTGCAGTTTTTAAAACGGTTTTATATACTGAGCCTCCACTGGTGGTCCACCACTATTGATCTCTTCTTAGTGACAGTATGGGGAGATATGATTGCTTGTAGGGGGTTTGGCCATAGGCATAGAAGATTGAAGTATATAGACACTTTTGGGTGCTTTTTTTTTTACTGAAATGTGTTATTTTTTGCTAAAAATCATTTCTGCAAATACTTTTTATTAAAGTTTTTAGCCGTCTGACTTCTGCTGCTTGCATGAATTATTATACAACCCTGCTCTCCTGAAAAACGATAAACTTTTTGTGTTCCTGTACTATCAAAAAATGTAATTAAAAATGTAAAAATACAGTACAGACCAAAAGTTTGGACACACCTTCTCATTCAAAGAGTTTTCTGTATTTTCATGACTATGAAAATTGTAGATTCACACTGAAGGCATCAAAACTATGAATTAACACATGTGGAATTATATGGAATATGTCTTATATTCTAGGTTCTTCAAAGTAGCCACCTTTTGTTTTGATTACTGCTTTGCACACTCTTAGCATTCTCTTGATGAGCTTCACGAGGTAGTCACCTGAAATGGTATTCCAACAGTCTTGAAGGAGTTCCCAGAGATGCTTAGGACTTGTTGGCCCTTTTGCCTTCACTCTGCGCTCCAGCTCACCCCAAACCATCTTGATTGGGTTCCGGTCTGGTGACTGTGGAGGCCAGTTCATCTGGCGTAGAACCCCATCACTCTCCTTCTTGGTCAAATAGCCCTTACACAGCCTGGAGGTGTGTTTGGGGTCATTGTCCTGTTGATAAATAAATGATGGTCCAACTAAACGCAAACCGGATGGAATAGCATGCTGCTGCAAGATGCTGTGGTAGCCATGCTGGTTCAGTATGCCTTCAATTTTGAATAAATCCCCAACAGTGTCACCAGAAAAGCACCCCCACACCATCACACCTCCTCCTCCATGCATGTAGAGTCCATCCGTTCACCTTTTCTGCGTCACACAAAGACACGGTGGTTGGAACCAAAGATCTCAAATTTGGACTCATCAGACTAAAGCACAGATTTCCACTGGTCTAATGTCCATTCCTTGTGTTCTTTAGCCCAAACAAGTCTCTTCTGCTTGTTGCCTGTCCTTAGCAGTGGTTTCCTAGCAGCTATTTTACCATGAAGGCCTGCTGCACACAGTCTCCTCTTAACAGTTGTTGTAGAGATGTGTCTGCTGCTAGAACTCTGTGTGGCATTGACCTGGTCTCTAATCTGAGCTGCTGTTAACCTGCGATTTCTGAGGCTGGTGACTCGGATGAACTTATCCTCCGCAGCAGAGGTGACTCTTGGTCTTAATTCCTGGGGCGGTCCTCATGTGAGTCTTTGTAGCGCTTGATGGTTTTTGAGACTGCACTTGGGGACACTTTCAAAGATTTCCCAATTTTTCGGACTAACTGACCTTCATTTCTTAAAGTAATGATGGCCACTCGTTTTTCTTTACTTAGCTGCTTTTTTCTTGCCATAATACAAATTCTAACAGTCTATTCAGTAGGACTATCAGCTGTGTGTCCACCTGACTTCTGCCCAACACAACTCATGGTCCCAACCCCATTTATAAGGCAAGAAATCCCACTTATTAAACCTGACAGGGCACACCTGTGAAGTGAAAACCATTTCAGGTGACTACCTCTTGAAGCTCATCAAGAGAATGCCAAGAGTGTGCAAAGCAGTAATCAAAGCAAAAGGTGGCTACTTTGAAGAACCTAAAATATAAGACATATTTACAGTTGTTTCACACTTTTTCGTTAAGTATATAATTCCACATGTGTTAATTCATAGTTTTGATGCCTTCAGTGTGAATCTACAATTTTCATAGTCATGAAAATACAGAAAACTCTTTGAATGAGAAGGTGTGTCTAAACCTTTTGTCTGTACTGTATATCTGTACAGCGCCACCTTTTTGTTTTGTATTATTTTTTTTTATTTCTTTGACCCACTCACTGAGATGGCCGCACATGCTCAGTTTCATTCTTCAACTGCCTCCTGAGCTATGATGGGGAGAGAGCTGCAGCAGAAAGGACACTCCACCTTGAGCTGTCAGCTTGGTATAAATCTAGCAGAGCAATAAATGGGGAGATCTCTGGATCCATGTGAGGTACATGGCTGGTTCTAGCTTTGTTCTAGCTTTCATTTTTACATTAATGACGGGATAAACCCCTGTAAAGAAAAAGGTACTCTCACCTGCTCGCCACTGCTCTGTCCCAGCGCGCTCCATCTGGTCCCTGCAGGTTACCTTCTGAACAAGGAGACATGCGCTACCGCAGCATCAGAGGTGATGGGTCCCCAAGCAGAACGTCACCTAACAAAATGACTATTACGTAACCTATGTGCATAGCAGGTGCACTGGACGATGTAGGCCGCATTGCTAAATGCAGTTTTTAATGCCATAAGAATGTAGAAAATGGACGAGAGTATAAAGACTCAGTATTGTGAAGCGTAAAAACATCTACTTTACGTGTTTACTATGGTATTTTAAGTGATCTGCTCTGTCGCCGGCAGCAATTTGGTCACTATTTTGTGATTAAAGTAGGAGCTACACAACAACTTTGACTGCAAAACCTGTCTCCAGACCAAAGGTCATGGTTTAGCAGTGCAGCCATTGAACTGAATGGGGTTGCAGCATGACTAGCAAGTTGCCGCAATCCCAGAATCACAAAAAATCTAGAGATAATGAATCTTTTTGTGATTTTGGCGTTGAGGTCTCGGTAACTTGCAAGTTGTTCAATGACCACACTGCTATAAAGTACCTTCGGTTGTAATATGGGTGTTCCAGCCATGATCGCTGTGTATCCCAAGCCTTAGGAAAAGCAGGATAATTCCGTCAGACATGTGTAACGGAACTGACAAAAATTGATGCAAAATAACAAGTCAATTTTTTTTCTGCTCATCTGATGGATTAGAAGAATGGAAAGGTTGATTTAACCCCTTGATGCTACATGACGAGTATATTCATTATGGTGCACTGCTACTTAGTGTTGCATGACGAATTTACTCATTATGGCACTAAACTGTCACCATGTCTATGTACATGGTGATAGTGCTGAGATTGTGAACACCATTAAAAAAAAAAGTAAAATGACGGAATTGGAGTTTTTGTCACTTCCCCTCCGATAAAAAGCAATTAAATTAGTCATATGTACCTCAAAATGGTATTAATATAAACTGCAATGTATCCCACATAAAATAAGCCCTCAGACAGCTACATTGGCAGAAAAATAAAAATGTTATGGATGTTATAAAGTATGTGGCAATGCAAAAAAATAACTTATTTTTAATAAAAAATTATTTTACGGTTAAAAATTTGTAAAGCTCTATAAATGTGGTATCGCCATAACCATATCAACCCACAGCATAAAGTTATCATATCATATATACCTCATGACAGGGACGGACTGGCCATAGACCCTATAGGGTAATTTTCTGGTGTGCTGATGCCCAGGGGCCCCCAGGCCCTCCTCATTACCACCAGCTGATGCTCTCAACGTTAAATAATATAGGAGCATCAGGCACTTATGTACCTGGTCAGTTGCTGCAGGTGCCCACCTGAATTCAGCCGTATTACCATCCTCAGGACCATGATACAGCTTTATACTGTGGAGTAAGCAGTATTGTTTTGTGCTGTACTGTGGTATTTGGTTCTGCTGGGGCACTACGGTATTGCTGGCCATGCCCATTTCTGTTGTCTCTGCCTACATGTTTCGGCCATGCATTCAGTCAGTTTGGACACACCTACAACATGGGGCCCCAAGTTCCCAGTCCGCCCCTGCTGCATGGAGAAACCCCCAAAAAATAAAAATGAAAAACACAGAATTATGATTTTTGCCCGCCTCATCTCCCGAAAAATGGTATAAAAAGTGATCAAAAAGTCATATGTAGCCCAAAATGGTACCAATAAAAACTGCCCTCACAAAGCTCAGTTAACAAAAAATAAAAAAAAGTTATGGCCCTACAAACAATTCCATGTTAGAAATTCCATATGTCGCTCCCCATTCTGAAGTTGTGGAGTACATTTTCTCTTGTGAAAATGAAATATTTGGGGCAAAAGCAACATTTTATTGGAAAAAATATCATTTTTCATTTTCACAGCCAAGTGTTTCTAAATTCTATGAAACGCTTGTTGGGTCGGTACACTCACCACACCCCTCAATGAATGCCTTGAGGATTGTAGTTTACAAAATGGTTTTCCTGTCTAGGTGTATCTCAGAATCTCTTCAAATGTGACAAGGCATCAAAAAACCATCCCAGAAAAATCTGCTCCCTGTCCCCCTTGAAATTTTCTTTGAGGGGTGTAGTTTTCAACATGGGGTCATCTTTTGGGAGTTTCCACTGTAGGGGTTCATCAGAAGGTCTTGAAATGCAACATGGGCCAGAAAAATTATTTCAGCAAAATCTGCCCTCCAAAAGCCATATGGTATTCCTCTTCTGAGCCCTGCCGTGCGCCCATACAGCAGGTTGCAACCATGGTATGTGGTGTTTCTGTAAACTGCAGAATCAGAATCTGGGTAATAAATATTGAGGTTTGCTTGGTTGCTGTTTTACAGGAAAATTGGTTTAAAATGGAAAATGTGCAAAAAAAAGTGACATTTTGAAATGTCTCTTATTTTCCTTAATTTTGTGTGGGACATCTAACGTTTTAACAGTTTCTAAAACCCATTTTGAAAAATGTGAGGGGTGTAGTTTCTAAAATGGGGTCATTTATGGATGGTTTCTAATATGTAATCCCCACAAAGTGACTTAAAAACTGAACTGGTCCTTTAAAAAATGGATTTTGGAAATTTTCTTAAAAATTTTAAAATTTGCTTATAAATTTCTAAGCCTTCTAACGTCCTCAAAAATAAAATGACATTTACAAAATAATACCAACATAAAGTAGACATATGGGAAATGTAATAACTCATGATTCGTCTTAAAAGCAGGGAATTTCACATTTTCATAATTTTTGGTACATTTTGGATTTTTAAAAAAATAAATAAAGGTAAAACTTATCAACTCAAATTCACCAGTAACATGAAGTACAACGTGTCAAGAGAAAACAGTCTCAGAATTGGTTGGATAAGTAAAAGCGTCCCAAAGTTATTACCACATAAATTGACAAAAGTCAGATTTCCACAATTTGGCCTTAAGGTAAGAAATGGCCCGGTCTTGAAGGTGTTAAACTCACCCTTACATTTCGGACAGATTCCTCCAAGTTAGAAGAAAGAGGATCAAAAATGGTGGGACTTGTAGTATTTCCTGGTTCTTTCATGGATATCATCCATGGGTAGGACATTCTCTCTTGGTGCCCAAGGCAGGACCTCCTATTTCTCCTAGTTCCTAGAGTTCATTATGTACAATGTTCCTACAAGAACCTTACTTGTGTCTGTATAATATTCATACATCACATATACATATATCCATAAATTGTGCCCCCAAGCTCAGTGGTGCCTTAGGCAGCCCTCTACACTGCCTACCCTTGATACCAGCCTCCAAATTAGAATACATGAAGTGCTAGAAGTATGATTGACATCTGATGGGATATGGAAGGTCAGGGGCTGTAGGATACGGGGGAATCGTCCAGTTGGGGCACAGAGTTCTTCTAGTCTTGGCAACATTCAGTCTTGTGTATGCAGGACACAGAGTCATTTCTAGGGTTTTCCTTCACCAGGGGCAAAGATCCAGTTTACTGCCTTAGCTCACCCTAGCCAAGGCAGAATGGCACCGAGCCCAGAATTGGAATATTGTGACACTTGACTATGGACAATCTGGAGCCCTTATCTCTGCTCCACCATGAATAATACATCCACTTCTTGTAAATGGCTTTCTCTGTGGAGGCTGCATTGTTAGCTCCTGGCAGTTGCCGGGGATCATACCAATCAGGGTTTATGGGCACTGTGTTTCGCATGTTACACCCTTCTGTTCTGCTCAGGATAATAGATTAACCTCTGTCAAACAATGACGCCTGTAACTAAACCTGCTGCTCCGCTGACATCCTAAACTGTGGGAGATCCAGCACAGGACACAGTGAAATCTAGAGCAGAGGGATACGGTTACAGGATGCTGACTGGATCATCATCTTCATGATTTTCTGTTACTGGGGATATACATGAATTGCTTCAGGCAAACTTAAGGTAAACGACCTGGAAAGCCTGAGTACAGCAGACCTCACCTGTACAGAAATTCAGCCTAAATACATACACTGTATCATGTTTTTTTCAGTTTGGACTCTCCTGGCTCATTGTCACCATGTACACAAGTCCCTCTGGTTTGTTTCCATGCTTTAGGTAGCACTTCCTGTTCCTGTATCCAACCAAACCCATAATGCACATCTCCATTCTCTGCCACAGCTCGTGCACCACCCCTAGCAACTCCCCACTAGTTTATAGCTCCTCCCACCTAGTTAGTTACATAGAAATTCCCCTATCACTGCCCCACCGATGGACATCACACAACATGGAACATACCTCCCAAAGCACAAATAGGGGCAATATGTGCGCTGTGTGTAGCACGGGCGGCTAATTTTTTCATACTAGACCACGCCTCTAACTCTCTAACTCCACCCAGAATGTAACTATACATACTCAATCCCACCCAGTCGTCTTAATGCCCCCACATAGTAATTATTCCCCCTTTATTCCACCAGAAAGTAGTTATGCCCACATTGTGCTCATCTCAGTACCTATGCTCAGATGTGCCCCCTTCACAACAGTTATGTCCAATGTGCCCTCATCACAGTAGTTATGCCCAGATATGTGCCCCTTTAAAATAGTTATGCCCAGATATGTGCCCCTTTCACAATAGTTATGCCCAGATATGTGCCCCTTCACAGGAAAGGAAAGAAAAAAAAAGTTAATACTAACCTAGTTCCTCCGATGAGCTGCGCTCCCCAGCAGCAGACAGGATACAAATCGCGCAACTGGACTGAGTACTTGTAGAGAGGAGCCTGAGTGAAAACGTGTGGCAGGCAGCTACTACTCCTATCATTGTACTCACCAAAAGCGTGGTGCGTTTGGGAGCAGTGGTGTTGGGACCTGGGTACTAGGGTAGATGGAGGGGACATCCCTTTAGTGTTATTTTTGGGTTCGGTTAGGGAGGAAGGTTGGTCGGTGGCCAAAATGAATAGGTGGATAGCGGGTTTAGCATTTGGTTTTAAGATGAGGGGTTTTCAGGATGTTACAAAGAGTTTTCTGGTTAAGCAGATTGTGAAGGGATGGAGACGGGGTTGTAAGACTGAGGATAGGAGACGCCCAGTGTCGTTTGCTTTGCTGTTGCAAATTGGGTCGCTGCTTGAGGGGGTGTGTCGTTCCCCAGAGGAATTTCAGTTGTTCAGGTTGGCCTTTTCGTTGGCGTTTTTTTGGGCGTTTCGTTTGGGGGAGCTAGTTAGCAATAGTGTGCGGTGTGCGGGGGGATTGCGGGGTGAAGATGTGGTGCTATATCAGGATAAGGTGGTAATTACGATTCGCAGGTCCAAGACGGATCAGGAAGGGAGGGGTAGGCATCTTACGCTGTTCGCCATTCCGGAGTGTTTGTTATGCCCAGTTAGGTGTTTGGGGGACTATGGGTGGCGGCCAAATATGGGGGGCGGTCCTTTGCTTAGACATGCAGACTGGTCGTTCCTGTCTCGATATCAGTTTTTTGCCATTTTTAAAAGGGTGTTTGAAAAGTTTGGGGGTTGATTCCAGGGATTATACAGGGCACTCTTTCCGGATAGGGGCGGCTACGGAGGCGGCACGTTTGGGGATGAGTGATGAGGTAATTAAAAGGATTGGCAGGTGGGAATCGGTCCGGTTTCGTTCCTATGTTAGGGTAGGTCGTTTGTAATTGATGTGGTATGGTGGTATTTGTTACAGTTGTGTGGTTTCTTTTGTTTTCTTCAGGTACCCCTCCGGCGTTAGTCTGGATTTTGGGGCACTCATTCGTATTCTGGGGAGCAGTGAGGGCGGATGTTCGTCCGAATGGGCGTCAGTTGGGGTTCGAGAGGAATGTGGCTATCGTACGGTGGCTCGGTTCGCGAGGTATGTTGTGGGGGGGGGGGGTGTTGAGAGAAGTGCACAGGTTTGTTAGGTTGGATAGGGCTCCCGATGTTTTGGTATTGCACGTAGGGGGAAATGATTTGGGGGTTAGGCCATTTCGGGAGTTAATAAGGGACATAAAATTTGATTTATTACGGTTGTGGGCCCTATTCCGACTGTCTGGACGGATATCGTGCCTCGTAAGGTGTGGCGGGAGGCAAGGTCAGTGGATCGTTTGAATAAAGCGAGGATTAAGGTTAATCGGGCAGTTGGGAGGTTCATGGCCAGGAATGGGGCCATGGCAGTTAGGCATGCGGAGCTGGAATTGGGAGTTGGGGAGTTTTGGTGGGCTGACGGAGTTAACCTTAATGTGGTGGGCATAGATTTGTGGGCTTTGGGCCTGCAGGGTGGAATAGAGAGGGCTTTGGAGGTGTGTGGAGGAACGCGCAAGCTTGAGGGAATAGAGTGGTCAAGTTGCGCGTTGTTGGCGGGGTGAGGTCCTTGAAGTTGGTTGGAGTGATGGTATCCGAGGATGGGAGGGCCTCAATGGTGGGGCTGGACTCCCATGGTTGGGCTGTTTGGTTCAAAGTGAGAGGCGTCCATCAGTTGCTGTCTCTGAGCTGGCGCTTCACGGCTAGAGGCAAGATGGAAGGGCCAGGTTGAGTTGTTTTTTGGGTTATAAATTAAATGGACTTTGGGGCTTCAAGGACCTCCCTCGTCGGGGGTTAATTTATATATAAGTTATGTTATTTATGGTTATTTATTATTTTGTTAATAAAACGGCTGCTGTGGCCGATTAAATCCGATCTGGTTTCTGTGTCTTATTTATGGGAAGTTAATAGTTGGGAATGGGATTTAGTCGGTGGTATTAGGCCCCCTGAGAATTAACCAATAACCTTTTCAAGAGAGGCCGGACTGGGGCGATAGCTTAGGGGAGGCCGGCATGAGAGGTTTTGGTTTAAAGGGGGCCGGCAGTGATAGGGTTAACAAGATTGAAATGGAGGTGGGGGTGGTTTTGAGTGTAGGGGTGGAGCTTTGGAGTTATAGGTGGTGGTTGGTTTATACCAGGCACCATTTAGATAGAGAGGAGCCTGAGTGAAAACGCCCACCCTCCCTCCCTTATTGAGAAGGATTTTATGGGTTGCTTTCAACCGGGGGGGATGGTCTTATGGGATGTTTAATTTTGTCGCGGCAGTCTGGGGCGGGGTGAGGTTCTTGAAGTTGGTTGGAGTGATGGTATCCGAGGATGGGAGGGCTTCAATGGTGGGGCTGGACTCCCATGGTTGGGCTGTTTGGTTCAAAGTGAGAGGCGTCCATCAGTTGCTGTCTCCGAGCTGGCGCTTCACGGCTGGAGGCAAGATGGAAGGGCCAGGTTGAGTTGTTTTTTGGGTTATAAATTAAATGGACTTTGGGGCTTCAAGGACCTCCCTTGTCGGGGGTTAATTTATATATAAGTTATGTTATTTATGGTTATTTATTATTTTGTTAATAAAACGGCTGCTGTGGCCGATTAAATCCGATCTGGTTTCTGTGTCTTATTTATGGGAAGTTAATAGTTGGGAATGGGATTTAGTCGGTGGTATTAGGCCCCCTGAGAATTAACCAATAACCTTTTCATGCCTTTGGCTGAAAAACCTATTGGAAAATCTGCCCCAAAACCATCTCCAAAAAAGTCCATGTTAACCTCCCCTAAGTCACTACGTCATCTGTTTATTGCGTATTATTACATGCCCTGCCATACCTTTCTATGATTTATGATACCAATGTCTTCTATGCCCCGTTTCCTGTTTGGCAGCCGTCACCTTTAGACGTTGCTAATGGCGCGTTGTGTGGATTTGTCAGGTATTGTTCTCGCAGGAGGAACTTCTTGCTATGTACTGTGAAGTGCTGGGAGTCTGCTCCGTGTGTTTGCCCTCCTTGTTTCCATGGTAACCTGAGCTAGGTGTTTCATTTGCTATCACTAATTTTTTCGTGTCAGGGTGCGATGTAGGAGGCGCCTGTCACCCTCTTCACAGGGAATGGTGTTTGGGTTCAATGTCCCAAGCTGAGGGATTTACTCCCTTCACATGCGACGTGTGAATGCTGTGCCCACGTTGGCGTGACAAGAAGGAAACTGCAGGTTCCAGATAAGGAGAAGATGCTAATCAGATGGTAAATACATTATGTCACAAATGACATGGGAGCGTATCAAGAAGCCATCACAGCTGCTTAAACAAGCTTGTAGAGAAACTCCTTTGCCAGGATTAGAGTAATTGCACTGTGAGCAGTTGTCTCATCACTGCATACTGCAATCATTTGTGACCCCCCTCCTGCTTTGTCTCTCATATTGGCATCCCCTACATCACAGATCAACAACCTATAGCATTCTCGCTGTAGTGAAACTACAACTCCCAGCATGCACACTTACTAATCTCGCCACAAAACCAACACAGAAGTGAATAGAGCATGCTGAGAGCTGTAGTTCCATAACAGCTGGAATGCTGTTGACCCAAGGGTGCATCCTTTCTGCTGCCTGAGTCGAAAACTGAAATGGCGCACCCCACCAATGCTAATTTCTTAAACTAACCCCTTTGCCAAAATGAAAGCGCTCATTAACCATGGCCCTTCTGTTGCCCCCCCTCTTGCCCCTACCTGGTGCTGTCTGAGGTGATCATCTTACCTGGCCTCGTTGGTGGTGCACCCCTGTGTTGACCCCTGCCCTATATCATCCAGTCATTAACCCCCAGGTACTTTTTTGTGCAGATGACCCCCTTGACAAACGGGAGCAATTCGGATAAAAAAGTAGGATAGCCACAGAAAAAAAACGTCTCTGTCACTGATTTCCACTACCCGAATAGATCACAACGCTGTTCTTGCACACCTGACCGCTGCCTTTATTTAAATGTCCAGGATCAGAAAAAATGTCTGCCTTCTTCCAAAAACAGCACTACACCAGTCAACAGGTTGTGTGCGGTATTGTCACTTCAAAGGAGCCAAGCAGTCACCAGACACAATCCATGGACAGGTGTGGTGCTGTTTTTGGAAGAAAGCAGACATGTTTTTCTGCTCCTAGACAACCTCTTTAATTGTAATTTTGGAGTCTCCTAATGGATTCTCCCTTTTATGTCTTTCCCATGGAGCATTGCCTGAAAAAGAAATCTCCTTACACCCACTGGGTCTCTTCAATGAAGTACCAGCCCCAAGCAATATCTAAGGCAGGGATCGGCAACCTCTGGTACTCCAGCTATTCTGAAACTACAACTCCCAGAATCCTCCTTTCATTTCAGTGGGAGTTACAAGAACAGCTGAGTAAGGGTGCATGCTGGGAGTTGTAGTTTCACAGCAACTGGAGTGCTGAAAGTCACGGATCCCCATCTAAGGCAGGGATGTCCAACCTGCAGCCCTCCAGCTGTTGCAAAACTACAGCTCCCAGCATTCCTGGACAGCCTACAGCTGTCAGCCTACAGCAGGGCATGGTGGAAGTTGTAGTTTTACAACAGCTGGAGGGCTGCAGGTTGGACATTTTTGATCTAAGGCATGCAGCCAACCCATACTCTGCTATGTACTGATGAGAAGCAAGAACCCCGAAACAACAGTCCAGAGATCGGTTGCCCTTCCTTTTTGAGTAGTCTCTGTTTTGGCTGAGCTAATTTGCATGACAGTGGTATTGGTTATTTCGGTCGCCCTCGTCCATACTTACCCGAACCAATCCACACACCTCCTAACGACATCCTCCAATCTCCCCTTCCTAACCCCATTTCCCCCCCCTTCTGACTAGGGGAAAAACCCCCCCTGCTCACCCACCAAATGAAGACTCGGACACCGTCTTGGATTTTATTGGCCACAGCAGCCGTTTTATTAATTATGAAACATACCTTTTTATCCTTATAAAACCAGTAACATAAATACCATAAATACCATAAATAATATGACATAAATAAAATAACATAAACCACATAACATAAACCACATGAACCACATAACCTATCCAGGAGGAGGTCCTTGAAGCCCCAAAACACTGATAACAACCCCGTCCGGGGTAGGCCATCTTGCCCCCAGCCGTTGAGCTCCAGCTCGGAGGCACCCCTGATGGCCCCTCAATAGCACCATAAATGACCACCAACCAAGGGAGTCCAGCCCCCACCGTGGAGCCCTCCCCTTCTTCCTCTTATTTCCGACTCCAAGGACCTCCCCCCGCCACCAGCGCGCAGACCTTGACCACCTTAAGGCTGAGCGTCCCTCCACACACCCAACGCAGTTTCAATGCCCCCTTGCAAGGCCAGGCACCACAAATCAATCCCAACTGCGTTCAAATGCACCCCGTCGGATCGCCAGAAACCTCCCTCACCGCGCTCCAAATCCAGATGCCGCACCACCACCGCTCCATTCTGCGACATAAACCGCCCAATCACCCGATTAACTTTTATGCGGGCCTTATTCACCGCCTCCACCGATCGAGCACCCCGCCAGACTTTCCGCGGAACAATGTCTGACCACACCGTTACCATTTTTGGAAACACCGCCCACAACCGCAATACATCAAACTTAATGTCCCTGATCAGTTCACGGAAAGGCCGCGCCCCCAAGTCATTCCCCCCAACATGCAACACGAGAACATCAGGGGCTCTATCCAGTCTAGCAAAACGGTGGACCTCTTGCAACACACTGCCCCAAACCATGCCCCGCCGGCCCAACCACCTTACCACCGCTGATGACCGGGACAAACCCAATTGCTGACCATCCGGACGAACCGCCGCCCGAACCGCTCCCCAGAACACATACGAATGCCCTAGTATCCAAACCAGCATCTGAAACAACAAAATAGAGGGAACAAGAAGCAAAACATGCAAGCACAACGACGAACCAACACCCACCTAACCCCTATAACCTGTCCAGACGCACATAAGAACGAAATCTCACCAATTCCCACCGGCCAATCCGCCTGATAACGTCCTCCCCCAAACCACAACGGGCGGCTTCCGTTGCCGCTCCAATTCTAAAGGAATGGCCCGCATAATCCTTGTCCCTAATCCCCAAGTGAACCAAACATTTTCGGAAAACCGCCAAGAATTGGAATCGAGACAAAAAGAACCCATTCTCGTGGACCAACAAAGGAACCCCCTGCCGCGCCATATCCACACCAAAATCCGAAAGACAGCGAACCGGGCACATCAAGCAACCAGGTACCGCATAAAGCACCACCCGACAGCCCCTGCCCACCACATCCGTCTTGGACCTCCGGATGCAAAACTCCACCCTATCCACTAACAGGCATACATCCTCCGCCTGTAACCCGCCCCCCCGCAGAACCGAAGGTGAAACCAACTCCCCTAACCGCAGAGCCCCGAAGAACGCAAAGGAAAAGGCTAAACGGAAAAGCCTCACCTCCCATGGCGAAGAACAGATTGCCGCCCCCAGCTGCAACAACAGGGGGAAAGAGACCGGCCGCCTCCCGTCCAAAACCCCTTGCGACCGCCGCCAGTCCTTCAAAGCCCTACCCACCAAAAATGATTTTGTGAAGTCCCGCATCCCCCTTAACTTGAAACCGAAAGCCAACCCTGCCATATGCCTATTAATTTTCGCCACCGACCACCCTTCCTCCCTCTGTCCCAGAAACATCAACAACGGAACTTCTAAATCCACGCCCCCAACCCCCAAACTTTCACACCACACCCCCCAACACGCCCAGGCCTTAGAATACGAGTCCCACGTACCCGGAGCCAGCGACGACCGGATGAGCCCAACTACCGTGCTTCCAAGAGATCCCAGAGGCAACCTGGGCACGCTCGCCCCACTTCCTCCGCCTCCGGAGCGAGCTGCCGAAAACGATCCCACTGCAAACGAGACAAAGCGTCAGCAATACAGTTGTCCACCCCCGGAATGTGCACCGCCACCACCCATGCATTCCTGGACAAACATTCCAACACTAGTCTCTGCAATAGCCTGACCACCAACGGGGACGACGCCGACAAAGAGTTAATTGCCTGCACCACCCCCAGATTGTCACAGTGGAACCGCACCTTCCTGTCCCGGAACACATCCCCCCACAACACCACCGCCACAACGATTGGGAAAAGCTCCAACAGCGCCAAGTTCTTAGTCCAACCTCTTGTAACCCAAGCATCAGGCCACACTCCCGCACTCCACTGCCCCCTACAATAAACTCCAAAACCGCAGCCCCCCGCCGCATCCGAAAATAACTCGAAGTCAAACGCATCCACTACCTCCCACATAAACAAAGACCTCCACACCTCCAAGTCCGCCCTCAGCTCCTTGCCCAAGCGCACAAAATGATGCGGCAGTGACACCCCTGACGTCGCGCTTGCCAGGCGCCGGCTAAAAATTCGCCCCATGGGCATTATCCTGCACGCAAAATTAAGCTTCCCCAACAACGACTGGAGCTCCCTCAACCTGATCTTCTTCAAACGCCCAGCCCTTGCAACCTCCAACCTCAAATCCTCCAGCTTCTCCACAGGCAACCGACACTCCATCCGAACCGTGTCAATCACTATCCCTAAGAAGCTAAGCTCAGTCACCGGGCCAAACGTCTTTTCCACCGCTAACGGAACCCCAAATGAACCAAACAACGAGCATAGCGTGTGCAACAACATGGCGCAAACTCTCGAATCTGGAGGACCGATGCACAAGAAATCATCCAGATAATGGATAACTGACCCCCACCCGGTCGCGTCCCTCACCGCCCATTCCAAAAACGAGCTAAAAGCCTCAAAATACGCACACGATAGAGAACACCCCATCGGCAAACACCGATCAACAAAAAACCCCCCATCCCAAAAACAACCCAATAAGTGCAAACTCTCCGGATGAACTGGCAACAACCGAAAGGCCGATTCAATATCTGTTTTGGCTAGTAACGCCCCCTTACCAAACCTCCGCACCCAATCCACAGCCGCGTCAAACGACGTATACACCACGGAACATAATTCCGGATCTATGCCATCATTGACCGACGCACCCTTAGGAAAGGACAGATGGTGAACAAGGCGGAACTTATTCACCTCCTTTTTAGGAACCACCCCCAACGGGGACAAATGAAGATCCCCCAATGGTGGTTCCGCAAAAGGACCTGCCATTCTACCTAACGCCACTTCCTTGGCCAATTTTTCCGAAACCACCTCCGGGCGCTCCAACGCCGACCGCAAATTCTTCTTAACCAAAACAGGCCCTGACGGAGTAAACGGAATACGAAACCCAACCGAAAACCCTTCCCGCAACAAAGACGCCGCCGCCCCATCCGGATACCTACTTAGGAACGGCTCCATCTTTTCCACCCGAACCGGCGTCTCCCCCTTGCTATTGGAGTCCCCTCCACGCTGCTTGTTGCCTCTAAAAGACCGGGACGCACCATGTGACCCGCCGCAGACCGAGCATTCGTGCTTGAATTTGCACTTAGCTCCAAATTTACAACTTCCCTCATTGAACAAGAAACATAGCCCTTTTGCGGATGCTGCCGCAAAGTTGGACTGACCGCCCCCCCCCCCCCGCGTCCCCCCGAACCGGGGCCGTCACCTTCAACCACAAGGCAATATCCTTGTGATCCCACCGAATACCCGGCCGAACCGCCTTCCTCTGACGGAACTGCTCATCATAGCGCAGCCACGCCTGACCCCCATACACCCTGTACGCTTCCCCAATAGCGTCCAAGTAGCAGAAAAGGGCCGAACAACATTCGGGCGTTTTCTCGCCAATTACGCTTGCTAAAATTGCAAAGGCCTGCAACCAATTTGGAAAAGTACGCGGTATCAACCGATACCGCCTCTTTTCCTCATCCTCCTTCTTATTATCATCCTTTCTCACCCTATCCAAATTAAACTTCTCCAAGGGAAGCAGGGAAAAAATTTCCACGTACTCCCCCTTCCAAATGCGCTCCCGAACCTCCTGCTTCAGGTGGGCCCCCAACGGACCCTCGAAGCAAACATATACCTCCTCTTTCGCCTTGTCGTCTAACCGGACCCCCTCCTCTTCCACCGGCCCCCCTGCTTGCGTCTCCACAGACACCGAACTACACTCACCGGCCACTTTATTAGGTACACCTGTCCTACTGCTCGTTAACACTTAATTTCTAATCAGCCAATCACATGGCGGCAACTCAGTGCATTTAGGCATGTAGACATGGTCAAGACAATCTCCTGCAGTTCAAACCGAGCATCAGTATGGGGAAGAAAGGTGATTTGAGTGCCTTTGAACGTGGCATGGTTGTTGGTGCCAGAAGGGCTGGTCTGAGTATTTCAGAAACTGCTGATCTACTGGGATTTTCACGCACAACCATCTCTAGGGTTTACAGAGAATGGTCCGAAAAAGAAAAAACATCCAGTGAGCGGCAGTTCTGTGGGCGGAAATGCCTTGTTGATGCCAGAGGTCAGAGGAGAATGGGCAGACTGGTTCGAGCTGATAGAAAGGCAACAGTGACTCAAATTGCCACCCGTTACAACCAAGGTAGGCAGAAGAGCATCTCTGAACGCACAGTACGTCGAACTTTGAGGCAGATGGGCTACAGCAGCAGAAGACCACACCGGGTGCCAGTCCTTTCAGCTAAGAACAGGAAACTGAGGCTACAATTTGCACAAGCTCATCGAAATTGGACAGTAGAAGATTGGAAAAAACGTTGCCTGGTCTGATGAGTCTCGATTTCTGCTGCGACATTCGGATGGTAGGGTCAGAATTTGGCGTCAACAACATGAAAGCATGGATCCATCCTGCCTTGTATCAACGGTTCAAGCTGGTGGTGGTGGTGTCATGGTGTGGGGAATATTTTCTTGGCACTCTTTGGGCCCCTTGGTACCAATTGAGCATCGTTGCAACGCCACAGCCTACCTGAGTATTGTTGCTGACCATGTCCATCCCTTTATGACCACAATGTACCCAACATCTGATGGCTACTTTCAGCAGGATAATGCGCCATGTCATAAAGCTGGAATCATCTCAGACTGGTTTCTTGAACATGACAATGAGTTCACTGTACTCAAATGGCCTCCACAGTCACCAGATCTCAATCCAATAGAGCATCTTTGGGATGTGGTGGAACGGGAGATTCGCATCATGGATGTGCAGCCGACAAATCTGCGGCAACTGTGTGATGCCATCATGTCAATATGGACCAAAATCTCTGAGGAATGCTTCCAGCACCTTGTTGAATCTATGCCACGAAGAATTGAGGCAGTTCTGAAGGCAAAAGGGGGTCCAACCCGTTACTAGCATGGTGTACCTAATAAAGTGGCTGGTGAGTGTATGTCCTACCCCGGCACCTGGTGCCCCAACCACCGGCGCACCCCCAAAACCGCCACCTACCCCCCAAGCCGGTAACGGCGTCCCCCCAGCCGATCCCCAACCAGCAAGTAAACCCGCCAAACCCCCCAACAACTGCCCTAAGCCCCTACCTAAATCTCCCTGAGGGCCCCCAGCCCCCATCCCCCCAGACAACCCACCCAAAAAAGGCAATACAGTTCCCCAAGGTGCCTCACCTGGCTGCCTGGGTGCTGTGGTCCCAGCAGCCGCGGATCCGGATCCCTGCAGCTAACTCCTTGTCGCCAGACCAGATGGACCAGGAACCGGGTCTTCTTCCTGCAGTCCCATAGTGTCACCCACACTATGGACGTGGCGCCCGCTGCCCGCAGAAGGAGACGGTGAAGGTGCTGATGAAGAGGGGGCGGAGTCCAGGCATCCCCGCTCTCCCGCGCCGCAGAGCCTGCTGCCTCCTGCCTCATGGCCTGCAGCAGCTCCGTCCACGCAGCCATCTTGACCGCGCCGGGCAGCACTCCCCCCGCGCACCATCCCGGGGGAGGCCGCCGCTCCTGCTCCCGCTCCCTCGTCGCACCGCTGGTCCACTGCAGCAGGGGGTGACCGGGCCCGGCCACCCCTGGAGTCCCGTCTGCCATCTGGATTCCTCCCCCAGCGGGGAGGCCGGACGGGAGCGCGCCCGGCCGCCACCCGCCGAGAAGGGTCCCTGGTGGGGCTCCGGGCACGGCGCTGAACTTTAGGGGGGTTGTCCGGGCTGAGGCCCACCAGCGGGCGGGACCGCTGTGGACGGCGCGGACTGGGCTGCGGCTCGGCAGGAACATTCACTGCCCCGCGGAGGAGCTCCTGAAGCCGCTCCTCCATCCATCCTGCACCACGCGTGTCCGCTGCGGCCCGCAGCTCACCTATAAGGGCCTCCAACTCAGCCATCGCACCAGGTAAGTCAATGCTGTGTACGTTCCTAGATTCCCAGCAACGCTCACCAAAAAGGCCCCTGACCTATGGAACCCACCCCTTAAATAACCCCCTATTGCCTAGGGACCCCCCATAATTAAACGGACCAATACCCACCCCCCGGGGCTCCCTAACCCAACCCCTGTCATGTCCGCCTCCCTTAGGGCCCTGCCCCCAGTCCGGCTCTTTCTTACTTCTTTCCCATGGAGCATTGGTTGAAAAATAAGTCTCCATACACCAACTGGATCTCTTCAATGAGAACCACTGGTCCCCATGAGCTTTTAATTTTCAAAAACTTAAAGGGGTATTCCCATCTCACAAATGTAGTTTGTACAATTAGATATAGCCATACCAATATTATTACTAATAGAATGTATTTATATAAAATGTACCGTTTAGAAGATTTGCCTATTTGTATATCCATTGTCCCACACACATCAGTCAGGCCGTTGTCCCTAGTTATGACCACCGCGGCCATGTAGTAGTGGTGGTCAGCTTGCTCCTGTTCAAACCCGCTCTGAGGTAACTGCTGTATTGTGAACGTACATGGCATGAGCATGCAGAGACACATCTTAGGGTTGTAGCATTTTTGTCCGCGCTTCCAAAACGCAGAGAAACGGATCCTGTTCCAAGATCAATTCATCTCTATGGAGCAGGATCTGTTTATAAAGTCTGCGTTTTGGACGGATCCTGACCATTGCGTTTTGGACTGGTAGCGTCCAAAACACAGATGTGAAAGTACCCTAAGATGTATCTCCTCCTGCTCATGCAATGTGCTTTCACAATACAGCAGTTACCTCAGAGCGGGTTTGAAAAGGAGCAAGCCGACCACCACTACTACATGGCCACAGTGGCCGTAACTAGGGGCAACGGCCTGACTGATGTGTGCGGTACATGGATATACAAATAGGTAAATCTTCTAAACGGTACATTTTATATAAATACATTCTATTAGTAATAATATTGGTATGGCTATATCTAACTATACAGACTACATTTATGAGATGGGAATACCCCTGTAAGCTCAGCAGCAGCTTCTTTCTACTAAACCAGGGTCGGATTATGAGAATTTTTGGATGCTGGATGGAAGAATTTGCTGCATTATGAATAGCCAGCATTTTTACAGTTTTGAATGAGAAGGCTCATTCATTTTGTAGTTTTATTACAACCCCCGGGATGCACATGGGAGAGCATTGTGTGACTCTATATTAATAATGATGGCGGTAGATTATAGGTTCATACCTCGTGATATCGTTGGGGGTGTGAGAATAACTCTTTGGATGGTTTTTATGTGATACATTAAATAAACACTGGAACTGGATAGTTCACATCGTATAGTAAACCACATCAGAAGTCCGGGTGAAAAATAACAGTGTCAACCCTTCAAGTTGTATTTCCTGTTTGCAGTCACAAACAAGTAAGATTTCATGTCCTTACTTTACCTGTCCATAGTCGAAAAACATGCATGCTCAGCTAGACTAGGCTGAGTGTGCATGTTGCTTCCAAATGGGAGATGCAGAAGCTTTATCCCGCCTTAAATTTGATGTGTATGGCGACCTATTGGTTGGCGGACAGTCAGCAGACACTCATACATAAAACAGTTGCCGATCCTGTTGGTTTTGGAGTGTTTGTCCTACTTTTTTTTTTTCTTACTAGCTGTAGGATGTCTTCACATGTACAGACTTCTGTCCAAATTGTATCAAATCAATACTAACCTAAATCAATGTGTTTCCTCTTCCAGTAAACAGCAACAGGTCTTACAGATAGTAAAACTGGTCTGATTGGTAAGGGTGTTGGTCTGATTTATGGATGCTGACATTTGGCTAATTATTGGGAATTAATGAATTTTTGTACAAACGCTTGTTTCTGATAATTTCCCCCTGTAAGGCCTCTTTCACACGAGCGAGTTTTTCATGTGGGTGCAATGTGTGATGTGAATGCATAGCACCCGCACTGAATCCTGACCCATTAATTTCAATGGTTCTGTGTACATGAGCGTTTTTTTTCACGCATCAGTTCTGCGTTGCTTTAAAAACGCAGCATGTTCTATATTCTGTGTTTTTCACGCAGCCCTGGCCCCATAGAAGTGAATGGGGCTTCAGTGAAAAACGCATTGCACCCACTAGGAAAAAAACTGAACGCAATCGCAGACAAAACTGACTTGCAAAATGATGCGAGTTTCTCTGAACGCATCCTGGACGCATAAAGCCCAGAGCCAATCCGTATCGTACGTGTGAAAGGGGCCTAAGGCCTCTTTCACACAAGCGTGACAGATTAGGTCCAGATGCATTCAGTAAAACTCGCACCATTTTGCAAGCAAGTTCAGTCAATTTTGTCAACATCTCCTAGCAATCATAGCTTCCGGATGAAATGCGTTTTTAACTGAAGCCCCATGCACTTCTATGGGACCAGGGCTGAGTTTTTCATGCAACGCAGAACTGATGCGTGAAAAAAACGCTCATGTACACAGGTCCATTGAAATGAATGGGTCAGGATTCAGTGCGGGTGCTATGCGATCACGTCACACATTGCACCCGTGCGGGAAAACTCGCTTGTGTGAAAGGGGCCTAAAGGTGCCTCTGATCACGCAACCAAAAGATCAAATGCGGTGCCTAAAATCATTGTTTGGCGGCAGCGCATCGCTACATGTAAACAAGAACGTGTTGCCGAAAATACTGAAAATTGATTGGTGAGCAATGATCATTTATCACCCTTTCATTTTGCTTTGGGGCATGTAAAAGACCCTTTAAACAAGCACCAATTGTCTTGTATATCATCAATTGGTGCTCATTACTGGCCTGACATCAGCCTGTGTAACAGGTAAGAAATTACCTAGAGACAGGCAACCTTTTTACACCACCACCTAGAGACAGACAGCTATGTAAATACACACAGTGAGGTTACGGTAAGAACCACAATAAAAATCATTATTCTAACACTTAACCTATTTACTTATCACATGGATGTGTCCTGTGCGCTGGCCCAGCACATGTATGTCACGTAGGGGCGTGGCTATAGGGGAAGTGGCTGCTTTGGGGCCCAGGCCCACAAGAGACCTCCTCAGGAGGAAGACTAAAACATTTTATTATCACGGCCCCGTCAACAGTGTTATACAATGACATTATATACAGTGATACTGTAGGAAACAGATGGAGCGGCTGCTGGGCCTTGTCTGAGAGCTCAGTCTTGACTAACCACAGGAGTGGGGGTTGTACGTGAGTTGAGGGTTGTGAAGAAGTTGATGGGGGGGGGGGCGGCATTCAAAAAATTGCTGTGGGGCCCAGTCAATTGTAGTTAAGCCACTGATGTCACGTAACACTGTCGCTTATTAAATGTCATTATATGTAGGGTGTTACATGACTGATGCCATGTTTCCATGTTTCAGTTAGGCCATGGATACGTTGCACAGGACGGATACATGGGCTATACCATTCTACTGCATATAAGGGTCAGCCGTCTGATATAAGAAAGGTATATGTGCATAATGTTATATACATGTATATTAGAAAATTGTATGGTTTCCTATTATATAAACCAATAAGCTAAAAACTGGAATATCCATTTAATTTAAATAAAAAAACATTTAAAATAGTTGCACTTAGTTCATTATCATTTAAGAAAATGAATAGGAGCGATGAACATGAAGTATATCTCCCAAAATATGATCATATCATGACCAATATCTTTTAATTTGTGACCCTTTTCTTGGAGAGGCAGAAAACAGAGAACTAATAGCACATGGACTACATCGATTCCAGCTTATAGATATTGTGCCAGAATTCAGGCATCACTGCAGTTTACCCCAGATGTCTTCTTCTAACCCATGTGACAGGTGTACAGGAAGCTGAGCTCGAGGGGGCTGTTTGCTAGGATCTTCACAGAGAAGACCTGGTGGCGACGGATGATTTTCTTTCCTTGACTAGTCAGTGCTTGTGAAGGGTTAACACTAAGGTAACACGGCGTGGCTGTGGCGTGGTGCAGCAGTTTGCTTTCAGCTTTTTTTTCTTTACAACTGGGATCAGATCCAAAAAGGAAGATAGAGATATATAAAAAAAAAAGCCTAAGTCTAAAGCTGGCCGTACACCTTCAATAGCTGTCACCCGAATGCTCATTTCACCGACAGCTATTCCTCCTGACTCCCCCATATATGTGCATGCTCGGCTTGGCTAAGCATGCATGTGTTCTCAATGGGGAGAGTAGAGTGAGTTGCTGCTCTGGTGGCAGATCAGGCACTGAAATTCAACATGCCCGATTCTTGTTCTTGCACATCCCCATACACATAAGATAGTCGGTTAGTCCTGTTAAAATCAGTGATTTTGGCAAACTGTACACTTATGTGTATCGGTACCTTACCTCCAGCTTTGTAACCCTTACAATTCTGGAATATGTCGGGTAACACTAACAGCATTATGGTAGTGTTATCCAACACATTCCAGAACAATAAGGGTTAAATAGCAACATAAATCAGTATAATGCTATGTAACCCCCTTCAGTGCCGGAAGTTCAAGCCAGGGCCCGTGATGCGGGAGATGTCCGTGTCTCACGCTCGTCTGCAAGGGCCCTTAAATGGTTTTGCTGAGATTCTTTAAGTTTGTTTTTTTAGGTCATCAGTATCTGATCAGTGGGAGTCCGACACCTGGGACCTCCGCCGATCAGCTGTTTGAGAAGGCACCGGTGCTCACAGTAGCGCCGTGGCCTTCTTGCAGCTTTCCCTAGGCCATGTGACGACACGTTCATCAGTCACGTGGCCTAGGCGCAGCTCAGCCCCCGCTGTACTCGGTGAGCTGAGAGAAGGCAGCGATTGCCAGTGTCTTCTCCAACAACTCATCTCCGTGGATCCTGGGTGACAGACCCTCACTGATCTAGACGATAGGTCATCAGTTAAAAAATCTTGGAAAATCCCTGTAAATCCTGTAGAGCCACAATTTCACTAGTTAGGAATAGAAAACTGGTAAGTACAGCCGAGTAGCCTACCATTCCTTGCTTATATGCTCAGATGCTTCCTGAGCCCAGCACGGCGCAGGCATGAGGCCCTATGGACGCAGCTGTCATGATTTTAATATTAGGGCGTACGGTACTTATACTACTATATTAATGCATTTGTGAACACTCACTGTAAACACATTCAGCTTTTTTTTTATTTTTAGGCCCCTTTCACAAGTGAGTTTTCTTTGCGGGTGCGATGTGTGAAGTGAACGCATAGCACCCACAATGAATCCTGAGCCGTTTTTTTTCATGCATCAATTCTGCATTGCGTAAGAACTGGAGCATGTTCTATTGGCTGCACTCACACGAATGTATTTTGTTTCCGTGTTCATTCAGTTTTTTTTGCAGATAGGATGCAGACCCATTCATTTCAATGGGTCCGCAAAAATTGCGGACAGCACACCATGTGCTATCCGCGTCCGTATGTCCGTTCCGTAGCCCCGCCAAAAAAATAAGAGGCCTTAGGTTAGGTTTACAAACAACATCTCTTAGCAACCATCAGTGAAACACGCATTGCATCCGGACTTGCTTCAGGATGAAATGCGTTTTTCACTGAATCTCCATTCACTTCTATGGGGCCAGGGCTGCGTAAAACGCAGAATATAGAACATGCTGAGTTTTTCATGCAACGTAGAACTGATGCTTGAAAAAAAAAAACTTATTTACACAGACCCATTGAAATGAATGGGTCAGGATTCAGTGCGGGTGCTATGTGTTCACGTCACGCATTGCACCCGCGTGGAAAACTCGATCATGTGAATGAGGCCTTATAGTTGCATCCTCTTGGATGTATCCGCACTTCTCTATTCTCAGGTAAAGACTGAATGTTCATTAAGAGCCATAATCAATGGTGAATCGTCATGTATCAGGAACCCGGGGGTCTCTAGACTGGAGTTATATTGAAAGCGACAGAAGAATAAAGTAAAACAGTATCAGTCAGATCCGGCCGGACCTCCCGGCTCCTCCTGGCGTGTTAAGTCAATATGAACTGAAGAGCGTGATGTGTAAAGAGCATTGATTCCTGCTATGGTCAATAACCCTCTGGGCATTGCTGCACATTGAGCACCCTATGAACAATGTATGTGCAGCATGGACAGTATTACATTGACGCATTAATGCATTTTGTGCTCTTTTGCAGAAAAATCGTTAGATCGCTTTATTCACGCAATGCACGAAACTTTCACCTGTCAATTTAAGGGTTCATATGCGGCAGATTTTGTTGCAGAAATTTCCTGCGACGGAAAATCAGTTCCATTCATCTTAAAGGGGTTGTATGAGTTATTTAAAACCTTGGGAAACCCATGTAAACAGCCAAAAATAACAAATGAATAGATACTCACCTGTTTTCTCCTCTGTTTCTTCCTGTCCTGCGCTCCAGTCCAGTGCTATTTGTTTTGCTGGCTGCAGTGGTGATGTTCTGTGCACACAGGTCACGACTGCAGCCAATCACTAGTCTCAGCAGAGATGTCCCATGTGTGGCTGAGGCCAGCGATTGGCTGCAGTGGTGACGCTCTGTGCACACAGTGTCCCGTGCGTGGCTGAGGCCAGCAATTGGCTTCAGTGGTGACCTGTGCGTGGACAGTCACCGCAAGCAAGAAGATGACGTCAGCAGCGGGAGGACCAGAGCACAGTGCAAGAATAAACAGCAGAGAAAACAGGTGACTGTCCATTTATTTGTTATTTTAGGCCATTTACAGGGGTTGCCTGATTTTTATATAACTCTGACAACCCCTTTAATGGGGTTGTTTTGGTGGCTAGCGCATAGTTTTCTGCAAGCCCCATTCAGATGAAAGGAACTAATTGTCAGTCACAGGAATTTCTGCAACAAAATCTGCAGCTTGTGAAGACACCCTAAAACTTAAAGGGGTTATCTGGCTTAGCAAAGCCAAACTAAGGAATTTTGAGTTCATAGAGGGATCTCCTGATTAGGAGCCTCATTTATAAGCCAGAACAGAAATCAGCTGAAAAGAGTGTCTCTTGTTCTGGAGAACCTAGCGTGTCAGTTTTATTTCAAAGAGCATGGTGTAATGTATCACTTCCCCTGTGGGGGCGCTGCAGGTAAATTGAACACTTGCTCACCATTCCTCCACTCCTTGCTCATGGACACACACGCTCATGTGTGTACAAATGAAAATGAATATCATTAAAATACATATAGCTCAGTCCCTGTTTATATGGCTTGGAAGGGTGCAAAAGTTAAATAAAAAAAGTCTCGCCTTCCACCAATGCTCTGGGTCCACCTGTGAACTCCTTTGTCCTCCCCACGGGACCAGAAGTATGATGTGCAGGCTACACGATTATCACTATTGCTGTCCTCAGCATCTGTTCATGCACAGCATGTGACCACTGCCACCACCAGGGGTGGACTGGGAACTAAAAGTGGTCCCATGTTGTAGGCGGCTCCAACACAAGTAGGCGGCAGGTCAGCAATACAATAGTGCAAAATACCATCCTGGGAGAACCTAATACCGCAGTGCGGCACAATATATTGCCCCAAAAGCTGTCCCTCTTTGGTGGCCTTCAATAACTCCCATTTTCTGTCCTCCTCCTTCTCCAGTTGTCTCTGATTAGGATATGGAGCAGGGGGATTGGGAGGTGAGATGTAGGCCACAGTAGTTGAATTCAGGAGGACATGGGCAGTCGCTGGCCAAGTTCATGAGAACATGATTTTCACATCATTAATGACCACTGAGAGCTCATTATGTACCCGGGCAGCAACAGAGAGGAGGGCTTGGGCAGCCCACGTCCCCTGGGCATCGGTCCACCTGGAAGTTTCCCTGTAAGGTCTACAGCCAGCTCGCCCCTGGCCACCACTGAGACCATTGATTGGCTAGTGATGGTAACATGAATGCAGGTAACACATCACTATCCCAGTCTAGCTGGGACAGGAAGCTTGGAGCATGGAGATCAGTGCTGGATCCGAAATGTCAGTGTCAGGTGGGATTTTTTTTTGTTAATCCCCAGCCATATAAACAGGGGGTCCCCATGTCAGAGAACACCTTTCAGTTCAATACACAGTGCTCACTAAAGAGAGTCCTCGTATTCATGAGTTCCTGATGTTTCCCGTCCTCCCTGCCCCTCATGTCAGGGAGTCATGGTGAGCTGGGACCTTATGAGTATGAGGACTCTCTGGCATGTGTTAAAGCTGTGACGGCTTGGTTAATTCAAGTAGGTGACTCAGATAGGACAGCATAAAACCGGTGACATATTACATTTAAGTGCATAATTAATAATTCATGTCTAGGAGCCACAGTAAATAATTAAAAGGGAGGATGTCGTCAACAGATAGATGAAGTCTAGTAGATCAAAAGGAGGATGCTGCCGACAAGAGAGTCAATCGTACTCCACTTATCTCTACAGTCAGAAATCTTAAAGGTTAATGTCATTGTGTGAAAAGATTTCCATTTGTTGTCTAGGACATACGAATGAGATTCTTACTGATGAGGGAAAACCATAAGAGACCAATTTGTGAAGGAAGAACTTTGGCCTGAAAAAGCAGTGACACAAAGATGTCTAACAACCCCTATAAAAGCTTGTTATCATTGTCTCCACTGTAAGAAGTGCAACAATTACCATTTACATACTAGACAGAGGTTTCAAATCCTTAAAGGGGTTGTCCCATGAAAAATATTCAGCATTTTTCAAACCAGCACCTGGATCTGCACATTTTTGTAATTGCATTTAAAGGGGTTATCCCATGACTAATGTAAAAAATGAAAATCAGACATCATATAGTACATGAGAATCTCTTTCTAACAAAGCTAGACCCAGCCCTGTACCTCACATGGATCCAGAGATCTCCCCATTCATTGCTCTGCTAGCAGCTGACAGCTGAAGGGGAGTGTCTTTTCTGCTGCAGTTTAAGGGGGCGTATCTCAGCTCTCCCTATCACAGCTCAGGAGGCGTGTCTCAGCTCTCCCTATCACAGCTCAGGAGGCGTATCTCAGCTCTCCCTATCACAGCTCAGGAGGCGTGTCTCAGCTCTCCCTATCACAGCTCAGGAGGCAGGGGAAGCATAAAGCCAGTCTTCCGCAGGAAAAGTAGGTCCTAAATCCTAGTCCCATTGCAAAAAAGGATTGAGCTTGTTAATGACTTGTTGTTTACTAGTTAGCAAATTTTTCAGACTTTTTAACCTGGTTGAAGAATATAATGAAAAGCCTAGTTTCACATTGTTTGATGATCTCATTTACTTGGTTGGATAGGAAATTCCAAATTTGAAGGTACTTATAAAAGTCACGTTTGTCTAGATGGAAAGTGTTCCTTAAGGTGGAGAAGGTACTAGAAGGGAATTTCCATCATAGAGTTTGCAAGGTTCTCCATACATTGGATGCAGAGTTTAAGGGGTTGTGCAAGAATGGATGAAGGGTTTGGCAAACTTCCCAACTTGGTCAGCCCTGTAAAGGGAAGATCACTTGCCTGCTTCCCAACGATAGATCCTTGCTCTTTCTCCTCCCGGCCTGAGATGCTCTGCTGCACTCCCTCACTAAAAACCTTCCAGTTTGACACCACCTGCAGCCCAATAGCTGGCTGCAGCAGTGACCTGATCCCCTTGCGTCATGTCATAAAGGGGAGTTGGTGGCGCTATACAGATAGATTTTATTGAATAACTCAGGGGCTATGTAGATTTTTTTGTATGGTACAACCACTTTATTAAAAATGTAGTATAGCCATTGAGTTATTGATTGTTCACTGAAATCTGTATAGTGTCACTTGCTGTTTACCCTTTTTCTAAATTCTCTGTCCAGCTCACTGAGGTGGACGCACACGCTCAGTTCTATCCTTCAACTGCCACCAGGGGGCTCTGAGGGCTTGGGAAGCTCTTCTGTGCACCAAAGACCTAAATTATATATCACTAAAAAGTGAAATATCTCAGGAACAACATACATACATAAGGTATCATAGAATATGTAGAATATATATGCTGTAGACTTCATTTATAGGTGGGTATCTTGCTATTCTGACCTCTGGGTCCTATGATACCTTCTTAGATGTGCTTGATATGTGTTAGGTCTGAAGTTTTTGCCCACCGCACTCCTGCTGTCCCGTGATGACACAGACGTCGTGCCACCCACCATGCCATTCAGCGTCCTGGTCACCAGTGTCCTCTCCATCCTTCATCATCTTGCCTAGTGTGCCCATAGCGGACCGTGCGTGCTCCCATCCAGCCTTTTAAAGGGCCAGTATACTCACTATACCTTTCTAGCCAATGGCAGAGAGTGCCTGAACTTAAAGGTTTCCTGTAACCATCAAAGGTGTTTGGAAGACGTGTGCTTCAGCGATTTTCCTGTGTATCCAGCCTGTGTACCCCTAACCTCACCGTGCACCAGGATATCTGTCTTCATTTGTCCTGGAAAACTGGCTCAAATGAAGATAAATGTGCTGGACCCACTGGCCCTGCCATCGCAACTCCCCCTCTTCGGTAAAGTGGCGAGGGTGGCGCAGGATTGTGGCAAAATTTGTCACAAGTGTCTTTAAAAATTTTGTGACTTTTGTACACAAAAAAAGTGGTGCAGGAAGAGAATAAATCTCTCCCAAACTCTTGCAATTTTTTTGAGATCTTACATGTGACCGACAACACTTATCCGTAAAGTGGCTGGGAGTGGGCAGAGCTAGACTGGGCACAAAGTTATCGTATTCAATGCCAGGAACCTGGGGTAGATTATACCTGAGAACCTCACCACCTCCTTTGCTGGTGTAGATTTCAGTTCTGGTGCACGGACCTACACAGCTGAGTAAATATTAGGTCTTATGCACACGACCATCTGTATTTCACAGCCGTCCATGTGACGTCTGTGTTGCATCCATTTTTTGTGGACCCACTGACTTTAATGTCTGTGGTCCACGTTTTGTAGCCAGGTACAGGACATGTTCTACCCTTTTGTTGAACTGAAATACGAATGTGAAAAGCACATGGGTCATCTGTGTGCTTTCCACATCTATGTGTCCATTCCGCAAAACTGAACATGTCCTCTACTTGGCCATAAAATGTGGACCACAGACCCATTAAAGTCAATTAGACATGGACATCTTCCCATTTGTATTTTACGGATCCACATTTTGGGGGCCGCAAAATATATACAGTCATGTGCATGAGCCCTTAATCAATGGCTCCCCATACAGTATGTGTATGTAAATGTTAATGTGATGTTAATTGGATTCTCCTTTAAAGCTACACAACATGATGTTCTTATGCAAGCCTCGTATATGCCTTGTGGCCATGTGCTGAAAAGTATACATTATGATTCAGCTTCTCATTTCCATTAATTGTTTTCACTTTACAGGATATTCTCATCATGTCCGTAACTGGAGGCCACATTATAAAACATATTCCGCAGCGCTGTACAGATATTGTCACCACTCACATCAGTCTATGTCCCCAATAGGGTACACAGTCTAGATCTCTAGCATGGGTCAATTTCTTAGGGTAGGTTCACATCACCGTTTTGTTTTCCTTTCTTTTGATACTTTGTGGAGGACTTTTTTCCATCTAAAATAATGGATCTCAGGATGTATAAGATCCTGCTGGATTTGAGCAACCCAGATGTAGCCCCTTATTTTCACAAATGGGAAGCAGACCTGCAACTTACCTTTAAATCGGAAGACATTTTGAAAATGTGTACGTTCTCTCATGGATTATCTATAGCAGCCCATGCAAAAGATGGTAGGCGGTATTACTGACCGGCGATCCTACACCGAATGTTACCTAATGTATCCAATTTATGTTGGAGATGTGACCAGGAAGAGGGAACCATGTTGCATATATGGTGGTCTTGTCTTATCATAAATAACCTTTGGATCCAGATTCTCCAGGTTTATGGCAAATTCTCTGGGAAGTCAGTGTTCAGTTTAACTAAGGTGACCCTTCTCTCTCTGATTCCAGGGACTATAGCCCAAGTGAAAAGGAGCGCTCTGAGTTTCTTTCTCACAGAGGCAAGAATAGTGATACTGAGACACTGGAAGTCGAGGGTTGCACCCTCTCACTGTGAATGGGCTGCTGAGCTATGTTATTTACCCGTGAGGATACAAAGGGTCCATCTAGTGCATCTAATTAGTTATAGATGATGATCGGCCTTATTTTTCATGATACAGAACAAGACACTTTTTTTTTCCTTACAGATTCCACATTTTACAAACCTCTGTGCGTCTCTGTATGCAATTTGAGGCATACAGTACAGAGGTATGGTGTGGGGCTATAGAAGGTTAAAGGTGTTCTATTGTGGATCCATGCAACAGGTCAGCTTTCTTGGTGGATGGAGTTTTGGCAGCCAAAACCAGGAATGGATCATAAATGTAGAGAAAGTATAAAGGACAGGTACGACTTCTCCTCTTTTTTTAATTCACTCCTGTTTTTGGCTTCCAAAACTGCATCAGGAAACCTGACCATGTGGCCGTACCCTTATAGAAGTCATGGTCTTTCCAGTGCAGAACATCTCTCATCATCTTTAGATAAAACAAAAAGGTAAAAGGTACCATGTACAAATCCACTTCCACACATACACCCCCGCTGTCCCTCCCTGTCCTAACTCAGGAAAGTACCCTCAAAAACACAACCGAAAGATCACTGTCAACAGAACGCACCTTGATAAGTAAAGTCCTTTCTACCTGCTATGAAAGCACCTTGTTAATAGGGAAGCTATCAGCAATTTTCATGATGCAAAACTCCTGACAGTCCTAGACAGGGGGGGAGGATAGCAGGTAATACAATGGAGTGCTGTAAAATGAACTTTGAATACCCCACTTGAAGCACACTGCCGGAGGACCCGCAGGCTAGGGTGTTTCAGTCTCAGTTTAAGGCCTCCGGCTGTTCCATGCATTGGAGACCGCAATTTGCATTCCCCAATGCACCGGCAACATCCTTTAGGCTGACATAGACAGATCCAGACCCATTCAACTTGAATGGGTCCGTGATCCGTCCGCACCGCAAAAAAAATAGAACAGTTTTATTCTTTTATGGTGCGGAGGCACGCAGAGAAACCCCACGGAAGTGCTCCATAGTACATCCGTGGGGTTCTGTGCCTCCTTTCAGCACCACATCTTCCATATTCCGGACCCATTCAAGTGCATGGGTCCGCATCTGTGATGTGGTGCACAAACGGCCGGGGCCCGTATATTGCGGACCCACTGTTTGCAGGCCGCAATATGTGTACGGTCGAGCAGCGGCCGTGTGCATGAGGCCTAAGGCCTCTATGATGTGAGCATATTGAAATCCACAGAGGGGAGGAGTCGTGGAGCAGCGCATACACTGAGCCTGGATCATTGCAGCCTGTGAGCACGCCCCCAGTGCACTTCTAGTATTTGGGATTCAAAGCTTCTCAGCACTATGGTGATTAAAACCAGGGAGAGAGGTATGTACTACCGTATGAGCCTGCTCCATATGCAGTGGGTGCTGGCTGTGTTATACATCTGACGTATGCCTGCTGTGGCCAACATTGGTGATAACTGTCTGTATATGGAACTGTAAAATGTGAGATGAGATGTTGTGGCAGCTACTGTGGAATAGGTCTAGCTGGCCTCAGACCCACAGCACTGTATATCTCTGTGACACAAAAAAAGTCAATGGAGTCTGTTTTCTAAACCATCAATCACTATAATGCTACAACAGAGTACACAAGAAAGCCATTAACATTTACCCGCTCCGTCACGCCCCTCCCTAGATAGAAACTAACATTAGTCATGTAATCTGGGGCTTACAGTACAATATACAGTCTGGCAACTTAAAATCATACAAGTGACTGATAAAAAGGGTTTGGCATCTAGCTAGGATGTGGCATCAGTGTTAGATACTGTAGGTGCAAGTTGTACGTCTGGGACCAGTACAGGGCTCCTAAAGTGAACAGAGGCCGGCCGCACATGCACGGCAGATCTCCATTCGCTACTATGGGAGTTCTACAGACCCATAGCAGTAAACATAGAGGTGGCCGCTACTGATATGGGACTTCTGAAAATAGCTGAGTGCGCTCATTTGTCTATTTTCGGAACCCCCATAGCAGTGAATGGAGAGTACATCGCTCATGCACAGTGTGCTCTTCTTCCCTTTGGAGGAGCTGTTCTGGAGATAGGAGCAGGTCTCTGATGTAGGCCCTGCACCTATTTGACATTGATGGTATATCCTAGCAATGGGCCAATCCTCTTTAAAGAGGCTCTGTCACCAATTTTCAACCTATGTCATTAGATAAATAGGCACATAGGGCTCTTAATCCTTTCCCCACACATACCTTTATATGCCAGAAGCAATCAGCCAATAGCCAGGAAAACGCACTTTTTGTCTGAGCACTGCATCTACGAGGCCCTTCATGCTCCTAACACCGCTCTGCATCCTATAAACACGCCCCCTTCTTCTTGATGGACATCGCTAGACCCTCCGGTCTAGCGCTGAAATCCCGCGCCTGCGCACTGACCCGATGTACAGCGCGTGCGCACTACATAGAAAGCGCTTGAAGAGTTCGGCGCTGTAATCGTAGTGCACATGTGCCGTACATCGGGTCAGTGCGCAGGCGCGGGATTTCTCCGGTCTAGCGCTGTCCATCAAAAAGAAGGGGGCGTGTTTATAGAATGCAGGGCGGTGTCAGGAGCACGAAGGGCCTCGCAGATGCAGTGCTCAGACAAAAAGTGCGTTTTCCTGGATAATGGCTGATTGCTTCTGGCATACTAACCTCCATAATTCAACTGTATTGCCAGCCACAGGACGATGATACAGTTTCAGGCCTCATGCAGACGGCCGTTACTTGGCAGCTCTGTGCATTGGGGACCGCAATTTGCGTTCCTGCAGTGACAGTGTCAGCCTGAACCAATTCCAAGGGCCAAAAAAGAAAACTTAAAGGGGTTGTCTCACTTCAGTAAGTGGCAGTTATCATGTAGAGAAAGTTAAAATTACTTGCACACTATAGGAAAAAGCGTCAACCTCTCTGGTGGCCAGGACCATGTGAGCGCACATAGGCGGGTGCTTTTTCCAATATTGTGCAAGCACGACCACCACTGATGGATTGCAGGGTGGTCTGTAACCATGGAAACGAGCAGTGGATAATGTGATGGAAAAATGAATCCAGCCAGCAAAGGAAACAATATGGCCAATCACAATACATTAGTAAGTGGCTTGTATTCACTTTCTCTACATGATAAAGGCCGCTTACTGAAGTGAGACAACCCCTTTAAAGGGGTATTACCAACTGAAATAGTAATACTATATTTATGGCATATTGAACATGCAGTATATATCATAAATGTCTATTTACACTTCCAGGACTCCCATCTACTGGGAGAATACATGAAAGATACATGTGATCAGCTACAAGACATAGACATACATGACTGTTACCAGATGCTTGGGCGCCGCATAGAATGGTATTGGGAGCCGCATGTGGCCCCTGGGCAGCAGGTTGTGCACCCCTGGATTAGGCTGTAACTTTCTCCCTTACAAATACAGCTGTGTCTCTGATATGTGCATCATCATGTTTGAACTGTCATTCAATAAATACAAACACCATTGTGACACCATTAGAATTAATCAAGGGCAAAAAGAAACTGTTGTGAAATCACAATAAAACACAGCCTACTAATACAGACATCTGTGCCATCACTTCAATGGAACACAGCCTAGGAAGAACACTATTGTGAGATCAGTTCAGTAACACACATACCGAAATAACGTCAATAATGTGTGACTATTTCTATAGCGCCAACATATTCCGCAGCGCTTTACAATTCAAGGGTTCATGTACAAAGAGTCATAAATAACATAGCAACAGACAAGTCCATTATTACAACAAGAGGAATGAGGGCCCTGCTCGCTAGAGCTTACAATCTATGAGGAGATAGGGGTGACACGAAACGAAAAAGTACTTGTTTTGTACAATGGTCCAGCCATCTTGGGAGAATAAGGAAGCAGATATAGAGCTGTATGAGCCGGTCAGCAGCTAGTGTATAGAGTGCTTCTAGGTGCGATGGGGGGGGATGAGTTTAGTGGCGGATCAGGTTCAGGGAATGATGAATGAGCTATGTATGGAGAAGAGTTAGATCAGGGGAGGTGATAGGCCAACCTAAAAAGATGTGTTTTTAGGGAGCGCCTAAAGCTGTACAAGTTGTGGTTAAGTCTGATTTCTTGGGGTAGGGCATTCCATAGAACCGGTGCAGCTCGGGAGAAATCTTGGAGCCGAGAGAGAGAGGTTCATATTTTTGTGGAAGTCAGTCGTAAGTCATTGGCTGAACGGAGAGCATGGGTGGGCTGATAAACAGAGATAAGGGAGGAGATGTAGGGGGGTGCAGCACTGTGGAGGGCTTTGTGGGTGAGGACAAGCAGTCACAATAAAACATACCCACAAAATAAATACTACTGTGACGTCTTCACAATAGAACACAAGTAAGATATGAATACAGAGACTATTGTGACATCATCACAAAAGAACAAAGGTAAGGAATAAATGCAAACAATATTGTGACATCTCAACATACAATGAATACAGAGTTCACTGTGACATCACAAAAGAGCTCTGTCTAAGGCTCTAGCTACACAACGACATTTGTCATGCGACAATAAGTCGCGCAACAAAAAGAGCACAACTAAACTGCGACGTGTGGAGCAACATTTATGTCGCAGCGATGTTGCGTGACACTTTTTGTAATGATAGTGAATGGTGTTGTACTGTGACATGCGGCATTCTGAGACGCAACAACTTGAAATGCCAGCTTTCAAAGAAGGTCAGAACCATTGTTCTATCTGCTACCAATCCCAAGATATGAGCAGCTAAAGCAGCCCTCCCGTCTTCAGTCTGGTTTGCAGCAGCAGCAGAGCCGGGCACTTAGGAGCTGTTTTCCTGCAGAATAAAAGTGCTTTTCCTGGACATGTAATACAGACACACAGTGCACACAGGTATGTCTGGGATGTGACATGTAATACACACACAGTGCACACAGGTATGTCTGGGATGTGACATGTAATACAGACACACAGTGCACACAGTTATGTCTGGGATGTGACATGTAATACACACACACAGTGCACACAGGTATGTCTGGGATGTGACATGTAATACAGACACACAGTGCACACAGGTATGTCTGGGATGTGACATGTAATACAGACACACAGTGCACACAGGTATGTCTGGGATGTGACATGTAATACAGACACAGAGTGCACACAGGTATGTCTGGGATGTGACATGTAATACAGACACACAGTGCACACAGGTATGTCTGGGATGTGACATGAAATACAGACACACAGTGCACACAGGTATGTCTGGGATGTGACATGTAATACAGACACAGTGCACACAGGTATGTCTGGGATGTGTCTGCAATCTTCTTTGGGGCACTGCTGTTAGTTATATAGGTGAAAATGAGGTGACATACTCCCTTTAAATTCAATGACATCTCCTCTGATGTAGATGTTCTGTTTCCTCATCTTCTCTGTTCGTCCCAGACCTCCATGACAACTGCTTTCAGCCACATCTTCTTTCTGCAGAGATTGCCACACATACATCTTAGTAAAAATGCCCCCTAAATTGCCTCCATTAATAATAGTGCCCAGAATAGTAATAATGCCCCTATAATGCCTCCATTAATAATAATGACACCTATAGTGCCTCCATTAATAATAATACCCCCCCCAATTGTGCTCCTATTAATAATGCCTGTATACTGCCCACAGAAAAAAAGTCCCCTAAAATGCCCCTAGTTATAGAAATGCCCCTACAGTTCCTATAGCAATAATACTCCACTACTGTACCCCAGTAAAAATGCCCATATAGGGTCCCCAGTATTAATAATGTGCCCTATAGTGTCTCCACCAATAATAACGCCCCCCATTGTTCCTTCATAATGCCCCTATACAAAAAATCCTCCTACAGTGCTCGTACAGTCCTCTCGTATTAAAAAATGCCCCTAGTTAATTCCCCCGTAGTGCTCCAGTGTTATAATCACCCCAGTACCCCCAGTAATGTCCCTTATACTATCCCCAGTACTAAAAATTCCCCCATAGTGCTCCCAGTAATGCCCCTTATAGTGTTGCCAGTAATGTCCCCCATAGTGCACCTGAAATAGTAATGTCTTCCATAGTGTCCCTCCAGTAGTAATGTCCCCCACAATTCCACCCCCCATGGGTTGTTCAATTATTAATATTCTACATTTTTCAGACCAACAGCTGAATCCGAATACTTTTGTAATTGCTTGTACTTAAAATGTATTATAGCCACCGACTTATTCAATAAAATCTTTATCTTTATAGTGCCACCTGCTGTTTTTTCTTTTCCCTATTTCTTTGTCCACCTTGCACATGCTCAGTCCCATTCTTCAGCTAACACTAGCCCTTCTGTTAGAAGCTGTGACAGTTACAGGAAGAGAGTGGCAGCAGAAAGGACATGCCCCCTCACAAAGGACACTCCCCTGAGCTGCCAGTTTGAAATAAATGTAGCCGAGCAACTGAAGCAATGAATGGGGAGATCTCTGGATCCATGTGAGGAACAGGGCTGGTTCTAGCTTTGTTTTTGTTTTTTTTTTACCTAAAACTCAGGACAACCCCTTTAAATGGCACTTAAAAAAATTGGGGAAACAAATTCTTGACAACGTTGCGCCAAAGTCACATGTGCAATATTGAGCAAAGTCAAGATGTATCCCTAGCCTTATAGCTTGCACCAGTGTCAGCCTGGGACCACCTACAGAATCACTGTTCACACACGATGTTTCATCAGTAGGCCCAATGTTGAGACCAGATGGACAGGTCAAAGTCATTGGCACCTGCACAATTTGAAAGCGCATCATTTTGCTGTAAAATCATGAGGCCATTGGCCACTGTTAGTGAATAGTACATTATTTTGCCTGGTTTAAGTCCCGGTGATTTGATACTTGTTTTATAGACCTTTGTTAGGTTTCATGTTCACTTTTCGTCAACTTAAAGGGATATTCCAGTTACATAAATCTATGTTTTAGACTAACTCATCATCAATAAGTACCTATAATGTCAATTTCACAAATTTACCGTTCAGTAGTTATAAAAGTAGTTTTCTTTCTCTGCTACCCACTGTGTTTCCTAATAAGCTACCATGGCATCGACCTGTAGTTCTGAGCCTTTGTTAGGTCGAGCATGCTCAGTGTGTTGCTATCAATTCTCTAGCTAAGGGCGTGTTAGTGTGCTGCTGATTACTGAGGAGAGGGGCGTGACAACACTGTATATCAGGCAGCCAAAAAACATCAACACTCACAGCAGGAAAGCTAGGCATTGTGGGGATTGTAGTTTTGTGAGGGAAGATCAGGCCCTATAACACTGTCAGTGTGTTGTAGGCTCACACAGGAGCTAGACTAATGGATTGCAAGGTAAAATGAAGCTCTGGTTATATGTATAGGTATGGGTTTTGGTTGGGTCACAGCTTGCAGCCTTAATGCAGTTTTTCAAAAATGAAGTTACTTTACCGGAATACCCGTTTAAAGGAGCACAAGTCAGCAGGATCAACACTTTTAAACCAGGCATAAGGTAGGGTTGATTCTGGTGAGTAAAACAATACCTGTCTTGTGAAAATCATTTGCTGCATTCCCGAGAAAAAAAAAAGACATTATGTACGCAAATGCCAATGCTCGCCATGCCCCTAAACCAGTGATTTTCAACCAGTGTGCCTCCAGCTGTTGCAAAACTACAACTCCCACCATGCCCTTCTGTAGGCTGATAGCTGTAGGCTGCCTGGGCATGATGGGAGTTGTAGTTTTGCAACAGCTGGAGGCACACTGGTTGAAAATCACTGCCCTAAACCACAGATCAACCCCAAATTTATACAGGCCACTGTATAATGGAACTGGTATGGATCCGTTATGCTGGCCATAGACTTCTATTATGACGGAATGTAAAACGAAATGTCTATAAAGGCATTCCGTTATGCATTCTGTCAGAGAATTACGTTATGTGCCGAGACACCGCAATCCATAATGTAATTCACAACATACCACTGATGGAAATCACTGACCAAAACACTGACGTGTGAATAAGGCTTCATGCACACGACCGTATGTATTTTGTGGTCCGCAAAAAACGGATCCGAAAAATATGGATGACATCCATGTGCATTCCGTATTTTGCGGAACGGAACAGCTGGCCCCTAATAGAACAGTCCTATCCCTGTCCGTAATGCGGACAATAATAGGACATGTTCTATTTTTTTGCGGAATGGACATATGGACATACTGAAACGGAATGCACATGGAGTAACTTCCGTTTTTTTTGCGGACCCATTGAAATGAATGGTTCCGCATATGGTCCACAAAAGAACGGAATGGGCACGGAAAGAAAATACATTCATGTGCATGAGCCCTAAAGGCCTTAGGCTACATTCACACCACTGTATGCGTTTTGTGGTCTGCAAATCGCGGATCCGCTAAATGCGGATACCGGCCATGTGCATTCCCCATTGTCAAAATGTTTAATTTTGTCCACCAAACAGAGAAGAATTGGACATGTTCTATAATTTGCAGCTCGGCCACACGGACACAGACCGCACGTATGTCCTGATTTTTTGCAGTCCCATAGAAATAAATGGGTCCACGTACAATATGCCAAAAATGCAGATCAGACGCGGCCCAAACATACGGTGATGTGAAGGAGGCCATACAGACGTGAGGTGGGCCTTCCAGGTCTCTCTTCCTTTGTGTTTGTGGCTGAGCTCCATGGTGTGCAGGAATGCTTTTGTAGAAGTACAGTGCAGAAGGAGCTGTCAGAGGTCTGGCTTTCTGAATGGGTCTAAAACTGCACAGACTGGAAAAACATGGATTATTTTCCACCTGTCAGTCAGGACACAAAGGTCTCTCAGCTGGAAGCTGTGTGATTAGTGGGGCACACGTGCTACGTAGCCATCAGCAGTGGACAAACCAGTTTCCAGAACACATTATCCTTTACGTAGGACAATGCATCGGCTAGAACTGGACAACATTTGTGTACAAAGGTCTGACAAGACTGTAGAAATTTTTTTTATATAAACAGCGCCATCCTTGTAAATGGTCAGTGTTGGTATTGCATCTTGGCCCCATTCAAAAGTTGCAATACAAGATGCAGCCAATGGAGAAGAGCAGTGGATGTTTCCAATTCATGGTGGTGCCCAAACGATTGCCCCTTCTCTCAGAAGTGGAATTTTTCCCAGCTAATAAGACAGATCTATTTAGCCTAGAAAATCAAGGGGGTCATTTATCAAACTGGTGTAAAATAGCACTGGCTTAGTTGCCCCTAAGGAGCAAAAGAGGAGCTGTCCAAAATGAAAGGTGGAATCTGATTGGTTGCTATGGGCAACTAAGCCAGTTCCACTTTACACCAGTTTGATAAATGACGCCCTAAATGTACAGCTTTGAACAAATCACGGAAAAAGGTGCACTGCAACGGTAAACGCAATTGACAATATATGGCTAACCCTCACGCTGATGTTAAAATGAGACTTTCGCCAATATATTCTTATATCAAGAACATACCAGAGCCCGAGCACACCGTCAAGGTATCTCAGGCTGGCATGGGACCTAACGCTAACCTGCCTATGCCGTATGGGCAATTACGGAAGGAGCATACAGGCCGACACACAGCAACCTACTCCTAGTTACCTCCAGCGTGAGATCACGCATCCAATGGGAGGAGGGAGGAGACTGTGAGTCCCACCTACCAATGACTCATGTGACTCAGGCTGCACAGGTGCACCTGAATGTTACCATAAGATCTAAGTCATGGCACAATCAACCTGGAGTTGCCACACCTCCAGGTGTAAATGTACATACACAATCACGGAGAAAAAGTGGTCAAAAATGGCAGAAAATGCTGAAAACCCCATATGCTGATGCGCATATCAAACCGGGGGAGCAGTTCCTGCACATGTCATCCGTTCCTGAACGTAATCCCCAGCAAAAATGCATACAACGGAGGATGCCTGCAGCGGACCACATGTACCACAAAGACATCCCACACAGGAGAGCCAAATGTGCGGATGTGACAAACTATATAATCAAACAAATCACTAATAAAGGTGCACTGCGGCGGTAAATGCAATTGATAATATATGGCTAACCCTCACACTGATGTTAAAATGAGACTTTCGCCAATATATCCTTATATCAAGAACATACTGGAGCCCGCGCACCGCGTCAAGGTATCTCAGAGTGGCACGGGACCTAACGCTAATCTACCTATGCCAGGCAATTACAGAAGGAGCCGATGCCACAAAGCATCACGCATGTGAAAAAGTATCTATTCCCCTTCTGAACACAGTACAATTATAAAATCTACATGAACGGCCGAAATTACAGTCTGTTTTTTTTCTAATAAACTGCATTAACTATTCAGAGCTGAAATCTCATACATCCGGTGCTGGATTGGAATCTGTGTGTTTTGTCCATTGTTGATTTTCATTCTGGAAAGTGTCATCGTTACACTAGATTCTATCCAGTATTTTCCTATAGGCAGGGAGGGGACACAAAGTAGGAGGGGTTCACTGATGGGGTGTGCGATTTATGAAAAAAAAAAAAAAAAAACTGTTTTGTTTTCAAATGTTTTACTAATCCATTGTCCTGTATGTATAAAACACGGAGGATTAGTAAGGCAAAGGATGCAAATTCAAATTAAAGGGATTCCAAAAAATTTTTTTTGCTGAAGGCAGGGAATTTTAGAAAATAAAAAATAACAGCTTTATTCATCCACCAAATCCCCAGCTCTTTTCAGGATGCCGCTTCGCCTATTTTTAAAGTGCTGCAATGATTAGGTATTCAACACCCCCCCACAGTTAGCATGTCATCGCTGCAGCACCGTTCTTGTTGCAGAGATGACATGGCGTGTCTGACAACAATGAAAACCAAGAGAACTGGATGAGGCTCAGCACAAGATAAGTAATGTAATGTATTTACAAACAGGTTATGTGAATTATCGGCGTATGTATGCTGTGCATTGCTGTTTGTGCACTTAAAGGGGTTGTCTGGGTTCAGAGCTGAACCTGGACATATCCCCATTTTCACCCAGGCAGCCTCCAATACTCTCCCTTGCTCTGAGTGATTCAGGCTCTCTTTGGAGATCCAGTGACATACCGGGCTGTCCATGGGTAAAGCTAGGCGGAGGCTTCCTCCTAGCAGTGTTCCCGGTGATGTCACTAGCACTAATGGGCGGGCTTTAGTGTTGCCCTAGCCTGTAAAACGTCTGGGGCAGCGCTAAAGCCCGCCCATCAGTGCCAGTGACGTCAACGAGAATACTGCTAGGTGGAAACCTCAGCCTACCAGTGTGAAAAATGTAAACAAACAGCCCTTGCCATGCGTGATACAGCGCAGGGCAAGGGAAACATAGTAGCATGGAATGCTCAAATGCTCATTTCAGGGAGGCTGCCTGGGTGAAAAACGGGATATGTCGGGGTTCAGCTGTCCTACAGAGAGAGAGATGCAGCAGAAAGGACACACCCCCTGAGCTGCAGAAGAAAGGACATGTCCCCTGAGAAAGTACACACCCCTGAGCTGCATCAGAAATGACACACCCCTGAGCTGCAGCAGAAATGACACACCCCTGATCTGCCAACCTGAAGACAATCTACCTGAGCAAGTGGAGCAAAGAATTGGGATACAATGCTGGTTCTAGATTTGTTAGATAGACATTGTCATCATGTACTTTAACTATATGATGTCTAATGGCATAACCGCTATAAAGTTCTTTATGCCAATGAGTCAATTTTTCTTTCCTTCTGGGACAAAGGGTACCTGAAGAACATTTTAGATACACCTAACTCCATACAGCAACGTCCCCTACATGTCCGTAAAAATTAATTGACCTGTCACATGAGATTTAAATAATTCTGCTCGGCATTAATCATTAACTAAAATCATGGACAAAAAAAAAACAGCACTGCTTTACTGAAAGCGGCAAGAGGTGAAGTAATCTGTACCTGCCATCAGAAAAAGCAATGCGATTGTAATTAGAGCACGCTCCTGACTGATGGATCCTAATAACTGGACCAGTTACACAATAAACCCAAATCCCTGCCAGTTATTACATGGGTCACCAGAACTAGAAGTCAAGAAGGATTCATTGCTTTGTATGGGGGTCATTTATCAAACTGGTGTAAAGTAGAACTGGGTTAGTTGCCCATAGCGACCAATCAGATTCCACCTTTTATTTCTCATAGCTCCTTTAGAAAATGAAAGGTGGAATTGGATTGGTTGCTATGGGCAACTAAGCCAGTTCTACTTTCAATCAGTTTGATAAATGACCCCAGTAGTTTTTCTGTGGGTTCCTCCGTGTGATAGTGGTGATACTAGAGCCACATGGAGTCCCACAGAGGCATAAGTTAAAGAGGTTGTCCCCTGACGATGACATCCCCTATCCACAGTAATGTCCGCCACTCCATCCAACTCTATGGGGCTGCTGGAGGTAGCTGTGTACAAGTACATCTGCTGTAAAATTGTTCCCCATTTTGCTGATTGGCAGGGGCCCCAGAGGTCAGACCATGCCGATCAGACACTTCTCTTCCTATACACAGGACAACCCCTTTAACACTCCTGAGCCCAAAAGCTAAATCTGTAAAAGGACCCCATCTACATAGCTACGGCCCTAGAATCCTATTTGGTGCCCTATTATGCCACGCATTGGACTCACAGAGTGTGTCAGGGAGAGCAACTGTCCTGACCTCCCATCACTGGCTGGGTCACATAGCAGTATATTGATTTATGAAGCTATGTAACCCTTACAGTTCTGGAATGTATTGTATAACACTGAAAGCATTATGTCAGTGTCATCTAATACATGCCAGAACTGTAAGGGTTACATAGCATCATAAATCAATATGATGCAATGCGACCTGGCAGTTCTGGGAGGTCAGGACAGGAACTCTCGCTGACACACTCTGCAAGTCCGATGTGTGGAACTCGCTCATGTGTAAGGGCCGGGCCTTAGGCCGGTTTCAGACTAATTATTTTTTTAAGTTTCTTTGTTAGCATTTTTTTTTTTGTGAAAAATCCACTGTAGCCAAGTGTTACACGTTGTTGACCAATAGGAAATTAAAAAATGCCTTACAAACTGTGTTTTTTGTAGTGGTCTTTTTTTTGTCCCATGGCATTTTCTTTCAAATCACAGCATGCTCTGGGTGTGGTGTTTTTTAGGCATTTTCTCATAGATTTCTCTACAGGTAAAAAAAGGTCTGAAAACCCCCCAAAACACTGCATTTCATGGTGTTTTTTTAACAATCCACCAAAAACACTTAAAATTATTCTCTCATAGAAGCAATACCTATATAGTCATCTGAGTGCTTACTTATATCTATGATTTAATCATAGATTCTGTATGAATATGTGAGAAAGTAACCGTGGCATGCTCCAATGCATGTGGTATTATGGAACTATTCTCCCCGTGGCCTCATACACAAGGAGCCCTAGACACACCTAGTGCGGCCTTGTGGTGTTTAGTACTTCACCGCATTGTATAATTATCCTTGCCTGGAAGCAAAGCTTGTACCCTTGATTACCTTCTGTAATACAGTATCCAATAGAGCATGCCACGAGAAGTTCGCAATAGATTCTTAACAGAATTGGTTCTATGCCTACAAGTCCATGATATGGACCCGTCGGGACAGAGTGTGCTGCCTTACAGGATCCGTGTTCACAGCTCTGCCATCTGCATTAACCCTAATATCAGTGCTAATTCTTGGTATATTGATGGGGTCATCCCAGGAGTGCACCACCAATGAGGCCAGGTGAGGTGATCGCCTCAGGCAGCAACAGGTAGGGGCAAGAAGGGAGCAGCAGGAGAGCCAAGGGCTATGAGGACTTCCATTGTGGAAATGCTCATCTCTACATATTCAACTGCATCACTGTACTCAGGACAGCAATATAGTTAAATGCCACAACAGGAGATGAGAGTGATGTCTCCCTGGCCCACCGTTTCCTCTAATGATGGTCCTAGTTCCTGTAGCCTATCAGAGGCCGGTGTCATCATTACTGCCTGAGCCGGGCTGCATAGAGCTCAGGGCACAGACTAGAAGAGGTCTGTGTATTGCACTGTATCACTGACAGTGTATTATTTTTATTATTTACAGTATTATTTTTATTTGGCAGCATACTGTTGGGCAACAGTGGGGTGGGGGTCATTATTTTGTAACTGAAGAAAGCACTATGGGGATATTGCGGCTTTATAAGGGAGCATTTTTGTACTGGCACACATTATGATGGGGCCATTATGGGGGCATCCGTTCTACTGGGGGCACTAAAGGCAGTAATTTTTTGTACTTATTGCACATTATAAGGGAGCATTTTTGTACTGGCATATAAGGGAGCATTTTTGTACTGGCACACATTCTAAGGTGGCCACTATGGGGACATTTGTTCTACGGGGGGCACTAAAAGGTTTTTTGTTTTTTTTTGTGGACTGGCACGTTATAAGGGAGCATTTTTTGTATTGGCACACATAAGGGGGTATTTTTGTGCTGTCACACATTATAAGGAAGCATTTTTGTACTGGCACACATTTCAAGGGGGAAATTATTTTACTGGCAAACATTAAAAGGGGTCATTTTTTGTACTGACACACATTATAAGGCTGCTGCAGGCAATCCATTTACTTAACTGTATATGGCATGAATACAGTGAGTGGCCAAATGCATGTCTCCGCGGACCCTTTTTCTACAGTGGGAGGTGGATTAACAATGCAGCACAAAGAATGGTGAAGAAGAAACAGGTGAGTATTGGATGATTTTTTTTTTAAAAAAAATTATTTTATTTTAACCCTTTAATGACCAGGGCCTTAATTACAAATGAGTAACTTATTAGAAAATTCGATTTGGCTGTTTCGCTGAATTTTACAAAAGAATTTGCTTCATGACGAATTACTTCTTCACAAAGCGTATTTCTTTGTAAGTAGTGGGTGCAATGACAGGGAGCGGTGCAAGCCTTAATGACCAAGACAGATTTTAGAAATGTGTGACTTTATCAGAGAATAACTCATTAACGATATTGCACATCCAAGTGATTTTGCCATTATTTTTTCCTTACATATTCTACTTTAATTAGGTGATAAAATTACACCTATGCAAATTGCATATATTTACTGAAAACAGAAAAAAATGTGATTTAAAAAATTGCATTTTTTGCTAATTTTAACTCATTCAGATAATACACATACTGTACAAAAATGTTATCAGACATATATTTATATAGGTTTTTTTCATTTTTAAACAGTACTTACAATTTTTTCACTTTTAACTGAACTTTTAAAGTTTTGAAATACGGTATGTTTTCCTGCACTGAACCAAGTTTACATGAGCTTACAGGTATCAGAATAATAAAAACCCCGCAAAGTGGCATCCAAGGCTATCTTGATTGAAGATCCCATGTGAAATCTCACACAGTGCGTGATGATGTCATCACTCTGGCCGGCGTGGTGATGTGATATGTCATCATGCACGAGATTTTGCGCAAGATCTTCAATCAAGATCGCCGCAACGGTCTCTTCGCGCTCAAACACATGAGGTAAGTAGGTTTTTTTTTGTTTTTTTTAACACGACTTCAGGAAAAATTAATTTGTTACCACAAAGCACAAGGAAATTCAGCTTTGTGTCAAATTGAATTTTCCCTGAAATTCAGAGTCCACTTCAGGTACTTTGATTCGCTCAACCCTACTCATACCCATCTTACCTGTCCTTAAATTTAGCAACCAGCAGCTCATCATGTTGAAATAATGCTCGTCGATCCCTTTGGGATTTGCTTCCCTATCAATTTTTTTTGTGTGTATGTGTATGTGATACCCAAAAACGACGCCCTCGGTGACACCCAAAGGCGAAACAGGATGCCACTTACAAAATCTAGCCTAACTCTAGTGATGCCTAGGCTAGATTTTAAGTGAAGAGGAGGAGGCAGAATGACACTGCCTGTGAACATATTTAATAAACACCAGCGATATGATCTCTTTCATTCGTTATCATGGTGATCACGTGAACTAGAGACACTGATCATTGATCCCGTTTGCTCCTGCCAGTCTCTGGGGTCTGAGGAGACCATGTCTCTGCTTTCCCCCATGCCTACTGTACATGTGGGGGCAGGACAGGCCTTTAAACCTGCCCAGTCGCACCCTTTGTGACCGCCATTGTTACACCCCTGGTCCCTGATCCCCCAGTAATGTCTCTCACTGTCCCTGGTAATGTCCCCTACTGCTCCAGCAGGTAGTTCCCCCCACTGCCCCCAGTAATGTCCCCCAGTGCCCCCAATAGTGTCCCCCACTGCCACCAAAGTAATGTCCTCCACTGCCCCAGTAGTGTCTGCCACTGCCCCCGGTAATGTCCCTCACTGCCCTCGGTAATGTCCCCCACTGCCCCCGGTAATGTACCCCACTGCCCCCGGTAATGTCCCCCACTGCCCCCGGTAAGGTCCCCCACTGCCCCCGGTAATGTCCCCCACTGCCCCCAGTAGTGTCCCTAATTGCCCCCCAGTAGTGTCTACAGTAGTGTCCCCCACTGCCCCCCAGTAGTGTCCCCACTGCCCCCCAGTAGTTTCCCCCCTGCCCCCCAGTAGTCCCCAGTATTCCCCCCAACTGTCTCCGGTTGTGCGGCATGCAGCCCCTAGTAGTGTCACCCACTAATGTCCCCAGTAGAGCCCCCCATTGGCCCCAGTAGTACCCCCCACAGCCCCTAGTACTGTCCCTCACTGCCCCCAGTCTTCATGTAACAGGGCCTGGCATTTTCACTGTACTTAATGCCGGGCGCTCAGTTCACCTGCATTATATGCGCTCCAGGCCTATAGCATCAGGCACCGGAACTGCCCTACTAGAATTGGTCACAAATTAAGCAGGTTGGCGGAGCATCAATATACTAGCACTGCACAACCCCTTTAAGGCACTTTGGGCACATTTTAGGATAACTCGGACAAAAGTCCTGGGATATCAGCCAAACAACATTCTCTTCCAAAAGGAAGAGCCACCCGTACATAGACAGTTGTTTTGGGAGTCTTGACCCTCATCAGTATAGATGAGGGAGATTCATTTCTTCCTTCAGTAGGAGAGCTAATTTGCAGACCTTTTTCTGCTCCTGGGCTGAAGTAGATATAACGTGCCATGAACCCACGAGAAATTCTCAGGAATATGTGTTCCTCTTCACATTTACAACTGGTTTGCATTCCTTATCTCTTGGATGAACCTGTACATATTACTGGAATCAGATCTTATTTGGGACACAGGTCATTGCCTTTTTGGAGGCTAAGGACAACCTTTCAAAATACCATTCACATGTGTAGTAGATGCACACAGCAGAAAAGCCCTGCACATTTCCTACATATATGTAGGTCTGAAGCTGTAGTAATTGGAGGAGATTTATGAAAACTATTGTAAAAGAAATCTGGCTTAGTAGCCCAAAGCAACCAATCAGAATCCACCTTTTTATTTTCCAAAGGAGCTCTGAAAAATGAAAGGTGCAATCTGATTGGTTGCTAGGGGCAACTAATCCAGTCTTCCTTTACACCATTTTTTGATAAATCTGCCCCACTGAATTGAACCTGTTGTCCTCATGTCCCTCTCTTGACCCTGTTGTCACACACAGTGGCCCTGTCCTTGCTAAACACCATCAGGTCAATGGCCCTACATAAACAGCACATTCATGTCCTCCTGCTATGGCCATTCCGGTGACAAGCAGGTACAAAAATTAGGTAGACGTTAATAGACACATTCAAGTTGATGACTATAGTGCAAAAGTTCTGTGAAGGGCACAGTGTACCCGCCAATAACCTCAAATATGCCCCATTGTGTTTTAATTACTCAACATCTCAAAGAACACCGTTGGCTTTCAGTGAGAAGAAACTATAAACTCATCCATGTCATGAACCTGAACTTTCTATAGAATGAAGTTTAGATCTCCATAGAATCCTACAGAGATCTAGGTTTGGTTTAGTAGAAGTGGAGAGACTGGCTGTTTGGACAATATTATGGTTAGTCAGTGAATACAGTCTGTCTGGTGGAATTGGAAAGTCTTTTCATTAGAGCCCTATAGACACTGAAATACTTGCTATAAAGGCAACCCACAATCAGGGGTACACCTAGTACACCTAGCCTTTCTACTGACTGAGGCGAAAACTGAAAAGCGAGCCTCCCTCCCGCCACCATTGCAATTTCTTTAACCTAACTCTTTCCCTTCAGCCCATGGCCATTTGGCTGCCCCTACCTGGTGCTGCCTGAGGCGATCGCCTCACCTGACCTCATTGGTGGTGCATCCCTGCCCACAATGATACTGGGGGACCAAGGGCATGGTGAATGGGCCAACATTATTTCTTTTGTGTGGTTATCCCTCCATAATATTTGCCTCTTACTGTAGCTTTAATTTCTCGGGGGGGGGTACAGTTGAGGAGACCCAATGGGTTATGGAATATGGAGACTTAGATTTTATGCAATGCTCCATTCTCATTAGGTATGTGGAGTTGCTCCATACAATAGATTCTTGTGATAGAGTCCAGTGCAGACCAACCCTATCTCTCACGATGACTCTACGTTACCATGCACACGATCTCATTTTGGCTTCTGAACAAACTCCTTTCAGAAACAAAACAGTCACAACATTAAACTTTAATCTGCACTTGAGTCGTTCCGGCTGGTTTCATGACTGTGTATGAGTAATTGGTTAATAAGTGACAAGAGCAACGAGCCTAGTGTGTAATGTGAGACTACTAAATCTAACAACAGAGATTAAAGATGACCTGCCACCTACACACTAATCCACACTAGTCTGACTTGTGGACACTCGACAGAAGATCACAATACTGCATCTAAGGCTAGGGCTAAAAAGCAACTTGTGGTCATTGGACTTAGAATAGCTATATTGAGCTACTACTTTGCAACTGCAGTAGCTCAGACCTGGGGGTATCTGCCACTGTTTTGGTATATTATATATTGTTATGTTATGCCCTGTACACCAGCAGAAGCGGTATGGTTGGCAGGGACAGGGTTAACCACTCTATCCCTCCCTTCTTGGTAGTAGTGGACTGGTCCTGCTTCCTGCCATGAGGCGGAGTTTGAGTCTAGATAGTGAAGAGGAAGGAAGCACATGCTTGAGCTCCTTCTTCAAGGGACCTTATCCAGTTCTCCTGTGAGACCTCTACTGCTAAGAGTTTCACAGAATCAAGACTGCTTCCATCTTAGAGACTACAGTGTGACCAGCAAACCACAGCTTTACAGACCCTGCTGCTGCCGGTAATACAGATCAGACACCCATCACATAAACAACATCCAGGCCAGTATAACTGCAAGCCTGTATCACACAAATTGTATGTATTTTCCTTTGACATGTAGCACACAATGGACACCTATTTCCGCAAGTGCCAACATATTGCTGTTAGCCAGAATTATGAGAGAGAGACATCAGCAAGGCAGCACATATGCATACCTCCCAACCATCCCAGATCCAGCGGGACTGTCCTGGATTGCAGCAGCTGTCCCGCTGTCCCGGTATGGGGGAGGTATGTCCCAGTCTCTAGCAGCTGTTCCTGCATCCATAGGACGCAGAGACAGTTAACTGTATAGTGATAAGCAGAGAGCCGGCATCGGCTCGCTGCTTCATCCATTCTCCCTCCTGTCCCACCCTGCAGGCTCTACGTACCTCCCTGCCGCTCTCCACACCTTTGGTCTGGGCGGGGGGCGGGGCAGGCCATCAGTCAGACTTGGCTCCGCTCCCTCCAGACTAAAGAAGAAGATGTCCTGCTGGTGATGCTGCTAGGAAGAAGGTAAGTATATGGTTTTTTATTTTTTCAATTTTCTGAGAGTGGCACAGCATGAGCATATTACTGGGGGGCACAGCATTACTGGGGAGCACAGTATGGGCATATTACTGTGGGGCACAGCATTACTGGGGAGCACAGTATGGGCATATTACTGGGGGCACAGCATTACTGGGGAGCACAATATGGGCATATTACTGGGGGCACAACATAAACTGGGGAGAACAATGTGGGCATATTATAGGGGGGCACATAGCTGGGCATATTACTGGGGACACAGCTGGGCATATGACTGGGGGGCACATAACTGGGCGTATTACTGGGGGCACATAACTGGACATATTACTGGGGGCACATAACTGGACATATTACTGGGGGCACATAACTGGACATATTACTGGGGGCACATAACTGGACATATTACTGGGGGCACATAACTGGGCGTATTACTGGGGGCACATAACTGGGCGTATTACTGGGGGCACATAACTGGATATATTACTGGGGGCACATAACTGGACATATTACTGGGGGCACATAACTGGACATATTACTGGGGGCACATAACTGGGGAATAATTACTATGTGGGACAGTAAGGGGACTGGGTGGGATTAGGTGTATAGTTATGTTTTGTGCGGAGGGCCTAGTGGCAAAAAAATTTGCAATTTGTCCCTCTTTCTCCATTTACAAAGTTGGGAGGTATGCATATGTAGTGCCATTTAATTGCCATTTATCCAGCCACTATACCTCATCACCAGGTGACAGAAATTGCACTCTGTACCTGCATTTACTGCAAGTTATATTTTGCACTAAGTAAAGTGAGACTTTTATACTTTTCCTTCTAGGCCGAATCTTCCAACTATATTTCCACTGCACCAGCAGCATCTCATCAGGGGCACTCTCACCCCCATCCTCTGCACCGGCTCCTCAGGAGCTCACTGCAGAACTAAGGCTAGAGCTAAAAGGTGACATGGCCATGCAACATAAGCTTTCAATATTGAGCTACTACATTGCAACTAAGACTAGGGCTAAAAAGTGACTTGTCATGTGACATAAGATCGCAATATTGAGCTGCTACATTGTAACTAAGGCTAGGGCTACAGAGCGACTTGTGGACACAGAGCTACTATATTCCAACTATAGGAAGAGAACGACACGTATGTAAGTAAAAGGGTTGGTTGAAGTGATTAGCACAGAGTTTATTAAAAAGGCTTTTTAGTGAGCAAATTAAATCTATACTTGCAGAAATTTGAACCAAAATATGCGCTATTTTCTCCCGTGCGTGCAATCACTGCAGCCTACACTACCACATTTGTTGAGTGGCATGAAAAGTCACAAAGTTTACTGCTAAAATGTTGCATATGGAGTCACTCTGCGTAGATTAAAAATTACAAAGCTACGGCAGATGGATAGCAAGGACGCAAAAGATGAGAAATATCTTCATCTTCATCATCGTGCATAAGGCCAAAATTGTCTTGGGCCCAAAGAGGTTAAATGTGAATAGATTTTTGGATAAACACTGCTTAATAGTAACCGTGGTGTGGTTTATGGTAATGACATACATTGACCTACCAGCTCTCATCTAGCTAAATATTTAGCATTGCTGTATGCGTATATATGTCCCCGTTCCAGCTATAACATAAGCAGTCTTGACTAATCTATATCAGCATTTACACTTTACAAGTGACCTTAGACCTTGTGTCTGGAGAATCCTGGTAATTCCCACTAAACATGGTGCACTAAGTCCACTAAGCGATTTTCAGAATATTGTAAAAATACCGGACTGCAAGTGATTAGTTCAGCTTGAGAATTACCAGATTCACCAGCACCTGCAATTTGTGTATGACTTTTATTTGCATTTTTCCTCTCTCTTGCTCTCCTGAATCGAAATCACCAAAAATTCTGATCCACCGCGTATTTTTACACAATTCATGTCAAATTCAATTTGAATCGATTTAGAATCGATTTGCTCCTTAGTGTGGAAGTAGCAGCAGCAGGACAACAGACAGGTGAGTATTCTTTTATTTTTTGCATTTAGGGGCTTCAGGGGCATAGATCCGGACCAAAGGGATTGTCTTCTCCACAGCCATACAAACACTTTAAAGGACATCTGTCAGCAGATTTGTACTTATGGCACTGGGTGACCTGTTACATGTGCACTTGGCAGATGAAGACATCTGTGTTGCTCCCATGTTCATATGTGCCCGCATTGCTGAGAAAAATAATGTTTTAATATATGCAAATGAGCCTGTAGGAGCAACGGGGGCGTTGTCATTACACCTAGATGCTCTGCTCTCTCTGCAAGGGCCGAGCCCTTTGCTCTTTGATTGACAGGACCAGGCAGTGTAAACGTCTTCACACCCGGCCCTGTCAATTAAACTGCATATGAACATGGGACCAACACAGATGTCTTCAGCTGCCAAGTGCACATGTAACAGGTCAGCCAGTGTCATAGGTACAAATCTGCTGACAGATGCCCTTTAATAAGTACTGTCAAAATAAGGCAAAATCAGGATTCTGGAATATCCATTGTCATATAACCCCTATTTTCATATGGCTGTACAGGCTTGGACTGGCCCACAAGAGAATAGGTGAATCCCCCGGTGGGCCCCGAAGCAAGGGTGAGCCCCTAGTCCCCACACCTTGCACATGGCACAGTAGATTGACCGGGTAGATTATTTAAGAGACTACCCAGTTTATTATTAGCGATGCATCAGGTGGCGGAGAAGACTTCTAGGCACAGAGACAGGCCAGCTGAAGTCCTCTTTTCCCAGTGACCTGCCCTCTCGAAGTCGCAGCAGGGACCACATAATCAACCGTTTTGGGCACCCAGCTGCTGTCTGCCACTGTGTGAGCAGGTAATATTTGCATGTAGCTTTACAGGTACTACAGCTCTACACGAATTAAATTAATTACTCATTTCTCAAAAGATTCTAATTTTGGGGAATCTGAAACTTTTGTCATTTGTTCTGAAGCAAACACTCAAAATGGAGTCCTGTCTTTTGCAAATCAGAAGACACTGAAGGCATTTGCCATTTTTATATTATTTTTTAATTGAAAAATAATCCTACGGTGCAGTTTTCTACCATCGACTACCATCCCTTTACCCATAGCCATATATGTTGCTGTCACTCTAATGCTGTCTTAGCCTTAAAGGGGTTTTCCATTCTTGGACAATGGGGGCATATCGCTAGGATATTCCCCCATTGTCTTATAGGTGCGGGTCCCACCACTGGGTGGAGGCTTCCGCCTAGCAGTGTGTTCGATGACGTCACTAACTCTGATGGGCTAGGCTAGGGAAGCGCTAAAGCCCGCCCATCAGTGCCTGTGACGTCACATCTGCCTGGCAGCCCTATGGAGAACCCGGTACTTCACTGGATATCCTAAAAATGCCTTTTCACTGCGCGAAGGAGAGCATCGAAGCATTTCATCTTAGTGGGGCTGCCTGTGTGAAAATACGGGTATGTCCGAGTTCAATTTTGATCCTGGACAACCCCTTTAAGGGGGTTGGGGGAGACAAGCAAAATCCAGTACCATACACCACTGAATGCACCATAAGAAATAAGCGACAAGTATCAGATGGTTGTCATACTGTAGCTCATGTGTAGTAATTGTTCACAGGCTCTACACGGCACCCTTATCACTTAGTGGCTGACCCATAATTGTCCAGATATCAGCATACTCGGCATGCAAGTTCTGATGGAAGAAATGAGGGGAGAAGGAATATAGATAGTAATGTCTAGTTCTGTGCATTGACATGAAGATGACATCTCATCTGATGGGAATCAGCCGCACAATGTCTGGGAAAATGTTGACCTCTGAGATTGAAGACAATTCACAATCTTTCTCTTTCCAGAAATGTCTTGACATTTCGCTTCTGTAATGATTCCTTACATGTTAGACTGCTCAGTCAGCCAGAAAAATCCTATCGCACAGTGAGGAACAGAGCCGCCCGGACGTGGTTACGAGGATACACTGTGGGGTTTGAGATTTGCAGCATTTTACAATTAAAGGAATTCTAGGAACATTTTCATAAAACTGCTTATTAAAAAGCAAGCCAAGAAAGATGACCACAAAACCTCAGCGGGAATCTCATGATTAACTCGTTCATACATTGATAATTGGTGTAACCATACTGAAATACAAACCAGTCAGTACTGCACCATCTCAGTGGTCGCCTCTGAAGGACCAAGTGACCACATCTATGGCACCAGCCACTTTTAGTTGACCTTAAAGGGGTTTTCCAGGCTCCTGATATTGATGAACTATCCTCATGATAAGTCACAAATATCCATTCTATGAGGTTCCGACTCCCCACACCCCCACCGAACAGCTGTTCCCTGCAACCTCTGTCACTGGAATTAGCGCTGTAAATGGAACAGGAAGCACAGCTCCGTTCAAAGTGTAGTGGCCGTACTGGGTACTGCAGCTCATATCCCATTTACTTCAGCTGAGGTGCAGTACCCAGCACAACAACTGCACTTTTAACTGTGATAGGTCCAGCATCAGAGGATGCAATGAAAAGCTGATCGATGGTGGTGGGGGTAGTCTGACCATCATCAATCTGATATTAATGACCTATCCTGACCAATATAAGGAGCCTGGAAAACCCCTTTAATGCTGGCAAATATAAAAGCCAGAATTACATCTGCACAGGAGCAGACTGGGAACTAAAAGTGACCCTGGAAATAAAAGTAAAAGTGGCCCCATGTTGCAGTCGGGTCCAAATTGACAGAAGGTGGGGTAACATAATTCGGCAGGGACAACAGAAGTAGGCAGGGCCAGCCATACCATAGTGTAGAGCAATATACCCCCCAGCTGAACCAAATACCACAGTACAGCACATAATACTGCCACTGGCGCCACAGTATTCAACTATATCACTGTCCTGAGGACTTTGATACAGTTGAATTCAGGATGGCGGCTGCTGGCCAGGTGTGTAAGAGCTGGCTGGCTGCTGTGAGGAAGGCTTGGGTGGCCCTCCTAGGCATCGGCCCACCAGGAAATTTCCCTGTAGGGTCTATGGCCAATCCGCCCCTGAAGCTGCAATACCTCGACCTCCCGCTGTTCTGAACAAAATTCAAATCACTATAGAAGCCTACGGCACCACCAATAAGAGTCCACATTGCACCACACTTAAAGCCGCTGTTCTAAATGGATGTGGTCATGTGATCCGTCTCAATCAAAGAGAGTAGGTTATTCATATTCACAGTGTAGTTCAGTGTGGCATTATGGAGAATTTAGAAGGATGGTTCTCAATAGTGCATTCTGGGGATCCTATTTGAAGGCCACAATCAAATGGATCTTGTATGGTTACAGATGCCCTTTGAGCTAGCCAAAGACATAGAGCTTTGCTCCCAACCAGTACTGTGATATTTACTATTACTCGCTGCTTGTGAGTTAATTCTGGGGGCCTTCCCCTTATGAGTTAATCCTGAGGGGTCATATATCCAGGATTCTAATCTCTAAGCATTTAGAAAGAACATCTCTCACGCTCTGGAGGACCTCTTCGCCCCAGCATTGCACAGAAACGTGTAATACTTAATTTCTCCAGTGGTGGTGCTGCAGGGAAATTTAACACTTATTGCCAGGTTTCTGCACAGATTAGCTGATCTCTTTGGCACTTTTTTTTTTATAGATAGCATGCTTGCACTTGCATTACCTGCACAGGGTGTAAGTTAGATGGGGGTACATTTTAAGAAACTAATGAAAAGGAAAATTCTCCCATAACATCTTCCAGATGATGCTGAAATCTGTGGCATGTTACCATCACCTGACACACTAATCACATTAGTTACATGTCAATTTCATGAATTTTTCTATTTCCAAAGCAGCTGCTTCATTCACAAGATTCTGGTTGTCGGTCATTCATTTCATGTCATCACGCTCATGTCAGGTTGTGTCTAGTGATTTGTGACCGCTGTTGTCCCCTATGAACAGTAATGTGTCTGTAGTCTTTATTGTAAGCCCCGCACTTTTCCTTTAACTAGAGAGGTCTTATGGGGTCACATGTGGCGAACATAAAATTTAAAGGTCTGTAAATTCCATGTCATATATTAGAAGATTCAGAATGTCATAAAGAGCTAATGGCCAATGTACAGCCTAGAGGGAAAGTTATAAAAAAAACGTGAATGAAGACAATGCAGATAAAGCAGAGCTTACGCTAATCACAGTCCCAGCTCAAATAATAAGAGACTACAAATGATCACAGACTGCTTAAAGAGGTTGTAGAGGATTAGAAAAACATGGCTGCTTTCCCACAAAAACAGTGCCACTCCTGTCCACAGGTGGTGTGTGGTAGTGTAATTGAGTCCTATTCACTTTAATAGAGCTGAGATGCAATGCTGGACGCAGCCCATGGACAGTCAGATGGCAACTAGAGGACCCAACAGCCTAGGTCTAGTAGAAAAATGTAATTCCTACACTGTACCACATGGAGATGGTCTTCAGGACAAAAAGGATAAATCTGTATACCACAATTCATTCCTAAATTGACCGAGGAAAAAGAACCATAACAACCCAGTACTTAAAGGAGATTTATGGAGGCCATGTTAATGGTCAACTTTAGGCTCCTTAGCCATCAGTGTTTGGTTTGTGAGAGTCCTACCCTTGGTACCTCAGCTAGTCAGCAGAAAAAAAGGGGCCACTGCACCCCAGGGAGTTCTGCATCCCCTTTAGGGTTCCCACAGGTACTCTGAGCAGCCCATGAATGGGACAAAGATGAAATGCCAGCACATTTACTGTACACCTTTACAGATGAGCTGCTATATCAATTATGAAAGGAGCAGCTCCATTTTCTAGTGATCATTAGGGGTTAGACCACCAGAGATCAGACAATGACATCTTATTTATTCTCAGGATAAGTCAATGATTGACTCCTGGAAAACACCTCCTCATGGACTATGGTCATCTACATGAATGTGTAAACCTCTCATACCTAAAACTAACATGACTGAACTAAAAATACTGAATATCATGACATATGAAGAGAAAAAAACAATCTCAGCAAAACGATGATGTATACACAACCACAAATGACCCTACCAAATTAAAATTGATGATATAGACAAGAAATACACTATTATACTCTTGGGAGTAAGTGTCCTTCATAGTCTTCTTCTGGTTTACATGAGAGTAAAATCACAAGTGCTACTTAACAACATCGTAAAAATGATTATTGACAATCCCCTAATACAATAAGCGATGAAGAAGCAGCAATTGTCTCGTTCCAGTAGGTCACCCCCTTGTCTGGTGAGTATCATGTAAACTTAGGACCCTCTTGTAAAACATGCACATCTTGCTCCACCGCAACCACATTCATGAGCAAATAAGTTCATCACATGAAAATGGTTGGTCTCCATTCTGGTGTCCACTTGAATTGTCCATTAACTCTTCTATCATCCAAAGTGATCAATAACTGTATTTCATGTTTAAGTGGCCCCAAAGCAGTTGCTATGTCAGCTATACTGGTAATTAGAACTCTTTGAGTGACGTAGGAGTCCACATGCTGACTTTACCCCTCAGACCTTACTTCAACATAAAGACCCTATAGAATTTTATCTGATGACAATAGATACTTTGTCCCTTTTATTAAAGGGTTGCCCTACAAAAATGTTCCACGTTTTTTCAAAAAAGCACCTGTGTATGAATACTGTAGTTTTGTAATTGCACGTAATTTAAAAAATGATTATAGGTACTCAGTTATTCAATGAAACATCTGTATAGTCTCCACCTGCTGTTTATTCTTTTTCTAATTTCTCCATCCACCTCAGTGAAGTGGACACACATGCTCAGTTCCATCCTTCTACTGCCACCAGCTGCAGCAAAAGAATATGTCCCTGAGCTGGCAGCTTGAAATAAACCCAGGAGCCTAATCTGAGCAATGAATGGGTAGATCTCTGGATCCATGTGAGGTACAGGGCTGGTTTTAGCTTTGTTAGAAAGAGATTTTTATGTACTATATGATGTCTGATTTAATTTTTTACATTAATCATGGGATAACCCCCTTATCTTCTATTCATTCCAGGTTTGTTTCATCCCCATTTAATGGCTGGTGAGAACCTAACACAATGTTAGAAAAGAAGAAAGTGGAAATAGATGGGGCACCAGGAGGACCTCATGGGTGGTTAGGATTGTGGTCAGGGGTGGACTGGGAACTTAAAGTGGCCCTGGAAAAATAGCAAAAGTAGCCCATTTTGTAATCGGGTACAAGTTGATGGAAGGCAGTGCCAGCAATAACACTGTGGCACATTTTGCCCCCTGGGCATCGGCCTACCGGGAAATTTCACTGTAAGATCTAGGACCAATCCGCCCTTGATTGTGGTGGTGTCAACAAGTTCCTGAAAGGGGCCTCATTTTTATCTTTACCATGACCCAGGGCACTCATGTACCAATGCATTGTACACTGACTACCTAATGTTTGTTAAAAAAAACATGAAATCTTAAAAAACTGATCTATACAACTGCATCTTTGAGCTTAGCTGTCCTCTAAATCCCTAAATTCCTGTTACTGCCTCGTGCCCCACAGATGTCCTCTCATAGATTGAAAAGCTCATATATTTAGAATGAATGACCATTGTCCATTATTAACGTTCTCTTTTACATGACCCATCTCCATAGCTATAGCAAAAATAGATCTGACTAACAAAAGGCTTTTCTCGCTCAGAGTTCTGTACAGACAAGCAACATAGGATACAAGAACGGATGAATGGTCCATTTATGAGGACAAGATGCCATATCCGACCATTGGTGGAACTGATGTCATCGCGGCTCTATAGACTTGTGTTTTGGGTTTGTCTATATCTTATTCATGTGCCATGCTTTACTGAATGGATCATTTTTTCCTCCATCTCCATTGGACGTTGCATCGTTCCTGTTGTTTGCTACAACCGGTTAAAATGTCTCTATTCAGTTTATGACAGAATATGAGTTTCTAGGATTTTTCCTTAGAGAAAAGAACAGCTAATATGTTCCATTCTGCTGGAGCGTAATCAGAAAAACCAATGTTATCGTCGTGCGGGGATGTAAATCTTGCTACATATTTATTAGACATCTCAGATGCTGCCCACACAGACTAGTGTTTCATCTCTTGTGGAACATTGCCAGAAGAGGCTTAGATGTTTCCACAATGTTGGCCATACGTTTTGTTCAGCTTTGACCAACATTTTACGGTTTGGATAGAATCTTCATAAAAATTTGAGAGACTTTATAAAAATATTACGTTACTTCTGCCAATCCTGAGTAGCAGCCTTCACATTGACAATCCTGCTGATTACTATTGGAAACAGTCAAAAAACATGTTGACCAGGGGTGCACCACCAATGAGGGCAGGTGAGGCAATCTCCTCAGGAAGCACCAGGTAGGGGCAAGAGGGGGGCAACCAAAGGGCCATGGGTAATGAGTGCTTTCATTGTGGCAAAGGGGTTAGGTTTAGAAACTGGCATTCGAGGGGGGGGGGCATTTCAGTTTTCGCCTTAGGCAGCAGAAAGGCTAGGTGCACCCCTGATGTTGACAGACAAGCCCTTGAGAGCTTAGCTGAAATCCCATAAGGCAATGGGGCAATTAGCCTTTACAGCCTTGCAGGTGTGTAGCTATAGGGGGTGCAGAGGTAGCAGTCGACCCTTGTGCCGCATAAGAAGATGCCGGTTATACCTCTTTCCCAAATGCAAATCACTCTGTATTGGATAGAGTTCAGAGGCATTCTGCAGAATTATGAATGCAGCTCTGGAGAATAACACAGGCTCCAACGTAGTCAGTGGAAGATAAGTCATGTATCTACACAGTTCCTTCCCTTCACTGTGAAGATGAATTCTATGTGTACACTGTACATTGCAAAAATGTGCTCAAAGGTGAACACACACTTTAAGGTAGTTATTCTCATAAATCATGACTTTTAATGGTACTATTTTTGGTATAAACAACATAATAAAATGGAAAAGCTGGAACATCGCCCACTGCATATATAAATATAGCACTAGGAACCTCTTTGAAAAGAAAATTCACAATAGATAAGTTTTCTATGGTACTGAAAATAGGTCAGTGTTTGGTTCATGTTTTACCGGTTGGGGAGATGAGTGAAGCACTTAGTTCAAAACTTCAGAATAATACTGTATGGAGATCCGTCTCCTTACAGTATTAGAATGTATGGGCTCAGATGAGCCGAAGTTAGTTATTCACAAAGTCGAGCGTGACTTTGTTGAATAACCTCGGTAGTTGACTTTTAAAGTGGAAAATCCCTTTAAAACTTGAAACCGAACTCGGCTTCGGTTCCGACTAGTACTTCGTGACATCCAAAGCTTGCTTTGCTTATCACTAATAATATACTACACAGAGCCTAAGCAGAACAATGCATCAATAAATGCCACCACACAGTGCTCAAATAATACCATCATGTGATGTATAAATACATACATAGCGGTCCAATCACGGTATAAGGCATCAGTCACATAAACATATGTATTTTGCAGTCTGTAAATTGGCGTGATAACATTTTCACTGCCTGGCTCTGTCAAAGTGCAGAGGGCGCAGCAGTTGCAGAGAGAGCAGAGCCTCTAGGTGTAATGGCAACGCCCCTGTTGCTCCTAGAGGCTCATTTGCATATAGTACAACATAATTTTTTCTCAGTAATGCGGGCACATATGAACATGGGACCAACACAGATGCCTTCAGCTGCCAAGTGCACATGTAACATGTCAGCCAGTTTCATGGGTACAAAACTGCTGACAGATGTCCTTTAAGATATTTTTTTAACATTTTGGCATGGACTACAACCAATGGTGAGGCAACAGAAGAAAAATGTTGAGAAGTTCGGATGTGCTGTGTATGCAGGGGCAGATGCAGAAAGATTGGGCCCATTGCTTTCTAATAGCATCTTCCACAAGTAAGTGTGAGCCATGACATGCTTTAGTCCATTCCCTTATATAAAATACTAGCAGAAGGACCCAGCTTTGCCTGGGTATATTTAATTTAATGTTTCAGTGTGTCGTTGCAGAGAGAAAGTCAATGTAGCTGAAAGAAGTTGATTTTTACCTTCATTTCTTCAATCCCCATTGGCTGTGGAGTGGGAGGGGCGTGACCTGACCGGGTCGGGGGCGTGGTTTAGCGGGACCTTGGGGTGGGGGTGCTTTTAAGTCCTTCTTTTGAGGGTGGCCTGAATTAAAGGTCAATGCCATGGTAATTTATGAGGAAACACAGTGGGTAGCAGTGGAAGAAAACATCGCTTCGCAAGGGTATATTTAACCTATTTCATTTAATGTTTGTGTGTGTCATTGCAGAGAGAAATTCATCCTCCCTCTCACCCCTGCAGCTGACAGATGTTGATTTTTACCTTCAATTTTTTCAATCCCCATTGGCTGCGGAGTGAGAGGGGGCATGGCCTGACCGAGACGGGGGCGTGACTTAGCGAGACCTGGGGTGGGGGTTTTAAGTCCTTCTTTTGAGGGTGGCCTGAATTACAGGTTGATGCCATGGTAATTTATGAGGACACGCAATGGGTAGCAGTGGAAGAAAACATCTTTTATTACTACTGAACGGTCTTAGTCTAAAATCAGTGTATTTCATCTATTTCATTTAATGTTTCTGTGTGTCTTTGCAGAGAGAAAGTCAATGCAGCTAACAGAAGTTGATTTTTACCTTAATTTTTTCAATCTCCATTGGCTGAGGAGTGGGAGGGGGCGTGACCTGACCGAGTCGGGGGCGTGGTTTAGCGGGACCTTGGGGGGGTTGCTTTTAAGTCCTTCTTTTGAGGGTGGCCTGAATTACAGGTCGATGCCATGGTAATTTATGAGGACACGCAATGGGTAGCAATGGAAGAAAACATCTTTTATCACTACTGAACGGTCATAGTCTATTTCATTTATTTCATTTAATGTTTCTGTGTGTCATTGCAGAGAGAAAGTCAATGCAGCTGACAGATGTTGATTTTTAGCTTCATTTTTTCAATCCCCATTGGTTGCGGAGTGGAAGGGGGCATGGCCTGACAGAGTCAGGGGCGTGGTTTAGAGAGACCTGGGATGGGGGTTTTAAGTCCTTCTTTAGGGGGCAGCTTGAATTACAGGCCGATGCCATGGTAATTTATGAGGACATGCAATGGGTAGCAGTAGAAGAAAACATCTTTTATTACTACTGAATGGTCTTAGTCTAAAATTAGTCTAAAACATAAGTTATATTTATGGTAACCAGAATACCCCTTTAACAGTGTCATCCACAGCACTCTGCCCCATTTAAAGCAGCGAATAGAAATGGCTGAGCTCCTCAGCTGGCTGCTAATTACCTGGCTAGGTTGTTATGGAAACCTGTGTGCATCTGGAGAAAATGGCAGTTGGAATTTGAAGTGAAATGCTCCCAGACTGATATTGGCTAATGGAGATCATATTTTGGGAATATCTCGGGAACGGTACGTCCTAGAGAGCTGAGACCTGGTCTAAAACCTTCCCGGACACCTGATGTACCTGTGTGCCGAATTTGGTGAAAATTGGTCCAGTAGTTTGGTCGCACATATGGAACAGACAGACGGACAGACAGACAGAAACTCATTTTTATAATATTAAGAGATAATGTATAGTAGAAAACTGCTGTTATGGTGCTGGTGAGCCCCTTTACCTACTGGGCCCTTGTGCAGCTGCACACAGCATGCTGCGGTTTGCTCTCCGGTCCAGGCATCCGCACCAAGACGGATCCGGAATGACCCCCAATGCAAGTCAATGGGGGTGGATCCGTCTGGTGTGACCATAATGGTAACCGGATCCGCCCTCCATTGACTTTCAATGGAGTCCATTACGGATCCGGCTACACATAGACACATACAGACACAGACATACACATAAACATAAACATACACACACATATAGACATACAAACACACATACATACTTACATGCTCCCCGGCAGGTCTTCGGAGCGTCAGAGGGACAGGACGGCTCACACAGGTCACGGTTCCCCACAGCGCCCTCTGCTGGGCGCCTGGTGGAATCGTCATCTGATGACGATTCCACCAGGCGCCCAGCAGAGGGCGCTGTGGGGAATCGTGACCTGTGTGAGCCGTCCTGTCCCTCTGACGCTCCGAAGACCTGCCGGGGAGCATGTAAGTATGTATGTGTGTTTGTTTGTCTATATGTGTGTGTATGTTTATGTTTATGTGTGTGTATGTACTGTGTGACATGTGTGGGGCCGGAGCGCGGTTCCGGCTCCACACATGTCACTGCGGAAGGCCTGATCCGGCAGCACCCTTCACCTGCCGGATCAGGCCTGCCGCCAGTGTGAAAGTAGCCTAAGTAGGTATCAAATATCATTAGAACGTAAATCTTGAGATTAGGAAATGATATCAGACCAATTACTGCTTGTATTTATTCTACAGAAACCTGTCCAAACAAGTAATTGGCGCGTGAATGGATCACGTCAACTGTTATTTCTATGGTTGATGATAAGGAGGCGTCAAAAGGAAATGTACAATTAATTAGTGATGAGTCATTCATTGCAGCCATTCAAAATTAAAGGAAATATATTTATTTTACAATGTATAGGCATGTAGTACTCTGTACATAAAAAATCAGCAGCTATGATGAAGAACAGCTATATAACAGGGCCTGGGTGAGGTATAGGCAAAGTAGGCAGTCACCTAGGGCACTATTGAGGGGGTGCAATTTTTAGATTAAAGGGGTTTTCCGGGATTTTACTACTGATGACCTGTCCTCAGGATAGGTCATCAGTATCTGATCGGTGGGGGGCCGACACCCGGGACCCCCGCTGATCTGCTGTTTGAGAAGGCACAGGCGCTCCCGTGAGCACCGCAGCCTTCTCTTAGCCTTTCATTGGAGTCTATGATGATTTTAATGCTTTCCTATGGAGCCCTATTACACAGAAGGGTTCCATAGGAAAGTCTATGCAGCAGCCTCCTGTCAGTGACTATGACAGGGGCTGCTGCATATATACTCCGGTTCCCCCAATCGCCACACGGGAGAGCCGGAGCAACACGGGAAGTGCACGCTTCCGGTGTTTTAAGCCCTCGGATGCTGTGGTCAGGATTGACCGCGGCATCCGAAGGGCTAAATGTCCGCGATCGGCATTACTGCCAATTGCGGACATGAGCCGTGGATGTCTGCTGTATAAATCAGCAGTTCACCCGCGGCCATGATGCCCGCTCTGTTCAGGAGCTGGCGCCATCTTTAAACACGCACCCAGCCCGTACTAGTACGGCGCTGGGCGCGAAGGGGTTAAAAGGGAATCTGTCAGCAGGAAAATGCTGCTCGATCTTTCCTGTCTCTTTTTGCTGGCGATCAAGAGTAGGGAGGAGACTTGACTACAAAACCGGGGCCACTTTTAGCATTTTTTTCCAGTGCCACTTTAAATTCCCAGTCCGCCCCTGCTCTTCCCCCTACTGTAATTGACAGTTTTTTGCCGTCAGCTCTATAGAGAGAAATTTTGATTAAAGATATCCTATGTGTTGTCATGGTAACAGACTACAACTAAACCTTGTGTAGTCTGATCCTGCTGTCATATTCCTTTCACGTAATTCTAATTCTCACTAACATAGATTTGTTAGAATAGCAAAAAAAATGGGGGACAAATGAACAGTGGTATGACTGCAGGATCCTTTTCCATGGAGATACATAGTTCTGCATAGCAACTGTAAAAACAATACAACAGAAAATGTTTCATCAAGACGATTTGCAAAGTTGATTAATTTTTTTAAATTATAGATACTTGGGACTGTGAAATGAATATTTTGATGTGAAGGTGTACATAGCTCTTAAAGGGGTTGTCTCATCTCAGATAATGGGAGCATATTGTTAGGACATGATCTCATTGTCTGATAGGTGCAGGTATGGATCTCCGGAAGTGGTGGAGGGAGCACTGCGCATGCGCAGCCGCCCTCCGTTCATTGTCTATGGGGCTGACGAAAATATCCGAGTGCTGGCTCAGCTATTTCCGCTGGGCCCATAGAAGCGAATAGGAGCGGTGGCCGATCATGTGCGGTGCACTCCCATTCACTTCTATGGGGAGAGCGCTTGGTGGTGACCGGACCAGAGTCCTCCAGCCACCACTTTGTGGGGCTCCGTTCCCGATATAAGGGACCCGCACCTATAAGACAATGGGGGCCTGTCCTAGTGATAGGCCCCCATTGTCTGAGATGAGACAACCCCTTCAAGTAAAAGTTAGGTTTTATCATTGCATTTCAGTATGTCCCTCTTGCTTATTTGTGTTTTTTTTGTTTTTTTTTAGTGATACAATATATTTCAGATAAATGCTTCTGTCCATTTACTCACAGAATCTCTGATTATAATTAGAGAATAACACATCTCTGGCTGCTCCCGTATTATGCAGCTGTCTGTAAAACAGAATGTGCCGGGACACGGCTGGTGAATCATCACTAGATTACAGAACATTTGGAAAACTGTGAATATGGACTTTAATTAATGGAACTTGGAAGATATAATGGAGCTAACATTTGGCGCTTACTCTGAAATTCATAGGTGTGATGTAATTAACCCTGCACTGCAACGTGCAACACCACACATAGCTCTACTATCTTTCTACTCAGTTGTAACAAGTCGCAATGTCCTTGAAGTCACATATAAGATATTCTAATATGAATTTACCAAAGAATGCCCGTATTTTTGTGTTTTAATAGTTGTCATTTTCCCTTATTATGGAGCTGATCTACTCAAGGTATTGTTTTTGATAAATGACAATGTGAGCTCATTACAAAACCAATTTACCAAGCTATCCATCTACCTATCCAGAAAAAAAACCAACAAATAGCAATTCATCTATAGGATCCCCTTATCCCGTGACTTTGGTTTGGGTCTTGGTATTCTGATGACCCCAGGATTCTGGTGTTGAGATGTTCTCTAGTTATAATCATCTGGAAAAATAAGCAGGAACCGAAGTAAGAGCAGTCCAGAGATGAGCATCAGTCTGGGAAATGCAGTACCAGAGGTACCAGTGAGGTAGGACAATGGTCATGGACCATCTAGATAAAAAAAAAAAAATGATGGTCATTAAGACAACAAATCATACACCTTGAATAGGTTGGCTGAATGCTTGTTCAATTGACAGCTATTCCTACCAACCTCCCCATATACATGCATTTTGGCCAAACCTGCAGAAGCTCTAGAAATACAGATTAATTAACCCAATCAGCACTAGACGAGAGATTCAAATCATGATTTCCATCTACTGCACATGTAATGCGAAGCCTGGTAGCTTTTTGATGCCATCAACGAGGCCACAGTGGAGTCTGGATATCTGGTCTATTAGAATAAGGCCATATATGAATAAGCCTGACTTGGACTCCAATCTATCCATCTACCTACCCAGAAGAAGAACCACCAGATTGCAATTCATCTATAGGACCCCTTATCCTGTGACTTTGGTTTCGATCTTGGTACTTTGATGACCCCAGGATGTTGGTGTGGAGATGTTCTCTAGTTATAATTCTCTGGATAAATAGGCAGGAGCTGAAGTAAGAGCAGCCGAATTCCCCAGTGGGACCCTGAGAAAGGTGGTCCCCCAATCCACCAGCATCTCAAATAACCTATATCAATTTAAAAAAAAACTGTGTAGACTTTCCAGTTTATTATTTAAGACGCATCTGAAGGTTACGATGGCCTCTAGGAATAGATGCAGGCCAGCCAGTATCCTCTCTTCCCTGGGACTAATTTTTTTAAGTTGTTGCAGAAGCCCCATAATCAATCATCTTGTAGCGTCTTGCTGCTGTCTGCCTCTGTGAAAGCAGGTAATATTTACATGAATGAATGAATTTTACTGGTGGGCCCTAGGCATCCCAGTCGGACACTGGGTAGGACAATGGTCATGGACCATCTAGATAAAAAAAGAAAAAAAAAACGATGGTCATTAAGACAACAAACTATACACCTTGAATAGGTTGGCTGAATGCTTGTTCGATTGACAGCTATTCCTACCAACCTCCCATTCACATGCATTTTGGCCAAGCCTGCAGAAGCTCTAGAAATACAGATTAATCAGCCCAATCAGCGCTAGACGAGAAATTCAAACCATGATTTCCGTCTACTGCACATCTAATGTCAAGCAAGACAGTTGGCCCTGGTAGCTTTATGATGCTATCAACGAGGCCACAGTGTAGTCTGGATATCTGGTTGGTTAGAATAAGACCATATATGAATAAGCCTGACTTGGACTCCAATATATACTATCAGACAAACCGTTGGGTAACGTTGGCTAAACACATCAGATTAACATTGGCCAAACACACTGGCAGGAACATTTCAGTGGAAGAGGCCATCACTCTTTTGGAGTCTCCTTCACTAGCAGATGTTGGGTGGAGGAGGGTCAACCATGGTGGCTATGCTTGAGCATGGGGAATTTCGAGATGAGTAGCTCTCTTATTGTAAAGGTGTATGGTCACCTTAATGCTTTTGTCAAATGGTAAGTTCATAAAAGGTATATTAGGCTATAGACAATGAAGAGTAAAGAGTCAAACAGTCCTGTACGTCACATGTGACATTCCTATTGTTAAAAACAATTACAATATCACTTTTATATTTCAAGTATCATCATGGTATTGACTCTTTAATCTTTGCCTTCTGAAAAAACTGGGTTGTGGCCTTCAGATGGAACTTGTCCGACTAGGTCAGAATTGGAACCAGTTCTATGACAAGCCGGTCTGAACCCTGGCAACAAAATGCAGTAATGCTGGAGGATACCACAACAAACTTCCCACAGTGGTGTGCTATAATGGAGGCTTTATGTCCTTGTGGTCAGGTTGTGAAACTCTATCCACGTGAGCTAGGAGCAGCGACATTGTCATAGCTTGTGTATAATTCATTGATGATCAGGTGAAAATGATGTAATGAAATTCTCTGTATTAGCAAAAGACAACTATACTAACAACTGACCCCTAGTGCTGACCAAACATACACAACAGGGGGGCGGGGGGGGGTTAGCATTACACCTAGAGGCTCTGCTCTCTCTGCAACTGACGCGCCCTCTGCAATTAAAACGTCAGTAAAAACGTCATCACATTTGACCCTGTCAATCAAAATGTAGAGGGCACAGCAGTAGCAGAGAAACCTGAGCTTCTAGGTGTAACGGCAACGCCCTTGTTGCTCCTAGAGGCTCATTTGCATATATTAGAACATTATTTTCTGGGACCAACACAGATGTCTTCAGCTGCCAAGTGCACATGTAACAGGTCAGCCAGTGTCTAAGGTACAAATCTGCTGACAGATGCCCTGAGGTCTCTGTATATACAAAACTAGAAAAAACCCTTACATCATAGATTGTAAGCCCTCGTGGACAGGGTCCACGCTCTTTCTATGCCAGTTTGTAACTTGTCTTGTTCATGCTTATTATACTTGCATTGCTTTATGTATGTATGTGCACCCCTTTTGATATGTAGAGCGCCATGGATAATAATAATTTCTTGCCTGTTGAGCTAAGGAATGTGTCAGCACACAGCTTCTGCTCAGCATTATGTCACTTTATACTAATATAATGCAGCAATTTTTTATTGTCTATATGGAACGTCGGCCAAGTTGTCCTCATACAAACACGTAACAATATTGCCTCTTGCCTAGAAGGGCACGGACAAGGTTCTTTCATGTCACTGTTGAAAACACTGTAACCTATGATACTCATGAAAGGACATTGTTTACAGGATGACTGATGGTGTCCTACAAAGCTCTGCACTGTGCTAACACCGCTAAATGTGAGCTCACATCAATCCTGGGAAAGTTAATAATTGAAGGACGCACTTTCACTGTGGACCTGGAGGTGGACCTCCTCCTTCAATCACTGCTCGTATTGATGTTTAGGAGACCCCATTGTCTTCCACTTTGATCACAAAATATGTTTTCAGTTCAGAAACTCCCGATGCCATTTCTGTGATCCATAAATGAAGGACATTCACTGGGAATTTCATTGAGAGAAAGCATTTCCTTCCCTTTGAACCCAGTTTGGATAATCATAGGGCTCTGCTGTTTCTGAAAAATCTCTTGGCAGATAAAACAACTGCAAAAGCTTTGAAGGTAAAGTGTTAGGAACAGTAATAAACATCTAATGTGCTACATGTGATTGGGACGGGACTATCAAAACGGCGTCTTCATATAAAAACTATGACTGTTATATACAGTGGTCCCTCAAGATACAATATCAATTGGTTCCAGGACGATCATTGTATGTTGAAATCATTGTAAGTTGAGTAATCGGTTCCAAAACCCCAAAATGTCATCCAAGATAAGGGGAAATGAAGATTTAAGAAAAATAAGCAGATAACTAAGACATAAAACAAGTGATTACATATAACAGTCAGGAATAGCTGATAACTAGTAACTAATACAGTTATTTTACCAGAGAAGTGACCCTGATTGGTTGGATCTGAGTCTGGGATATTGTATGTTGAGTTTGGTTTCAACTTAGAAAAGACTATTGTACATATGTTGAAAATATTGTATCCTGAGCTCATTGTATCTTGAGGGACCGCTGTATAAGGATGGTGACAACATAGTCTGCAGAGCAGTGGGGAACATAAAAAAATCTGATACTATGTAGACAACATATCCATATTACCCGTGTGATCTTCATAAAGTGGATCTTCCTCTAGATCTGAAAAAGGGGTTATCCCATGACTAATGTAAAAAATTAAAATCAGACATCATATAGTACATGTCAACCCCTTTCTTACAAAGCTCGGACCAACCCTGTACCTCACATGGATCCAAAGATCTCCTCATTCATTGCTCTGCTAGATTTATATTAAGCTGACAGCTCAGAGAAAGTGTCCTTTCTCCTGCAGCTGTCTCCTTATTACAGTTTAGGAGACAGTTTAAATGATGGATCTGAGCATGTGCGTCCCCTTAAGCGAGGTGGACAGAGGAATAAGAAAAACAGCAAACAGCAGGTGGCGCTATACAGATACATTTCATTGAATAACTCAGTGGCTATGCCAAATTTTCAATTACATTCCACTTGTTGTGGATTTAGGCGTGCAGATTATCTGGCAGATTATTGGAAACGAACGTTCCTGCGAGTAGAAAGCTAGTTTATCGGTGATCCTGTAGTTCGTGCAGGCACCTAAATGATAGTTTCTGGGCAGCAGATCGTGTCATCTAAACAGTGATCTGCTGCCCAGAAACAATGCAGCTGTATGAGAACATGCGGCTGCAGTAATGATCCCCCATCCTCATACTGTGGAGGTGATTGATGCATGTCAGTGCAGCACTTCACCTCCACTTAATTCCCTCCTAAGAATCTGCTGCTGCTCGGCTTGTGTAACATAGTAACATAGTTTACATGCGGAAATGCGTCTTAAAATGACCGGCTGGTGGGTTTGGCCAATAATCATTGCATTTTTATGGCCGCCTTTACTCCAGATGGACAGAATATGTGTGAATAAGACCTAAAACATATTGGGGCTTATTTGCTAAAAAATGGTGTTACATATGCCAGTTCAGTAGGATGCAGTAAGTTTATGGAGAGGCGCATGTCTCTTATAAAGATTTATCTAATCTGTGCTGTCTATGTTAGAATCTAACATCAAGATTTTAGTTATGATTTAGGCCATTTATTGGTGTAAATTATTGTAAGGGCTTTGGGGCACGGCGCCCCCTTCCTCTAAGCTTTACAGCTGCAGAGAAACGGAAAAAGTTGCAAATTTTCTGCCTCCAAGATTTGTAAATGACCCCCATTGTCTTGTTACACTCTTGTCACTGAAGTATGGTGAAACAGGTATAATGCAGATACCCGTGTAGCCCAAGGCCGCTGCAGCCCCTAATATCGGACACTTTCTATAGTTTTACACATTGGCGCAGTGACACATCCATGAGGACAAAATAAGGCCGACGAGAAGTTGTCATATTTTGATAGCACTTTCTGAAATACATGAACAGATGAACCAAGAATATCAAATATGATCATGCTGAGAAGAACCTGCTGTGTGAACAAGTCCTGGGCCACTGATTTCTTGTGTGTCAGCTGCCAAGCCCCAGGACAGCTGTCAAAATACACCAAGTCTTCATCCGAAAGAGCGGTCTGTCCGATTCCAGAGGGAGCGTCCGGATCTGTAATAATCAGTCGTGTACAGGAAAACTGCATCATGTATGAGAATATAATACCGCATGCGTGTTACAGCAGAGGGCAAAAACCTGTACAGACCTCACTGCTCAGAGCAGAGGGTTTGCTACAATTGTATCCAGTCTCAGGAATCTTCTGTGAGGTAAACAGGCTGAACTCCACACTGATACATTTCATCAACACTGAAACATTGTAGCAAAGTATAACAACAAGAGAAATTACAGATGCAGTTAAAAGGGTATTCTGACATTTTAATATCTAATTATTTAATATTATATCTATTTGGTGGGGGTCTGACTCAAAAAAAGTGGACAGCACACAGACAGCTTCCATATTTTGCGGATCCGCGATTTACAGACCACAAAACAGATAAAGTCGTGTGAATGAGGCCTAAAGAAAACAGATCAAAATTAAGGCAACAGGTGCTACTATAGACCTGGAGATTTCCCCAAATAGAGGGCACCCCTAAATAGTCCACTTAATGGATGGAGTCAGAGTGTCAGACCCTTTAAATGGGTTTTCCAAGATTCTGATACTGATGAGATCAGGATAGGTCATCAGTATCTGATCGATGAGGGTCTGACACCTGGGACCCCTGCCGATCGGCTGTTTGGGAAGGCACTGGCGCTCCTGTCAGCGCTGCGGCTTTCTCTCAGCTCACCAAGCACAACGGTGTACCTTGTATAGCGGCTGTGCTCGGTATCGGGCTCAGCCCCATTCACTTGAACCAATGAATGTGTCGTCACTGCCCTAGGTAACGCTGCAAGAAGTGCTACAGTGCTACTGCGAGTGCCGGTGCCGTCTCACACAGCTGATCGACGGGGGTCCTGGGTGTCGGACCCCCACTGATCAGATACTGATGATCTATCCAGAGGGTAGGTCATCAGTATTAAAATCTGTGAAAGGGGTTTTCTGTTAAAAAAAAGTGCTGAGGGTGCTGTGCAAACATAAAAAAAACAATCCTCTCCTCTCTCAGATCCCCCGCTCATCTTATGCCACCGCTGCTTGCTGCTCTCTGACACCTGGTGGATCGATGACGTTCCAACACAGGGGCATATGACTGCTACAGCCAGTCACTGATGTCATTCCTGGACCAAGAAGCAGAGAGTGGCGTGCACCAGGCAGCCAGGACAAGAGCCGTGCGAGATCCGTGAAGAGAAATTTGCTTTTTAAAAAAAAATGTTTATGTTTTTACAGCACTCTCAGCATTCTGCATAACATCACTGCTGGTCACGTGCCACTTGCCGACACGTCACTGCTGAGGCCAGTCAAGACCTCACATTGGAAGTTTACAGGCAGGGACAGAAGTGCAATGAAGTCATCCTGAGACAGAGCCAAGAGACAGGGAGCATCTAGTCATGGACAACCCCTTTAAGGCTACTTTCACACTAGCGTTTACATTTTCCGGTATTGAAATCCGTTATGGGGTCTCAATACTGGAGAAAAACGCGTACGTTTTGTCTCCATTCATTGTCAATGGAGACCAAACGTAACAGAACGGAGTGCTCCAAAATGCATTCTGTTCCGTTTGGTTGCGTTTCCAGACCGTTTTCATCCCGTCATGGGATGCGGAGCAAAATGGATCTGGCATGACCCACAGTGCAAGTCAATGGGGACAGATCCGTTTAACTCTGACACAATAGAAAACGTCCCCTATTCACTTTCAATGGAGTTCATGACGGATCCGTCTTCGCTATGTTAAAGATAATACAACCGGATCCGTTCATAACAGATGCAGACGGTTGTATTATCAGTAACAGAAGCGTTTTTGCTGAACCCTGCCGGATCCAGCAAAAACGCTAGTGTGAAAGTAGCCTAAGCTAGTTCTAGACCTACGATAAACATTGTCAGAACCCACTGATTCTAATGGGATTGTCTTACATGTTATCCATAAACCTTCATCTTATATGTATAGGGATCTCCTAACTATTTCATGGCAGATCTTGGGGAAAGGGGGATCAGGCATGTTGGATCTCAATATGCCCAATCTATTGTTCTTTTTGTAGATAAGCAGCTGCCAGAGATTTCTAGTAGTGGTTAATAGTCTTCACCCCAGATGCATGTCCAGCGTTATCCTCCTACCTAGCACATTCTCTTTTATTCTTTTCAAAGTGACCATTAAGACATATTTCCTCATTCTCCAAAGTGGAAGATCGCCCATACATGTTTGATCCAGGGGTGCCACCACCATTGAACCGGTCCTTACTCGGCAGCCTTGAATCCGTTATAAACATTCAGTATCATGTATATGTACATACACATGTGGGAACAATCCCATTTTCTATAGAACAGGACTGGTGACATGTGTCGCCATCCATATGCTGCACAGATGTAGTGAGCAGCGGCATCATGAAACAGGCCTGCATTCTCCTGATGTTATGCTGCATTTGGATTTCATGTATTCTGATTCCACGGATCTTAACAACTTCAATAAATACCCTTTTATGTAAGTATTTTGTGCCCTTAGTAAACATATGGAAGGTGAGAAATACTTCAGCATAGCCATGAACAATTTATTAAAGGGTTTTCCAGCTGAAAGATTTGGAATTGGTGGCAGTGGGGTCAGAGAGGCCAAGGTCCTGGCACTGGCTTCTGCTGGGATGGTCCAATGGTCCGAGTGCCATTCCTGGCATTTCTGGTATGTCAAGCGGCCAGGAGAAGTGGGAGCAGCATCAGAAGGGCAGCACTGGGGAAGAGTGAGGGTGATTATCTGTATTTTTTACATTTTTTAAGCCCCTCTGACCCTACTACCTCCAATTTTTATTAATGTGGAAGACCCTTTAAAAGTGGCCTGTGACCGGGTTCCATAGGAAGGTATTGAATTTCCCATAGGCTGCCATGTTAAATGATTGTAGTCTATGGGAGAAATGATCAGATGACTATATGTTACAGTACCCTAGGGGGACTATAATAAAATAATATAAACAAACTAGTATGAAAAAAGTAAAAAATAAAAAGATTCACCCCCTTTCCCCATATTAAAAATAAACAAAAAAACGAGCATCATTAGCATGCCGCTTCCCTAAATGCCACAAATATAAAAATAATATACAATGATAATAAAATAATTAATATATAATAATACAGAAATAATTAATTTGTACGGTGAACAGTGTAACAGGGAAAAAAAATCAAAATGGCCAATTTGCCGTTTTTTTTTGTTCCTTCACCACAAAAAAAAATTGAACAAAAAGTGATCATAAGGTGCTACATACCCCCATAACATTTTTATATTTACATCTACACAGCTGTGTGGGGCCTTCTATTTGGTGGTGCGATTTTAATGATTTGGGGGTATGTAGGACTTTATAATCACTTTTTGTTCAATTTTTTTTGGTGGTGAAGGAACCAAAAAAAAAAAAAAATGGAAAATTGGCATTGCAAAGAAAAAATTGTTTTTTCCCATTTTTTTTTTTAAAGTATGGAAATGCAAGAAAAACTATAAAAATGTGATATCTCTGTAATCGTACTGACCTGGAGAATAAGGTAACAGGTCAGTTAATAATAAGGTAACAGGTCAGTTTGACCACATAGGGAACACTGTGAAAACTCATAAAACCATGGGGGAATTGAACAGAACAATAAAAATGTTATGGCTCCTGAAAGGCAGGGAGTGAAAAACAAAACTGAAAGAACGGAAAACTCATAAAACCATGGCGGAATTGAGGTGTTTTTTACAATTCCACCCAATTGGCAAATTTTTTCCAGCATTCCACTACATTGTGTGGAATATTAAATGGTGCCAGTAGAAAGTACAAATTGCCCCACAAAAAATAAGCCCTCATTTTGGTGACTGAACAGAACAATAAAAATGTTATGGCTCCCGGAAGGCAAGGAGTGAAAAACGAAAATGAAAGAACTGAAAACTGGCTGTGTCATGAAAGGGTTAAAGCAATATGGCATCCACTGGAGCATACCATTGTTCTTTTAGTTGGATTCACATAGAAAAAAAGTCTCTGTATGCCCCTGTATAAAATGTGCCATATTATGGCCTCCCTACTAGTGGGAGGCTGTACAGAGAAGAAATACAGCCATCCATAGATATTTAGTGAATGTCCTGACTGAACGACCCCTATGTTATCCTGTCCTTGTAAGGGAATATGAACGATCCGCACAGAACGGCTATGTTCTCCCATGATATTTTGGAATTTTCTAGGCTTGATTACTAATGTCTGTTTGGCTCTGAATAGATAACCTTAAAGCAGTAGGCTTCCCTCCCTTAATAATGGAGAGTGCCCTAGGGGTGCTTTATGAAAGAAAGCAAATCATAACACACGGGCTAAATTGTGCACTGGTTTATGAGGGGGAGACGCATATTTCTCAGCAATATGTGGCCTCTTCTATTGTAAACAGGAAGGCTGACCAGCTGGACGGTGCTGAACTCATCCCTAATATCACCAGCTCCCAGTGCAGCTTCAGCATAGCAAATGCTCCACAAACCAGCCAAGTGTAATACATGACACTTCGACATTTGCAGAGTAATAAATGACTTGCAACTGAGACATTTAAAGGGACACTTCTGTCAATGCATAATTTTCCTAGAAAACAATTTTTTTTAAAGGGTGTCTATCAGCAGGAAATTTACTATCAAACCAGGGTAGATTGCTTTGCAGGGCTGGCTCAGTTGAAAGAAATTATACCTTTTACTTCTGCATCATTCAGGAGAAAAAGCACTTTTCATGAAATATGCAAATTAGAAGTTAAGTGCACCAAGCGTGGGCCCAAGCAACTCTGTGCACCTGTCCTCCTGCTTCTGTCAGCTCCTCCCTCTCTTGGATAGATAAAAGTTCTCAATGGAAAAGCAAAGTTACCCCAGTTTATGTGTTATGTTAAGGGATTTGGAGAACCACTGAACATATCTCAAGCGTTTGTAGACAAGACATACAGACACAGAATATGCAAAAACTAACTCTTCATTAAACGAATAGTACAAGACATAAACATAATCAAACTGGACATAAAGGTAGGGAACAGTGCAGAACTAGTCTCAGCGACCACTGTCCATACCAGCTTGGACGATCTGTCCTAAACGATAGGCTCCAACTGGTCGGCAGTCCCTATGCTGGCTAAGTGTAGGGACCTAGTCCGATCGCCCACAGTTACAACTTCAGGGACTTGTTCACACAGCCAGACCCCAGGCAGAGCACACAGACAAGAATCAAGGTCACCAAGCTAAGCAAATCAAAGACTCGGAATCAAGATCGGAATCAGGATCAAGGCATAAACCGGAACTCATGCAGATCAGGATACATACAGGAAGCATGGCATTTACAGTCAGAACAGAAAATAACCAAAGAAAAAACAAATACTTACCAGACATTAGACTGACCACAAAAGTCAGGGTCGAGTCATAAACACTCTGGTCAGGAGGGCATGCACCCTGCACACAGCTTTCCTAGAGACAGACTCACCTCCCAGGCATGCAACTCACAGGTCTAAATAGCAGAGTGAGGCTACTTTCACATATGCGTTTTTGCTGGATCTGGCGGGGGATTAGCAATCTCATCCAGTAGTAGGGTGGAGTAGGAAAACTGGAGTCGTTTTTCTAGACAAAAGTGTTAGGTTTAAGGATGAGACAAACTGAGCAAACAACATGTAGCATAAAAAAGGGAGAAAAACAGATCTGATATTGGCCTATCCTGAGGGTAAGTCATTGGTATTCTACTCCTAGAAACCCATTTAAAATGTTCCATTTCAGAACATTTTGTACGGCTGCTAATGGCATCTGTGCCTAAATAATCTTTTGTAGGAAATGCAGTTTAAAGAGAAATGGGTACATTAAGGAAAATGACATTAGGAGGCATCCAAGGCCATTGCCTTATTGTGTATGATTACATGTTACTGTCATTTACCCCAGGAAACCCATTATAAAATCACATGAAAAAGTAATTAGGACAACTTTGACATTTGTAGCATTTCAAAGACTTACTTTATGAGGAACGTCTGTAAGACTCATTCAGAGCTGCAGTCGCCTCTGGTAATAAATGGTAGCGTATCACTGCTTCCTGGAGGAGATCAGCCACTGGTCAAAAATTTAAAGGGGTATTCCCATCTGCAACATTTATGGTATATTGATGGGGTACATCATAAAAGTCTCATAGGTGCAGCCTCTGGGACAGATTGGACAATCTGTTTAATATTGACGTACATAAGGCTAGAGTAACAGAACATGTCCACTGTTTTCATTCTCTGTGCTGGATCTTGGCTTCTGAGCAGTCATCTCCTGGACCACAGGTCGGGGATATGAAGTTATATTTGTTTTTTTTTTCATATTTATTTGTATCTCATCCATGGAACAATCATACAGCAAAAATATATTTAAAAAATGCTTGTTCTTGCTCTATAACAGATAGGAAAGCGGAAGCCATGCCTCTCTGCAGACAGCGGCGCTAGCATCCAGTTGTCAGGGTGAGTAGGCCAGGTCTCCCTGTGCAGGAGTGTGGGCCAATCATAGGCAATGCTCGCAAGTGCGGCGCGCTGACATTATCAGTCATGTGTCACGTGACCAGTAAGAGCGGCCTATTTAAACAGGCAGACGGCTGGCCACAGGTTGCCTGTGATTGTGTTTTTGTATGCCACACTAGCCTGATTTAGGGCTCATGCACACAGCCGTTGTTGGGTCGTGCCCGTATTGCGGCCCACAAACATGTTATATTTTTTTGCGGTGCGGGATGGATCACAGACCCATTCTACTTGAATGGGTCCGGATCCCTTGCGGCAGCTGCACGGATGTGCATTGGGGACCGCAAATTGCCCCCAATGCATGGAACAGACGAACAATGGCCATGTGAATGAGCCCTTACTCTGCTTGGACTTCTGGATTATTGGACCTCAGCTTTGCACTGCATTAACCTCCCTTTTGCCTGACAATTTTCACTTGACGTGACTTTGTGGTTTTGGACTTCTGGCTTGGTATGGTTTCTGATCTCCAGTTCTCGATTTGATCCTGTGGGATTCTACTGGTTAAGACTTTGGCTTGGAAACGTTTCCGATTTTTTCCGTGGTTTCTTTGTGCCTTCCTGTCACTAGTTATTTTGTCCCCTGTGTTCCTTCCCTGACTGGCCCTTGCACATATCTAGGTAGGGATTGTCGTCCAGTTGTGGTCTGTTGCAGTAGGTGGGGACAGTGTTTCAGGCAGGAGTTCAGGGTTCTCTGCTCTCTAACGTGACTCTGCAGACAGCCCGTCTAATTTACCATTTTCTATGCCACTTTATGGCATGGAAAATGGTATTAAACTATGCCAGCAAGGAAACTGGCCTAGTTTAAACTGCGTCGAACCAAGTGTCAAATTTATATACAGGCCTGCGCCTCTACATAACTTAGGTGCTTCCGCCGCCAGTGCAGGGGTTTTAAGACCAGCGTATAAATCCACAGTCTTAATAAATGACCCCCTATATGTCAAAGCCTGTGCTGCTAATTGCACAGTAGTCCTGTTTAGTGAAGAATCTGTTATAATAAACCAATGGCTATTGTTTAGCTGGACATAATTTATTATTAAAAATACAAACAAAAAGTGGAGGTGTTAGACACTATTAATAATGAAAAGTTGAGTGTATAATGCATGATAATCATTGCATCTATGGTAACAAACCATAATCAAAATCAGCTATGAAATGTATTCAATATTCTGTTTTTCTTAGCACAAATTTCCTACGCAGGTCAACCAAAGTCAAATGTAAAATTATTTGAACAACTGAAAAACTGTTGCCATGGAAAATAATTTTGTACATTGTGTGGCTTAAAAGCTACTTTTGCAGTGATGTTACTTTTATTATTTGCTTGCTAAATGCAAAATTAAGCAACAGTCTAAAAAGTATTCCTACCGTATTTGGTAGGGTTATAGAGTCCGTGCAGCTCCTGTACTTAGCTGGCTGTCCTGCTGCTCCTGGGTGTGTTGACTCTCTCTACTCTGACTTTTCTTTCTCTCAGCATTAGAGGTAACAGCAGAGATGACAGATCAGAGTGTGGAGAGGGAGAAAAACATCAAAGTCTTAAGGGAGGGCAGATCACATAGGCAGTACTATATCACAGTATAGATAGAGAGGAGAACACATACCGCAGTCTGCAGGGGGGAGTGTGAATCACCTAGGTTATGTACACGGGAAGAGAGGGGTGATAGCTCCTATGGCAGGCTCTGCAATAGGAGGGTGTGGTGGTAACCACATATACTTCAGCATCAGTGTCGTTCGGCACAAGGTAGAGGAGATCCTTCATGGGCTATAAAAGGAGAAATGAAGCCATGCTAGTACATGAAAGCTACTGAAGGCAACAGTATCCTGGACACACAGGTCTCATATCTAGGATATGTTACTGGGAGGGACATGTCCACATAAGAAAAATCTGAAACTAGGAGCAGATGAGCAAATGAACAAAGGAAAAAGGATTGTTGTAATACCTATTAGGTCGACCACTCTATGAGCCAAAGCAGACAGCCACCAAGGAAAGCCAGCTATACACAAGATAGCAGTGATCAAAATTCATGTTTATTTCAATGAGGAGAGGGGAATAAGCCACTGCCAGACACCAATGGCAGCAATTATCTCCCTTGTAATATAAGATTGTTGGCTGATAAAGTTGTAATTCATAATCCAATAGATTGTGACTAGAGTTGTGCGAACGTGCTCGTAACGAGCACTGTACTGCTCGGATCCCCTGCGCTCGCATGGGCGCAGGCATCCGGATCCGTCAGGTGAGGAGGACGGATCCGGATGGCTGTGGCCATGCGAGCGCAGGGGATCCAAGCAGTACAGTGCTCGTTACGAGCACGTTCGCTCAACTCTAATTGTGACCAATTCCATAATAGGTAGTTGCATGGGAATTGTATGACCAGCTGCAGCTTCCCTCGACGATAGTAGCTGATCAAATGATTCCAGGTACAGAAATTGTGGATGCAGAAGTCTTCAGTTACTCACAGGGCAAGAAGACTCTTGATGGTTATAACTCCAACGGACTGCAAAAAACAGCAACAGGACACCAAGTTAACAGTCCCAACAGCAGTACCCTCTTGGGCACCATCCTCATATCCATTAGTGTCAATTTGAGAATACTCCCAGAGGATGGAAAATACATCATGTTTCAGTGGTGTTGGACTTGTTTTTACCATATAGAGAGCATGGCTTCTAGGGCACATGTTATTGCCTAAGTAGTACTTGGTCTCTAGTATGGTGAAGTATGGTCATGTTGATAACAGAATGGTTGGATAAAGGTTGATGGCACATGTCCTACAATACCTAGGGGAAATCTTACATCTTCCACATTTCTCCTACCTAAGATAACTGCACACCATACAACATCTCTCACTTCTGCTCTCCAAGAGCTACAGATCATACGGCTCATGCTGGGCCCATACGCCGGTGTTCCCCAACTGCAGTCCTCAGGGCCCACCTGCCGGTCGGGTTTTCAGGATTTCCTTAGTATTGAGCAGGTGATATAATTAGTGTCAGTGTATTAGGACTTACCTCAGGTATGTCTTCTGTGGGATATTCTCAATTCATGACCGGTAGGTGGGCCCTGAGAACTGGAGTTGGGGAACACTGCCATATGCCACTTAGCTGAGTGCTGTTACTTCTGTCAACCAAGTGGGCATCATTTATCCATGGATGTCATGTCTACTGGCCTTGCAGAGCCTGGAATACTTTTACCCAGCCTCAGCAAATACTGTGGCACAGTGTTTTTGCACATGTATATTCAGTGACTTCATCACAGGGTTCCCAATTAATGAAACCTTGACTAGCACCATTGTTCCCCTGACATACCAATGACTATGATCAGGAGGTTGTACTCTGACTTAGTCGCCCAGGTGGCCCTTTCGCTGTGACACAAATTACCTCATACAACAATATCACATAACAATACCATCAATTGTGGGAAAAATATTTGAAGGCTTCTACAAGACTACATACAGGATTATGTAACGGTCAATAATATAATAAGTGATAGCCAACATGGTTTTACTAAGGACAAAAGCTGTCAAACTAACCTGTTTTTTATGAGGAGGTGAGTAGAAGCCTGGACAGAGGGAAGGCTGTCAATATTGTGATTTTTGACTTAGCAAAGGCTTTTAATACTGTTCCTCGAGGACACCTAATGGATAAATTGAAGTCTATTGGTTTAGAAAATATAATTTGCAATTGGATTAAAAATTGGCTTCAAGATCGTTGTGGTCAATGATTTCTACTCTGAATGGTCCCCGGTTATAAGTGGCGTTCCCCAAGGTTCAGTGCTGGGTCCTCTGTTATTTAACTTATTCATTAATAACATAGAGAATGGGATTAATAGTGCTGTTTCTATTTATGCAGACGACACCAAACTTTGTAATACAGTCCAGTCTATGGAAGATGTTCATAAATTACAAGCTGACTTGGACAAACTTACTATACAAAGCGTTGGTGCGGCCTCATCTGGAATATGCAGTTCAGTTCTGGGCACCAGTCCATAGAAAGGGTGCCCTGGAGTTAGAAAAAGTACAAAGGAGAGCAACTAACCTGATAGATAAGGGGCCTGGAGGGTCTTAGTTATTTGAATTTGTTTAGTCTTGAAAAACTAAGAGAGGACATGATTAACCTGTACAAATGTATCAAGGGAAGCTATTCTGTGTTAAACCCCTCAAAAAATAAGGGTCAGTTCCCTACGAGGGATCCAGGGATTTGTTCTGTTTGCCACATCTGGAATTGGGAAGAGTTTTTTTTTCCCTCATAGGGTTTTTTTTTGGGTCTGGATCAATACAGCAGGACTACAGGTTGTACTTGATGGACTTTTGTCTTTTTCCAACCTTAAAGGAGTTATCCAATATCATAAACAGCCCCCCCATGTTCCGAGCCCCTCAGAGGGAATATACTTACCCCGCTCCCGGTGCCACTCCTCATCCACGCACCACCGCGGCTGCTTCTCCCAGTACACGGATGAAAACATCCATTGTCAGGAGGGAGCAGCCAATGGCAGGCGGGGATGGGGATGAGCCTCCCTAGTGTCTCCCGCGATGCAAGGGAGGCTGGTCCCCATCCCCGCCTGCCACTGGCTGCTCCCCCGACACCGGATGTTTTCATCCGTGTACAAGGAGAAACAGAAGCGGTTCTGCGGGAACCAGGAGCGGTGCAGGGAGCGGGGTAAGTATATTAGCTCTGAGGGGCTCGGCACATGGGGGAGGGCTGTTGTATGATTTTGGATAACCCCTTTAACAACTATGTAATAAAGTAACATGCAACATGTGTCTAGCATAACAAATGAATACAATCTAAAAAAAAACCCCTATGGCTCACTCTTACACTGCGGCTGTCTTTATAAGGCATGTTTCCATGCCATAAGGTTCACGTGGTACTAAGTGTAGATGGCACACTCGGGACTATAGTGGCTGCAAATATGTTAAGAGCTTCATCACTAGGGGAGGCATAGTAGCATACCTCCCAACTTTGTAAAGGGACATAGAGGGACATATTGTGTGGTGCGCTAAGCGTGCCGTGGCAAATGTTTTCAGCACTAGGCCACTCCCCAACTCCGCCCACTATACAGCTAATCCCACCCAGTCCCCTTACTGCTCCACATAGTAAATATTCCCCATTTATGTGCCCCCATTAATATGCCTAGTTGTGCCCCCAATAATATGCCCTGTTATGTGCCCCCAGTAATATGACCAGCTGTGCCCCCAGTATTCTGACCAACTGTGCCCCCCCAGGAATATGCCCAGTTATGCTCCCCCAATAATATGAACAGCTGTGCCCCCCAGGATTATGCCCAGTTATGTGCCCCCAGTAATATGCCCACATTGTGCCCCACTGTAATATGCCAACCTTTGGACGCAGAGACAGTATGCACAAGGTTTTAACAAGCCACCACTAGATGGAGCTTATGTCACCTCCTCTACTTAGAAAGGACAAACCTTCTAGAGACAAGTCAGTCTATTATGGGGCATTAAAGGAAGCATATACAAAATGAAGTGATGTCCTGGAGCAGGTACCAACCAGAACAAGCAGTCACGATATGGAGCCAATTTATGTAAAATATCAAAAGCCAAAATGTACACGCACATGAGATACCATGAACCGTGATATCATCAACTGACCTCTGTGGATTCAGGATCGGACACCCCAGGGAGTGTCACCACCTGAGAAAGCTGCCCACAGCAGTAGGAGAACTGTTATATTCATTTGATCATATTCATATATGGTAGATATGTTGAAATTTCTTTGCAATGTAAATATAATACAGAGGTCAGTTTACTGTATGTATATATTACAGAGGACAATATAATGTATATATACACTACAGAGAACAGTATACTGTATATATACTACAGAGAACATACTGGATATGTACTATAGAGGACAGTATACAGTATATAAATATATATATAAATATATATATTACAGTATACTGTGTATATCTGTACTACAGAGGACAGTATAATGTATATATACTACAAAGGTCAGTATACTGTATATATATATATATATATATATATATATATACTAAACAAAGAATGGCAGCAGCACTAGATAAGCCATGACACATAAAATGAACATGAGGTGAATATGTGAAAAAAGTAAAAAAGCATAACTGCTATATAGTAAGTAAAGTGGAAGCTCTTAGCCGCATATACATGATCATAAATATGTCGGGCTGCCATTCTTTGTTTAGTATTTAATTAGCCAGTAGGTAGCTTGCACCTGACTTTCATCTGCAGGAGGTGCTGTCCGTTTTTTGTCATTTTGTATATATAGAGGAAGACTGGCCTCCGCTGGGGAATTTAGCACTCCTGTTCACACTGGTGCAGCTTCTGACCAGGTATGATGTTCCCCTGATATGGGCCTGCCGGTTTATGTAGGATGCAGGTCAGTGTTAGTGTAGGACTCATCCGATTGGAAGCCACCTTGATCGTTGGTGGATGAGCCCGACATATTTATGATCATGTATATATATACACTCACCGGCCACTTTATTAGGTACACCTGTCCAACTGCTCGTTAACACTTAATTTCTGATCAGCCAATCACATGGCGGCAACTCAGTGCATTTAGGCTTGTAGACATAGTCAAGACAATCTCCTGCAGTTCAAACCGAGCATCAGTATGGGGAAGAAAGGTGATTTGAGTGCCTTTGAACGTGGCATGGTTGTTGGTGCCAGAAGGGCTGGTCTGAGTATTTCAGAAACTGCTGATCTACTGGGATTTTCACGCACAACCATCTCTAGGGTTTACAGAGAATGGTCCGAAAAAGAAAAAACATCCAGTGAGCGGCAGTTCTGTGGGCGGAAATGCCTTGTTGATGCCAGAGGTCAGAGGAGAATGGGCAGACTGGTTCGAGCTGATAGAAAGGCAACAGTGACTCAAATTGCCACCCGTTACAACCAAGGTAGGCAGAAGAGCATCTCTGAATGCACAGTACGTCGAACTTTGAGGCAGATGGGCTACAGCAGCAGAAGACCACACCGGGTGCCACTCCTTTCAGCTAAGAACAGGAAACTGAGGCTACAATTTGCACAAGCTCATCGAAATTGGACAGTAGAAGATTGGAAAAACGTTGCCTGGTCTGATGAGTCTCGATTTCTGCTGCGACATTCGGATGGTAGGGTCAGAATTTGGCGTCAACAACATGAAAGCATGGATCCATCCTGCCTTGTATCAACGGTTCAAGCTGGTGGTGGTGGTGTCATGGTGTGGGGAATATTTTCTTGGCACTCTTTGGGCCCCTTGGTACCAATTGAGCATCGTTGCAATGCCACAGCCTACCTGAGTATTGTTGCTGACCATGTCCATCCCTTTATGACCACAATGTACCCAACATCTGATGGCTACTTTCAGCAGGATAATGCGCCATGTCATAAAGCTGGAATCATCTCGGACTGGTTTCTTGAACATGACAATGAGTTCACTGTACTCAAATGGCCTCCACAGTCACCAGATCTCAATCCAATAGAGCATCTTTGGGATGTGGTGGAAAGGGAGATTCGCATCATGGATGTGCAGCCGACAAATCTGCGGCAACTGTGTGATGCCATCATGTCAATATGGACCAAAATCTCTGAGGAATGCTTCCAGCACCTTGTTGAATCTATGCCACGAAGAATTGAGGCAGTTCTGAAGGCAAAAGGGGGTCCAACCCGTTACTAGCATGGTGTACCTAATAAAGTGGCCGGTGAGTGTATATATATACTACAGATGACAGTATACAGTATATATACACTATAGGAGAGGAGAGATGAGGAGAGATCTAAGGACTGAGGGGAGATGTAATAACTATGTATAAATATATCAGAGGTCAGCACAGAGATCTCTCCCATCATCTATTTATCCCCAGGACTGTGACTGTGACGAGGGGACATCCTCTGCGTCTGGAGGAAAGAAGGTTTGTACACAAACATAGAAGAGGATTCTTTACGGTAAGAGAAGTGAGACTATGGAACTCTCTGCCTGAGGAAGTGGTGATGGTGAGTTCACTATAAGAGATCAGGAGGGTCCTGGATGTATTTCTGGAGGGTAATAATATTATAGGTTATAGTTACTAGAGATGGGTCATTGATCAAAAGAGTTATTCTGATGTCTGATTGGAGTCGGGAAGGAATTTTATTAGCCTAAAGTGGGGAACATTGGCTTCTACCTCACAGGGTTTTTTTTGCCTTCCTCTGGATCAACTTGCAGGATAACAGGCCGAACTGGATGGACAGATGTGTTTTGTGAGCCTTAGGCAACATGCACGTGGCCTTTGTTGGCCATGGCTCGTACTGCGGCCCGCAAACATCGGGTCCGCAATATATGAACACCGGCCCACATCTCAGATGCAGACTCAATCACTTGAATGGGTGCACAATCTGGAAGGTATGGTGCGGATCGGAGGCATGGAACCCCACGGAAGCACTATGGGTTTTCTGTCTGTGCCTCTGCACTGCAAAAAAATAGAGCTTTGTGGTCCCCAATGCATGGAACGGCCATGTGCATGAGGCCTTAGTCTAGGGCTACTCGGCGACACCTGTCGCGGCCAGGATTGCTGAGTTGCGGCGATTCCATTGAAATGAATAGGATCGCCACGGCAGTCACAAAAAATCCAACATGGCTGGATTTCTTGGGACTGTCGCGACGCTCCCTTCATTTCTATGGGATCCCCGCTACTCAGCGATCCTGGCCACGACAGGTGTCGCGCGACCAGTGTCGCCGTGTAGCCCTAGCCTTAGGCTAGGGCTACACTGCAACTTTTTGTAGCGCAACTGATTGACTTTAACTATTGAACTACAGCTGCAATCCAAATGAATGCAATCTTGTGGACTTCAGCGGTCATTCAATAGTTAAAATCAATCAGTCACGCTACAAAAAGTTGCAGTGTAGCCATAGCCGTACACACTATAATACTATGTTATTAATGTATGGGGGTAATATTGATGTTCCTGCAGTGGTCTGCTAGTAACAGTATGGTGGTAATATTCAGTCACTATTTAGCTTTATTACATGTAGTCATGGTGCGGCATTATCTGGATTGGGGGCCCACTCAGGTGACGGATGCTGACCCCCCTATCTATGCCCCGGAGTCATGCCACTGATTATGACACTTAGACCCTCTGATAACGATGACATCACAGATAGTGTTGCTAAGGAAACAAGAAGCATTATCGTGCCAGGATTCTAATGGTGACATCACACATGTGACCATGCCAGGATTCTAATGGTGACATCACACAACATGTGACCATGCCAGGATTCTAATGATGACATCACAAAGAGTGGCTTAGCATCAGAGCGGCCATCTTGAATGTACTTTATTAACCTACCCTTAATGGAGATATCACTAGTGGATGGAGTTTTACCTGGGGGGGAAATCATTTATTTTGAGACTTGTACTAGTTTTCTGGCTATAATAAAAGTTACAAACTTTGGCAGATGCAGAATTTATGGAAAAATGTGTGAATTTAAATATTACGCTTTTAAAAATGGGTAACTCACCCCTCAGGCTCCAGCTCTAAGCTTATTTACTAATGATGATACCCAAAGAAAATAGGGGCTGAGTAAAATGTGTGCAATTTGATAATTAAGTGAAATAAAACACCATTTTTTCTTTTTTAAAAAAAAAACACTATGTTTATTTATAAAAAGGTTTTAGGTTTTAAGTGGATTTTTTGCAGCTCTGGCTCCATCTTCAGGATCGGCTGGATTCAGGTCCGCTAACTTTTAGAGGAGGGGGTCGCACCTCTGGCCGGTCTTCAGGGACAGAATATTGTCACCAGAGGTTCCTCATGTTGTCTTGTAGTTGGATCCTAGAAGAGAAAATACCCAAATAAAAAAAAAACAGTTTACAAAAACACAAGGTGAAGACGGAGGGAAGCGGCCAAACTTACCGGACCTGGTGGAGCTCTGTTCGTCTTCACTGGAATTTCAGATGATTTGGATGGTAAAAACCATATATAGATGGTAAGTGGGCCCCAAGGGGTAGATGGTAAGTGGGCCCCAAGGGGTAGATGGTAAGTGGGCCCAAAGGGGCAGATGGTAAGTGGGCCCAAAGGGGTAGATGGTAAATGGGCCACAAGCTGCAGATGGTAAATGGCCCCAAGCCGCAGATGGTAATTGGGCCCGGGCGGCAGATGGTAAGTGGGGCCAAGCAGCAGATGTTATGGTGGCCAAGGGGCAGATGGTATAGTAAGGGCCTATCGGCAGATGTTATAGCCGGCTGCAGAGAATGCAAGATGGCCTCTTCCTCTTCCGGGGGTTTGAGGCCCTGATGTTGGTGGTGCTTCCCGGAAGGTCCGCCATCTCCACATCCTCCGGATACTGTCGGGGGCCTACTTCCATTTTGTCGTCGCTATGATCGGACTTCATATCAACGTCGTCCGCGTACTGTCGAGGGCCGACATCCATTGTCTCTATTGCAGTCACCACAGAATTAGTCTTTGACATCCTCCTCCTCTTCTTCAAAGACTTCGCCATAGTGACAGCCAGCTAGAGATACTGACACTGGTGTCAGGGTGTGACCCCTATTTATGGGTTTAGACCACACCCCCTGATTATTATGTCATAAGTAAGTGAGTCATGCCCATTATGACATCACAAGTAAAGTGGTCATACCAGAGGCATAGTAACGGAGGGGGGGCCAGGGGGGGGGGACAAGCATCTAATGATGACATCACAAGAAGTGCCTTAGCATGAGAGCAGCCATATTGAATATACTGGACTCTTTTTAATATCACATCATGTACATACCTGTTCTTGCCTAAAATTTTCTTAATTTTTCTTCATTCTCTTCACATAGAATTTGGGATGAGGGGTGGGATATCTGACCCCAGAGGAATCTGGTCCCTGTAGCAGCCAATCACAGCGCAGCTTTCATTTTGAATTTGGCTATTCAAAAATAAAGCTGCACTGTGATTGGTTGCTAGAGGCAACAAGGACTGTCCTACTGTTAATCTGACCCAATGTGTGAGATGATGGGAGTGATATATTGTGAGATTATGGGAGTGATACATTGTGTAGGAGAAAGATGATGGGAGTGTTACAGTGTGAGATGGTGGGAATGATGGGAATAATACAATGTGTTTGAGATAATTGGATGGAGAGGATAGTGGTGATAAATTGTGCATATGATGACACTATTGATAGATTGTGTATGGGAGGATGGGAGTGATACACTGTGTGTGAGATGATTGGAGTGCTTACAGATATTTATCTACAATATAACATTTTCACAATAAAACAACATTTTAAAGATATTTCTGATACTTTACAATGTATTATTGTGTAATATACAGGACTGTACATGGGGTGTAGTGTAATATACAGCAGCGGTCCCCAACCACCGGTCCGCGGCTCAGGACCGGGTGCTGTATGATTGTTTGCCGGGCCGCGGCAATCAGGGCCCTGGTCGCAAATGGAGGGCAGCGGAGGCAGAGCACAGGGAGATAAGCGCTTCCATTGTGGAAGCTCTCATCTCCACAGTCATCTGTATCGCCATCCTCAGGACAACTCTATGGGGGCACTGGGGGACACTTCTTACTGGCACATGATTGGGGGACATCTATGGGGGCACTTCTTACTGGCACATTATTTGGGGCACTGTGGGGACATCTATGGGGGCACTTCTTACTGGCACATTATTTGGGGTACTGTGGGGACATCTATGGGGGCCAGGGGCGGACTGGGAACTTAAAGTGGCCCTGGAAAAAATACTAAAGTGGCCCCATTTTGTAGTCTGGTCCAAATTGATGGAAGGCAGGGCCAGCAATACCATATTGTGGCACATGAAACTGCCGTAAAAGTAGCCAAATATCACAGTCCATCACAAAATACTGCCAGCAGCACAAAATACATACCCCAAAAACTTCCACAGACCGGCGGTGAGGAGGGCTCAGGTGGCCCCCTGGGCATTGGCCCACCGGGAAATTTCCCTGTTAGGTCTATGGCCAATCCGCCCCTGATGGGGGCACTTCTTACTGGCACATTATTTGGGGCACTGTCGGGACATCTATGGGGGCACTTCTTACTGGCACATTATTTGGGGCACTGTGGGGACATCTATGGGGCACTTCTAACTGGCACATTTTTGGGGGCACTGTGGGGAGATCTATGGGGGCACTTCTTACTGGCACATTTTTTGGGGCACTGTGGGGAGATCTATGGGGGCACTTCTTACTGGCACATTTTTTGGGGCACTGTGGGGAGATCTATGGGGGCACTTCTTACTGGCACATTATTGGGGGGCACTGTGGGGAGATCTATGGGGACACTTCTTACTGGCACATTATTGCATACCTCCCAACTTTTAAAAATTGCAAAGAGGGACAATGTGTGCGGTGCATATCATGGCAGTTTTTTTCATACTAGGCCACACCTCTAAGTCCACCCAAAGCATAATTACTGGAGCCTCTGCGGCAATTTTTTTCTTGCATTTCAATGTTCAAATAAATATTAGCACATAAATCATCAAATTATAGATATTTTAAGGTACAAATTGCATCAAATAATGAAGTTCTGGTCTAATATACAGGTAGAAACCGTACAAACACTGTAGTAAGGAGCAATTTAGTAAATTTATTAATGCACATTTATGCATTAATTCCCCAGGTCAAAAAGAGGGACGTTTAGGGATCAAAGAGGGACAGAGGGACATGGGTCAAAAAGAGGGACTGTCCCTCCAAAAGAGGGACACTTGGGAGGTATGTAGTAGTGTCTTTTGGCACCCCCACTGATCAGCTCATAAAGTGTAGCTCTAGCACTGGAAGTTGGCACCAAATCTGTGCGACTACTTGCATTCTGAAGAGCACGGCGCTGGTTACTGCACTGCTGCTCCCACTCTCTTCAATGTGGGAGCGGAGCTGCAGTAATCAGCTCGGTCCACTGCACACTGCACAATGGATTAAGCTGTGTAGGTTCAGTGCCACGGTCCGCCACCATACCTACTGCAGAACAGCTGATCGACGGGGCGTTCAACCCCTGTCGATGAGATAGGATGGGCCATTACTTATAAAAAGCTGGACAACCCCTTTAAGTAATGTTTCCTAGAATATAAGTCCCTATGATGCAGACTGCGCAAACAGCTGGTTTACAAATGATACAAGCAGCACGGTTAAGAACAGTGTATACAATGCCAGCTGCTGCCAGGGTTCTCATTTCACAAAGTACAATTAGTGCCATTGACTCAAGCATGTTCTTTAGGGACGTTAGTGTTTTTCCAGTCATTGTGATGATAAACTGTGTGAAAATGTGGCAGTTACCTGGACACATGGAAGGGAATGCAGTGACCTCAAAATAACTACGTTTTACACAACACACCTACGACTCTCAATGTCTTCAAACATCTTGTTCTCTTCTAACCCAGCAGCCCCACATCATAAACATTACACATTAACCCCTTAAAGGAGTTCTACAGTTGTTTAAAACTGATGATCTATCCTCTGGATAGATCATCAGCATCTGATCGGCGGGGGTCCGACCACGGGACCCCCGCCGATCAGCTGTTTGAGAAGGCAGAGGCGCTCCAGGAGCGCCGCGGCCTTCTCTGTGTTTTCCTCAGGACCAGTGACGTCACGACTACTATCACTGGCCTGGGCGGGGCTAAGCTCCATTCATGTGAACAGAGCTTAGCCCCGCCCAGTCCAGTGATACTAGTCGTGACGTCACTGGGCCTGCGGTAAACACAGAGAAGGCCGCGGCGCTCCTGCAGCGCCGTTGCCTTTTCAAACAGCTGTTCGGCAGGGGTGTCGGGCCGCCACCGCTCAGATGCTGATGATCTATCCAGAGGATAGATCATCAGTTTTAAACAACTGCAGAACCCCTTTAAGCCTTCAGGGCGCAGCATATTTTTTGATTTTTGCCTTGCTCTATCCAAGAGTCATAATGTTATCACTTTTTCTTCTCTGATGCTGCTATGTGAGGATTTGATTTCCGCCGTTTCTTTTGATGCACATATAGTTTACCGTTAATATATATATATAGCTGCTAGAAGCTCCAAAGTAAATATTAATTTTACCTGTCGTAACAGTCAAAGGGGTTGTCTCACTTCAGTAAGGCTACTTTCACACTAGCGTTTTGCACGGATCACCATGTGGATCCGTAATGAACGGATCCGGTTGTATTATCTTTAACATCTCTTAAACTGATCCGTCCCCACTGACTTGCATTGGGGGTCATTCCGGATCCATCTTGGTGCAGAGCCCCAGACCGGAGAGCAAACCGCAGCATGTTGCGGTTTGCTCTCCGGTCTGAAGACGGAATGGAATGCTTTTAGGAGCATTCCGTGCTCTTTAGTTCAGTTTTGTCCCGATTGACAATGAAGGGGGACAAAACTGAAGCGTTTTATTCCGGTATTGAGCTACTATGACGGAGCTCAATACCGGAATAAAACAACGCTAATGTGAAAGTACCCTAAGTGGCATTTATCATGTAGAGAAAGTTAATACAAGGCACTTACTAATGTATTGTGATTGTCCATATTGCCTACTTTGCTGGCTGGATTAGTTTTTCCCTCACATTATACACTGCTTGTTTCCATGGTTACAGACCACCCTGCAATCCATCAGTGGTGGTCGTGTTTGCATACTATAGGAAAAAGTGCTAGCCTTTCTGTTTGCCAGGACCATAGCACTGCACACAGGCCAGTGCTTTTTCCTATAGTGTGCAAACACGACCACCACTGATGGATTACAGGGCGGTCGTGACCATGGAAACGAGCAGTGTATAATGTGATGGAAAAATGAATCCAGCCAGAAAAGGAGACAATATGCACAATCACAATACATTAGTAAGTGCCTTGTATTAACTTCCTTTACATGATAAATGCCATTTTCCAAAGTACAGTAAGACAACCCCTTTAAGGAAACATCTAATATGAGTATGTATTGTTTTGTTTTTTTCAAAAAAATTTTTTATCCTATATTACATTATAATACAATATAACTTTTATTCTTTTTTTACAAGCTTTATTTTCCTTTTAATGAAGCTTTACTAACTTTTACTTTTTGTTATCATGTTTACTATAATTCATTGAAATATCTAGGTATTCCAATGTGTCACAGCATGTACATATCTCAGATATGACCTATAAGGGATTGTCACAGAACAGCTATTATACAAGCTATAGGTTCCTTGCTCACCTGCTCCAGCGCTCCTGTTCCTGGCGGTTTGGTCTCCCACTCTCCCCTCCTTCCTGGCTCTGCCCCTACACACATGGCTGAAATCTTCTTGATGGCTAGGCCTCTGTTCCTCTGCCCCTAGGATGCATGCTCCTTCTAGCTTTTAAAGGGCCAGAGCATGCATTCCCTTATCTTCATCAGCCAGTGGCTGGTCAACCGGGGGTGGGGGGCTTTTACGGCACCTTCCCCTGTGTCTGAGCAATAGGTTATAACCCGCCAATATCCTCCAAATGTGTGCTAATTACTATTATACATTTGTCTGCGTGTGTACCGACTTACAGGCCACATTTACAGCAAGGCACATGAGGGCATGTACCTAGGGTGTCAGGAAGGAGAGAAATTCACTTACTCTTAGGTTCTTTCACTTTAGCACTGCTTCTTATGTCCCCTTATTATTTTATTTACTGTAGGTACAATCAGGAAATGTTACTCTCATACCTCTTACCTACAGCTAATTTAACAGTAATCTCTTCAGGAAGGAAGTGTAAGGGTTACATCCCTTGAATTGATGCTGCAGCTAACAAAAGTAAGTGATAAGAAGACATCAGAGCAGTCAGAGGAGAAAGGTGAGGCCAGTATTTGGCCTATATGTACCTGGCCAACAAGCGGAGAGGACTTCTCTGCCTGTCACAGACCATCCCATAATCCACACACTGACAACAAAGTAGTAAAGCTCCTCAGTATAACTAAAAAAAATTGATGGAGATGCCTTTGGACTTGTGCATTAAGTTTATATTTCATCGGCAGCTGTGTAAAGGTATATTTGGTTTTAAACTAAAATTGCATTAAAAAAGATGTTCATAAAACGTACTCAGTTTTACCAGGTGTGCTGTAATTTTTCTGATGTAGTTATTTGCCAGGTTTTCTTTTCCAGGTTAAAAATATTACCCAAATGTATTTCACTTGTATAAACCGCATGGCTAATAGTCACAAACTAAAAACCACGGTGACCACAGTAAAAACGAGAGCGTTTTCAACAGCATTTTTTACCTCATGGTCAAAATCCTTTTATGTAGCAATCAATCAATAGACAGCTTCAACCAAACTAATAGGTGGCGTGCCGGGGGCAGTGTACACTCTAAATACAGCTCTGCCAACTTCTGCCTGTTTGACTTTTTGCTGCCTGACCTAATTTGTACTTGAACTCCGTACTGACCATGAGCTGACAACCCTGACCTTGGACTGTTTATTCGATTTCATGTACTCTGCCTGCCGTGACCTCAGTGTGTCCCTGATCACAGTTTTGCCTTATTCCTCGGTGTTATCCACTGGTGTCTCTTTACCCCCGTGGGTCAGCAGTCACTTGAACAGAGATTACTCTGAGAGATGGAGAGATCTCGTGGTTCCCTTGCAGTGAAGTCCAGATCCCTGTGTAGGGGTTAAAAGGTGAAAACCATGGGCCACCTGGATTAGTCCAAGCCAAATCTGTTGACATAACACAGAGGATTCACACGCACTGTGTAACAATGACCTTAAGAGTCTTTGTAAGGTGCAGGGCTGCCCCTTAAAGGAACATTTTGTTAAATAAAAAAACAAATGGATGGTTTTCCAGATGTAATTTTTGAAACCACTTCACTCTATTTCATGTCCTGGCTCTTTAACTTTCCCCTTTTATTACACTTTTAGCACTGTAGACAGTATCCCTTGACTCTCTCTTTATCAGGCCATCATTGCGGCCAGAGAGGGAAGAGGGATGAGTGACTCATTTAGAGCATCACATTTTACAATGATAAGTACAATGCTCTTATGTGGACATCAAGAGAACAACAGAGCTATCAAACTGTTATGCCAATCCTACTATTAGAATGAGGATTACACTGCAGATAGCATCTTTCCCTCACAGCAACAGCAAACTGACAATGGGTACCCAGTCTATAATAGGAGTTTTATCTCTCTATGCTGACAGCTACAAAAGGACAATACTTTATATATTTAAAAGGGCTTTCCGACATTTTACTCCTGATGACCTATCCTCAGGACAGGTCATCAGTATCTTATATGGGGAGATACGACCCCTGTCGATCAGCTGTTTTGAGAAGGCAGTAGTGCTCATCTAAGCCCCACTGCCTTCTCCCAACTCAGCAAGCACAGTGCCGTACATTGTATAGTGGCTGTGCTTGGTATCGCACTCAGCCCCTTTCACTTGAATGGGCATGACTTGCTCTTAGGCCACATGACTGATGGACGTGACGTCACTGGTCTAGGGAAAGCAGAGAGAAGGCCGCAGTGCACACAGGAGTGCCAGTGCCTTCTCAAACAGCTGATCGGCGGGGATCTCGGGTGTTGGACCCCTTCGATCAGATACTGATGACCTATCCAGAGGATAGGTCATCAGTGGTAAAATCTCTAAAAAACCCTTTCATTGTCAATGGTATAGTACATTAAAAATGAAAAAGAAAAGCAGGTAGAAATTGGTTTTCTTTGAATACTGAATTTTTAAAAAATATCCTGTTCTGATGTAAGTGTAATTCTTATTAGAAGTATGTGCATGCTGCATGCTACTGAACTTGTCTGTGTCATCGGGTTCTTCTCACCCCCGCCTCTTTCCCTCTTGATCGACAGGTGGGTTCCCTCCAATTTGTCATCTGCAGCCTGCACACTCAAGTACTATGCAGAGGACGTTTGGCTTCATCAAATCTACTGCGCATGTGCAAGATTTCAGTGAGTGCATTTGGGAGGTGGTGACATCAATCAAGTCCAGAAAGGCAGAGTGGTAGCATGAGCTCATGAATATGCTGGACTCCTTCAAAAGCAGGGATGCCAAGTGGACTCCTTAGACTTAAAGGGGTTATCCAGTTCTAAAAATGCCACCCACAATGCCCGGGCCCTTCCTATAGATCATACTTATCCCGCTCCGGATTCCTGCACGGCCGCTCAGATGCCATGATCAGCGTTGAATGCAGCATCTGAGGGATTCAAAGACGGAGGCGTTGTAATCGCTGTTCCCCGTCATTGCGCCCAGTACATACAATGGAATGTGATTCGTGACAAAGAAATTCGTAACAAACCAAAGATGAATCAAATTTTTTTTATGCATAATAAATATAATAAATATCAAGGAGATTATCTCATCACAGACAACCCCTTTAACTGGAGAACCTCCATGCCGATGAAATGATCCAGCTAGTGAGACCCCTGAATTTCACAATATACGGCATGTCTAGAATCCGTTGTAGTTTTTTAAGCTTTAAGTGAATTGCTCTACGCTTTGTTGCAGAATTTCAGGGCAAAATCCACAACAGAAATACAATAAAGTTTTCCAAATGAATGTCTTAAACCTGACATGTACTGTACACCTTCTAGACCAGGCCTTCAACCACTAATGATCTGCAAGTGACCTCCTCCCTGCAGATTCCTTTCCGGATCATTCCGGATCCGGCTACACATACACACAATACACACTGCCACAGCGACATGTGTGGAGCCGGAAGCGCGCTCCGGCCCCACACATGTCACACAGTACATACATAAACATACACACACATATACACAGACAAATACACATACATACATACTTACATGCTCCCGGCAGGTCTTCAGAGCGACAGAGAAGCAGGACGGCTCACACAGGTGACGATTCCCCACAGCGCCCTCTGCTGGGCACCTGTGCGCGCCGTCCTGTCCCTCCGACGCTCTGAAGACCTGCCGGGGTGCATGTAAGTATGTATGTGTATTTTTATGTGTACATGTCTGTGTATGTTTATGATTATGTGTATGTCTATGTCTGTATGTGTGTATGTGTAGCCGGATCTGTCATGAACTCCATTGAAAGTCAATGAAGGGTGGATCCGGTTACCATTGTGGTCACACCAGACGGATCCACCCCCATTGACTTGCATTGGTGCGTCTTGGTGCGGATGCCTGGACCAGAGAGAAAACCGCAGCATGCTGCGGTTTGTTCTCCGGTCTGAAGACGGAACGGAATGCTTTCAGGAGCATTCTGTTGTCTTCAGTTCAATTTTGTCCCCATTGACAATGAATGGGGACAAAACTGAAGCGTTTTATTCCGGTATTGAGCCCCTATGACGGAACTCAATACCGGAATTTTAAAACGCTAGTGTGAAAGTAGCCTAAGTGAGCAGAGGTTGAGGATAAATGTACCGTAGTTCTGACAATAGTTCAAACTGATTTCCCATCAGAATAACTCTCACTCCTCCGCTTCCTATTACCTTTCACTTTTTTCTAGGTTCAGTTTACAGAACAAACTTTCTCAAACTGTTTAAGATCATTGGTTTTGTCAGAGGTCAGACTGTGACCAGTTAATTCCACCGTGGGAAAATGACAATAGGTTTACTCATCCATTGTCTTCAATCATACTGGGGATATTGCTGTAAGAAGCAGGTCAGTAATCTGCCATGAAGATGTATTGTCCACTGCTCCAGGCTCAAAGGCAGATTTATTGTGTTGCTCATCCTCTGTACATAAAGGAAGGAGCCCTCAGGATGACTACGCTCAGTGTCTATGGGTTTTTCTTAATTTAAAAATAAAAAAATGCTCCCGAAGAGAGGATGGGCCCTGCGGATATTTTGTACAGTACAATCTGCACTTACAAGATTTATTACTTTTGTGTGCTTGTATGTGCAGATTTAGTCAGTATTAATGGCGTCCTCAATGCTGTGAAATACAAGCAGATACATATCCATCATGCAACATCAAGGAGGCATCTGATTGCCTCCAAATTAGTGATGAGCAAATTGGTTCGTCCTGCTAAGGATCAACCTGATTCATTCAAAATATTATTTCTACTGCGGCCGAGAGACTGTCTGTAATGTGTTGTTAAAATGTATTCTTTCTGATGACATATTAAGATATTAAGATGTCCACTAGTCTCACAAGAACATCTTAATTAGGGATGAGCAAACCCATGGATGTTCGGGTTCGCCCAAACTTCAGGTCAAAGCACAGTGATGTCATCGCGCACATCCTTTAGCAGGTCCTGCTGAATGAAGATAGAAGAGACTGCTGCAGCTGCAATCAAGTGAATGAGAAATTGTTTTTTTTTTTTTTTTTAACCTCTAAATAGTTATATTCTTTTCCAGGCTTAAAGGGGTTCTGGAATTAAGAAAATTAAAATACTTAAATATTACTTCATTATAAATACATTCCCAAATACCTTTCATTAGTTATGATGGCTCATGTTGTCTAGGGAGCAATCATCAGGGGAAACAAAATGGCCGCTGTCCTATTAGTACACTGAAAACCTGTCCTAATCACACAGGAGGACAAGTTACTTCACAACACTGAGGTAAAGAGCTGCCTCATCCTCCTCTCTGCTATGCTTGTCAGCGATTATGATCCTGAATACGGATGATAAGATCTTCAGCTGATGTGGCTAATGAGCAGCAGCACTTTTATGCAGTCTCCATTACCACAGTCTATCCTGTCCATCCTCTTTGTACTTCATGTCTGCTCATGGCATTCCTACAGAGATTCTGCTGAATATCATATAATATAATATCATTAATCTCACAAGTAGGAGAGGAGGATGAGGCAGCTCTTTAGCTCAGTGTTGTGAAGTAACTTATACCCCTGTGTAATTAGGACAGGTTTTGTGTCTACTAATAGGACAGCGGCCATTTTGTTTCTCCTAATCATTGCTCCCTAGACAAATCAAGCCACTATGACTAATGAAAGGTATTTGGGAATATATTTATAACGAAGTAATATTTAAGTATTTTAATTTTCTTAATTCCTGGTATTCCCATCTCACAAATGTAGTTTGTATAGTTAGATATAGCCATACCAGTGTTATTACTAATAGAATGTATTTATATAAAACCGTTTAGAAGATTTCCCTATTTGTATATCCATTGTCCCACACACATCAGTCAGGCCGTTGCCCCTAGTTACGACCACCGCGGTGACATAGTAGTGGTGGTCAGCTTGCTCCTTTTCAAACCCTCTCTGAGGTAACTGCTGTATTGTGAACGCATATGGCATCAGCATGCGCAGACACATCTTAGGGTACTTTCACATCTGCGTTTTGGACGCTACCAGTCCAAAACGCAGTGGTCAGGATCCGTCCAAAACACAGACTTTATAAACGGATCCTGCTCCATAGAGATGAATTGATCTTGGAACAGGATCCATTTCTCTGTGTTTTGGAAGTGCAGACAAAAATGCTACAACCCTAAGATGTGTCTCCTCATGCTCATGTAATGTGCGTTCACAATACAGCAGTTACCTCAGAGCGGGATTGAACAACAGCAAGGCGGCCACCACTACTACATGGCTACGGTGGCTGTAACCAGGGGCAACGGCCTGACTGATGTGTGTGGGACAATGGAAATACAAATAGGAAAATCTTCTAAACGGTACATTTTATATAAATACATTGTATTAGTAATAATATTGGTATGGCTATATCTAACTATACAAACTATATTTGTGAGATGGGAATACCCCTTTAAGAATGCTATTATTTTCCGATATAACCATGTTCTAACGGAAAATAATAAAATCACCTGAACACCAAACCCGAACCTGGACTTCAGTGAAAAAGTCTGGGTTCGGGTCTAGGTACCTGAACTCGCAAATTTCAGTACGAACCCAAACTTTGCAGGGTTCGCTCATCCCTAATCTTAATCTCACTCTTGTACCCTTACTGTGAGTAGCGGCGCATGCGGAAGTATACCGTGCTTTATTACGAATCCAAGTTTGGATTCCTAATTAAGTATATTCGAGCATCTGCCGCTTTTCACAGTAGCGTTGCATGAGTGAGATTAAGATGTTCTGGCGAGACCGGTCGTTATCTTAATATGGCTTCATCAAAAAGAATACATTCCAACAGACCATTAGAGACTGTCCCTCGGCCACAGTAAAGATAATATTTTGAACGAATCGGGTTCATCTGTAGCAAGACGGACCAATTCACTCATAACTACTACAACTTTATTCTACAGCAGGACAAGCCCAGACATACAGCCAATGTCATTAAGAACTGTCTTTAGTGTAAAGAAGAACAAGGAGTCCTAGAAATGATGATATGGCCTCCATAGAGCTCAACACCATCAAGTCTGTCTTGGATTGAATGAAGAAACAGAAGGATTTGAGTAAGCCTACATTCATAGTAGATCTCTGTGTCTGTGTATATTTGCATGTCATTATACTTGTATATATATATACTGTGTGTATATATTATGGATAAAGAGTGCTCAAGAGACAAGAATATTGAGTTTTCTAGCTTTGACAATAGCAATCAACTATATACTACTACAAAGGTGTAATGACAGTATTATCCTGCTGTATCATCATGACAGTTTCCTGCTAACAACAGACAGCAGGTACCATACCAGGGAGATTTACTAAGCAAAGCTTACCAAAAAAGTCGAGTATATGGTATGTGCCAAATCACACAATTTAACCACTTTTTGTACCTTCATCAACAGTTTTGAAATTGTCTAGAACAATTGTTGTGAATAAGGGGAACCATAACATGCACCAGATGTATTACCAGCTTGAGCAACATATTGTAAACTATGCCAGCCATGAGGTGGTGTAATGAATATGTTTAGCAAGTTGTGCCAAGTTTTTCATTCTGTTTGCACTATTTTAGTACATTTTTCACAATTTGCAATTTGCACCTTTTTCCATGAAGACTCTTAGAGCAGTGTTGATAAATTTCCCCCATTACTCTCATTATATCACTTCTGCTCACCATCGAGGACTCTTGTGGATTCTTACATTTCTTTGCCGTTCTGTGTCTAATTGATCCAGCAGCCATGTCAGGAGACTAATCAGTTTTGATTAATTCGGCTGAGTGAACTGCTTTGGTACCTGAACTAAGCTTCGTGGGGGTTGACAGAACTTAAAATGTTCTCCAAGGTTTGATCCTCAACTAGAACATTGAAAGCTATGCACTGCCGCCCACCTACGCAGCCAGATTAGTCGTAACTCACAACTAATTGACTCCTTTCACAGTGTGCAACACTAACCCTGACAGAGAAGGACATGCCTAGGTGTTCCAGCATTCCCAAATGTTTGCTTGTAAGCATCCCAAGTGGAGGGACACTGGTGAGGTCACTGGCTCCAAAGGGAGTAGGTCCATACAAAGCCTGCTCTGACCCTTTGTTCTAAAGAAGCATTGTTATACAGAACAGCGAGAAGGAGCAAAGAGAGACACCCGCCCGCAGCTGCCAGCACTCCCTGAGCTGCTTGCTTTTAATTGTGTTTGCTTTTACATGTTTTTGATGGTTTATTATTAACCCAAAAGGGGTTCCAGTTTTCTTCCTTTCTATATTTGTCTGTGATTTCTGCAGACACACTGTACACAGTACATTTTTTTTCTGTACATAACTGGCAGATTGATCATTGCCATATCTACCTTTTGGCGCCATGCCACTTTTAGATCTAATGTTCCATGTCAAACCATTGGAGATATATTTTTCTGAAAATCAGCTAAAGATCCTATGCATAGACAGAAAGGTAAATGAAACAATTCTGGTTGCCTGCAGCCGTCACTAGAGGGAGCTTAGCAGCTTCAGTTCTTAGTAGATGTGTTGAAAGCAGGGTACAAGTGCTAGCAAGAGGATCTGATCTAGTTTCAAGAGTAAAAATTGCTAGATGACTTGGTCAGGGCATCTCCACCTGGTTCAAAGACATTGGGTGACAGGGTTATGGTTGACCAAGTCCTGATCCAACAGATCCTGGCCCAGTCCAACAGAAGACCTACTGTAGCACAAATTGCTGAATGACAGAAAGCTGTCAGAAGACTGCAAACATCACTGCTTGCAATATATGGAACTGTGTAGATGCAGATCAGTTAGAGGGTCAATGCTGACCCACATCCACTACCAAAAGTGCCTACAATGGGCATGTAAGCATCAAAAAAGGAGCAATGGAAGAAGGCATTCTGGTCTGGTGAATCACATTCTTTTACAGTATGTTGATATAGAGCTCCAATGCAGTTATTTTTGAACGGGGGTCCTGCATGCAGCACTTTTTCTCTGTTCAAAAATAACTGATCTCTGAAGGACCTGACACAAACTGATGCAAACTGATCCTAACTGATGTTCAAAAAAGACGGATCAGTTGTTTTAAGTGCAATCTGATGCTAACTGAGCATAACTTAAAATACAGGATCCATTTTTGGTGTTTATTTTTCTGGTCTTCCGACTGATCACAAAAATGGAAAAATAAATGGTGATGTGAACTCAGCCTTACAAGGACACGTACCACCTACCTAAACATATAGAGAGAGTGCAGACCAAGGCAGAGGTGTTTCATGGCAGAGGTGTTCCTAATGGCAGTGGCCTCTTTAAACAGGATAATGCTCCTGCCACACTGCAAAAATTGCTTGCTCAGGAATGGTTTAAGGCACATCACAAAGTGTTGAAGGTAGTAAGAAGGAAGTGTTGGAAAAACAAGTACCATTCATGCAGGTCCCACTTCATAACCTAAAAGACATAAGTTATCTCCTGCTAACGTTTAGGTGTTAGATACTACAGGATATCTTCAGAGGTCATGTGGGGTCCAGTTGACTCTGGATGGTCTGATCGTTATGCACCCAGCCGTCGGGAGTGAGGAGGGCTCTGGCAGACCCTTGAGCATCAGCTCATCGGAATTCTTCCCGGTATGGTCTATGGCCATCTCACCCCAACGGTCTGAGCTATTTTGGTGACATATGGGGGACCTACACAATATTAGGCAGGTGGTTCTAATATTATGGTGGATCATTATATGTCTACGCAGGGTATTTGGAGAATATTCTGAGAAGATATATTAAAAGGGGTTGTCCCACGAAAAATATTCTACAGTTTTCAAACCAGCATCTGGATCTGAACACTTTTGTAATTGCATGTATTTACAAATTTTGTATAACTCCTGAAGTATTCAATTAAATGTATCTGTATAGTGCCACTCAATTTCTTATTTCTTTGACCTGCTCACTGAGAAGGCCGCACATGCTCAGTTTCAACTTTTAACTGTCTCCTGAGCTGTGATAGGTAGAGCTGAGACACGCCCCCTGAGCTGTGATAGGTAGCGCTGAGACACGCCTCCTAAGCTGCAGCAGAAAAGACACTCCCCTTGAGCTGTCAGCTTGATATAAATCTAGCAGAGCAATGAATGGGGCACAGGTGAGGTACAGGGCTGGTTCTATCTTTGTTAAAAAGAGGTTGTCATGTACTATATGATGTCCAATTTTCATTTTTTACATTGTTCGTGGGATAACCCCTTTAAGAAATTAATGAAGACAAAAAGAAAATATAAAAATAAGTTATACGAAGATATAATTATAAGACTAACCTACTTGATCTGGCGAGGTGACTAAGTTATCCACATATTTTCTAACTCTTGGTGTCTAGGTTTATGACAGAATATTTTACAACTTGTGGTTGATTGAGCTAAACCCATTTCCCAGACTGAACTAATGTCTGAAGCAGAAGTATTAGCTGGTAACAAAGAAACGTGAACTGAAAAGACCTCCTGGCCCTGAGATCGGGCAAAATCCTCTTAAACTACATGACAGATTACATTACGGTTATAACTATTATGCAACAAAATAAGTGCCTGGCCAAAGTGTTGTAACCCCTGAACATGGATAGGGAGAGAAGGAAAATCTTGGTAATTGTGCTGGTATTTATGCATGATTCTGTGAATCATGCATTATTGCATGGATCATGCATGATTGCATGGTTATTTCATTAGCCAGTGCCTATGATTATTGGCAAGCCATGGATAGGGTTATAATGTTCTCAATATTCCTTATTGTCGGGATTTACAGAACAAACTATATAAATCAACCAAAAGTCCATAGAAACATGCTCTAAAAGGGTCTTCTCACTATTAGGAGTGATGGCATATCATGGTGGTGAGTTGATTCCCACCAGTTCTTACAATGACAAATTGTAATGTTCATTTAGCTCTGCTACATAGATTTCCCAGCTCCCGAGATTCCTCTGATGCCACTTGTCTCTTTGGGAAGCAAAAAGGTCTTGTTCTGAGCCCCATATAAAGTTGAATACTGTCATGAGAATCTCCTCACAAAAACCTGAAGCCTCTCATTAACTTTGAAGGAGTTCTAAGAGTTACAGATATTGATGACCCATCCTCCTTATAGGTCATCAGTATTGGTTTGGCGGGGGACTGACAGCTGGCACCCCCATCGATCAGCTGTTCCGGGCCATGCTGGGGTACTACAGCTTCAGTACAATGGCGCCAGAAACTACACAGTGTGCGGAGCCTTCTGCATCTACTCCATACAGATGGAAGTCAGCTGTGAGACCCCCACCAATGTAAGACCCCCACCAATGCTGGGTGTGTGACTCCCACCGATCTCATATTGATTATCTATTCTGAAGGTTATCAATATCTGTAGCCTGGAAAATACCTTTAAGCTGACCAATAGCATTACATGTTATTTGCCGATTTTGGATGGACCACCTAATCTTATATCATGTGGTTAGGAGTCTTCAGAATGCTTCCCCGAAGTTAGATGTTAGAAGAATGAAGGAATTGGGCATGTTGGTTTCCAGGGACTTCCATCTCTTTGGTCTCCTGGAAGTCTTGTCCCTGGCTCCTTGAAAATGGAGGCACTTGGTAACTTCTCAGGCTACTATCCACTAAAACCAACCCTGATCCTTCTCACGTTTTGTGACTCAATACAATGTTCATTGCTGAATGTAATAAATAGAGGTTTCTATTGTAAGGAAAACTATTGAGCTCTTGAAAGTGGTTAGCTTGTGACTCATATGGGAAGAACAGAGTGCACCTTGTCTCTAAAGGCAGTATTACAGAAATGATTATGGAGTGTACCAGCACCCTGCTAACATCTCGATATAGAGTTGTGCCCTACTGAAATTGCATTTAAACGTAAAAAAATGTAATTGTTCCTCCTTCCTCCTCTGCCAGCCGTTCTCTCCTTCCTGATTGACAGGGCTAGGTTCCTGTATAGTTATCTCACCTGGCCTTGTCAATCAAAGAGAGGAAGTGGCTGTCAGACAAAGGAGCAAGGGTGCTCACAGAGGCCTGGGCCCACCCTCGGTGCACTTAACTGCTCATTTGCATATGGATTATGTAAGCATGACTAGATAAATAACTGTAAAAAAATATCTGGTCCCACTATCTGCCACTATGTGTCACGTGTATAACCAGATCAGTACTTGTTCCAGCGTCACTTAATGCCATATGCCAGTTTGTGAAAAAACAAGACACACGGGCGTGTACACATCACTGAATGGACACTCGGCACACTCAGCCTCATATTAAGAAAAAGCCGAAACAAGGTGCTAACTGGGAAAAGTATATTACAAAGAGTGATGAATTATATAATATAGAAATGTGCAGACGAAAGTATCCCAGAGAACACTGCGGAAGTGTGGTCATTGGTACAGGAGTAGGCCTTAGATAAGAACCTCCAAGCATGGATAATGCTGATAAGTATGCTAAAAGAAACATTTTAGATAACATTTTTTGGCACTTCTTTAAATCCATTTTGTATGTGAAGCCAATCTGATTTAATATTGAAATGTCGAGATCAAAGTACTGTATTTGCTCTGTTTTTACTTACAGATTATTTGCTTCTTTTCTTTTTTTGTTAGTCAAGATGTTCTCTTTTATCTAGAAAAGAAATAAAAAAACTTTCTGTGGTGGACACTCTTTAGCCTGAAGCCATTGTCCTGTAGAGAAAACCTTTGCTTGTCCAACAATGATACATTTGTGTTGGAGAAGATGACTTATGGATTAGTCACCTCCTAATTAGTCGATGATGTCCAATAAATCTTGGGAAAAAATTGTCTTTTGTTAATAGTTAGAACATGTAATGGTCAATGACAGGTCCAACAATGAGGTAACAAAGGGGCATAGTTATAGGGGTGCAAAGGGAGGAGTCACACATTGTCCCTGGTACCTGACTGGGCCCATAGGAACCTCTGCCACATAGGAGGACACTAGTGTTATAAACTGGACATGTTATGTGGGGGTCCTGCTACAGATTTTGCATTCAAGCCCAGGAGATTCAAGTTATGTCATACAAATACTTAACGGGGATTTCCTGCTCCTTTTGTTCTTTCTTTTGTCAAGTGTCTTTTAGCAATCGAGACCCCAACGTTCTCATGTCTGAGTGATAGTTTTCAATAAAGCCAGCATTTCAAGGAAGCCACAGTCATGTGCACTTTATATGAAAATCTATGATGTGGAGCACTGGCCCCAGGCACCAGTCAGCAGATAAATTCTCCAGACCCTTTGGTGCCAGATATTTAAAAGACCAAACCATTACTTCACTTGTATAAGATTACATTTTATCGATGAACCGTTAAGGTGCAAATGTAGTGAACCACAGAGCCAACACCTTGCATGAGTGATTTAAGGGATCAGTTTTAAATAACCGGCTCCAAAGGGCTTGGAAATCAGTGTTCCTGCTACATGAAGAACTGGTGTCTAGACAGAGTGAAGTTGTTCTACCATGTAGGTGGTGGCAAACTGGGCAATTGGCCAGAATTCTCGTTTTCTAGGGGGTCACTGCGGATTGAATGTCCAGGTGTGATCTGAATGCAGGGCATTCCCCACCACTGTCAGTTCCAGTAGTCGGACAGAATGCTCATTTATACTGAGCTCTCTGCCCAAGAATAGATTAACATGAATTATTTAGCAGTACTGTATATGATGGTAATTTTTGAGAAATGAATTTCAGTATTAGGTGGGTTATTTAGGGGAATATTACTTAGGCACTGCATATTGTTGGGCCACTATATGGTGGTATTATTTTGTCACTACAGACTATGACTAGAGATGAGCGAGTAGTGAAATATTCGAAAGTTCGAAATTCGATTCGAATAGACCGCGAAATTCGACTATTCGACCGAATATCGAATCCCATTAAAGTCTATGGGGAAAAAATGCTCGCCACTTGGAAATCTCAATTCGACCACTTGGAGGTCACCAAGTCCACCCTGGAACCTCAGAAAAGGATGCCAACACTGCTGGAATGCAACTGGGACAGCAGGGGAAGCATGTCTGGGTGCATATAACGCGCCCAAGTCGCACTATTACGCCACTATCACAGCCTCTCAACAATACACTCCAAACACAATATAACCTCTCTGTAAAGTGAGACCATACAAGGAAACCTTCTTTCCTCAACATTGCCATGGACCCCAAGCCAAACTAGACAAAAAAGAAGATAAAATTCTGCACCCCTTAAAATCACGTTGCCTATGACAACCACAGATGGCATAGGCAAGGGGGAAAGCAAATAGACCCCACCCCTAATTGTCATTGTGTGTGTGTGTGAGATGTGGTCAGACATGTCTTCTTTAAAATGTAAAAACAACTCAAACACATGCAGAAGCCTTAAAATGCCCAAATTGTTGGCGCTTGAGATGTCAGTCACCCGACCTGGCCCAGTGTCATGTCTAGCAGGTAAAGCAGTGGGGATGTTGAGGGATGCGTAGGACCGCAAAAGGCAGGAAGAGGCCGTGGGCTGGCCAGAGGCTCATGGAAAATTTTGTGGAGGCCCAAGAGGTGAGACGTCTTAAAAATTGTGTGGAGGCTAAAGAGGTGAGACCTCTTAAACATTTTGTGGAGCCCCAAAAGGTGAGACCTCTTCAAAATTATGTGGAGGCCCAAGAGGTGAGACCTCTTAAAAATTATGTGGAGGCCCAAGAGGTGAGACCGCTTAAACATTTTGTGGAGGCCCAAGAGGTGAGACCTCTTAAACATTTTGTACAGGCCCAAGAGGTGAGACCTCTTAAAAATTATGTGGAGGCCCAAGAGGTGAGACCTCTTAAAAATTATGTGGAGGCCCAAGAGGTGAGACCTCTTCAAAATTATGTGGAGGCCCAAGAGGTGAGACCTCTTCAAAATTATGTGGAGGCCCAAGAGGTGAGACCTCTTAAAAATTATGTGGAGGCCCAAGAGGTGACACCTCTTAAAAATTATGTGGAGGCCCAAGAGGTGAGACCTCTTAAAAATTATGTGGAGGCCCAAGAGGTGAGACCTCTTAAAATTATATGTGGAGGCCCAAGAGGTGACACCTCTTAAACATTTTGTGTAGGCCCAAGAGGTGAGACCTCTTAAAAATTATGTGGAGGCCCAAGAGGTGAGACGTATTAAAAATTATGTGGAGGCCCAAGAGGTGAGACGTATTAAAAATTATGTGGAGGCCCAAGAGGAGAGACGTGTTAAAAATTATGTGGAGGCCCAAGAGGTGAGACCTGTTAAAAATTATGTGGAGGCCCAAGAGGTGAGACCTCTTAAAAATTATGTGGAGGCCCAAGAGGTGACACCTCTTAAAAAATTATGTGGAGGCCCAAGAGGTGAGACCTCTTAAAAATTATGTGGAGGCCCAAGAGGTGAGACCTCTTAAAAATTATGTGGAGGCCCAAGAGGTGAGACCTGTTAAAAAGTTATGTGGAGGCCCAAGAGGTGAGCAATAAATATATACATTTTTCTTATTTACGGAGCAATTCTACGGCGGTTAAGGAGGAGGAGGTGGAGGAGGAAATGGCACTTCATACAGATGGCACTTCACTTTTGGCTGCTTTCCACTGTTAACCTCTTAAACCTTTTGTGGAGGCCCAAGAGGTGAGACCTGTTAAAAATTATGTGGAGGCCCAAGAGGTGAGCCATAAATATATACATTTTTCTTATTTACGGAGCAATTCTACGGCGGTTAAGGAGGAGGAGGAGGTGGAGGAGGAAATGGCACTTCATACAGATGGCACTTCACTTTTGGCTGCTTTCCACTGTTAACCTCTTAAACCTTTTGTGGAGGCCCAAAAGGTGAGACCTGTTAAAAATTATGTGGAGGCCCAAGAGGTGAGACCTGTTAAACATTTTGTGGAGGCCCAAGAGGTGAGACCTGTTAAACATTTTGTGGAGGCCCAAGAGGTGAGACCTGTTAATCATTTTGTGGAGGCCCAAGAGGTGAGACCTGTTAAACATTTTGTGGAGGCCCAAGAGGTGAGACCTGTTAAACATTTTGTGGAGACCCAAGAGGTGAGACCCGTTAAAAATTATGTGGAGGCCCAATAGGTGAGACCTCTTAAACATTTTGTGCAGGCCCAAGAGGTGAGACGTGTTAAAAATTATGTGGAGGCCCAAGAGGTGAGACCTGTTAAACATTTTGTGGAGGCCCAAGAGGTGAGACCTGTTAAACATTTTGTGGAGGCCCAAGAGGTGAGACCTGTTAAACATTTTGTGGAGACCCAAGAGGTGAGACCCGTTAAAAATTATGTGGAGGCCCAATAGGTGAGACCTCTTAAACATTTTGTGCAGGCCCAAGAGGTGAGACGTGTTAAAAATTATGTGGAGGCCCAAGAGGTGAGACCTGTTAAACATTTTGTGGAGGCCCAAGAGGTGAGACCTCTTAAACATTTTGTGGAGGCCCAAGAGGTGAGACCTGTTAAACATTTTGTGGAGGCCCAAGAGGTGAGACCTGTTAAAAATTATGTGGAGGCCCAAGAGGTGAGACCTGTTAAAAATTATGAGGAGGCCCAAGAGGTGAGACCTCTTAAAAATTATGTGGAGGCCCAAGAGGTGAGACCTGTTAAAAATTATGAGGAGGCCCAAGAGGTGAGACCTCTTAAACATTTTGTGGGGGCCCAAGAGGTTGAAACCTCTTAAACATTTTGTGCAGGCCCAAGAGGTGAGACCGGTTAAAAATTATGTTGAGGCCCAAGAGGTGAGACCGGTTAAAAATTATGAGGAGGCCCAAGAGGTGAGACCTCTTAAACATTTTGTGGAGGCCCAAGAGGTGAGACCTGTTAAACATTTTGTGGAGGCCCAAGAGGTGAGACCTGTTAAAAATTATGTGGAGGCCCAAGAGGTGAGACCTGTTAAAAATTATGAGGAGGCCCAAGAGGTGAGACTTCTTAAAAATTATGTGGAGGCCCAAGAGGTGAGACCTGTTTAAAAATTATGAGGAGGCCCAAGAGGTGAGACCTCTTAAACATTTTGTGGGGGCCCAAGAGGTTGAAACCTCTTAAACATTTTGTGCAGGCCCAAGAGGTGAGACCGGTTAAAAATTATGTTGAGGCCCAAGAGGTGAGACCGGCTAAAAATTATGAGGAGGCCCAAGAGGTGAGACCTCTTAAACATTTTGTGGAGGCCCAAGAGGTGAGCCATAAACATATACATTTTTCTTATTTACGGAGCAATTCTACGGCGGTTAAGGAGGAGGAGGAGGAGGAGGTGGAGGAGGAAATGGCACTTCATACAGATGGCACTTCACTTTTGGCTGCTTTCCACGGTTGGAGAAGCAAAGTCCGGGTCAATCCACTTGCTGTTCATTTTGATTAGCGTCAGCCTGTCGGCACTGTCGGTTGACAGGCGGCTGCGCTTATCGGTTATAATGCCCCCGGCTGCGCTGAACACCCTTTCTGATAGCACGCTGGCGGCAGGGCAGGCAAGCACCTCCAAGGCGTACAGGGACAGTTCCAGCCACGTGTCCAACTTGGAGACCCAGTAAGTGTAGGACGCCGAGGGATCGGGGAGGACAGGGTTACGGTCTGCCAGGTACTCCCGCAACATCCGCCGATACTTGTCCCTCCTGCTGATAGCGGGCCCCGCAGTGATGGAAGTTGCACGAGGGGGTGCCATGAACGTGTCCCACACCTTGGAGAGTGTTCCCCTGGTGGCTGTGGGCCTGATGGATGTTGTGGGACTCTGGGAGACCCTCTCCTCTCTGCCGCCAGCGATGGTGGGTGGGAAAATCTCCATCATGTTCTGCACGAGTTCCCTCTGGTATTCCAGCAATCGATTCGTCCTCTCCTCTACCGGAATAAAAGAGGAGACGTTATCTTTATACCGGGGGTCCAGGAGTGCGAAGACCCAGTACAGTTTGTTCTCCACTATCCGGACAACACGTGTGTCCCGGGAAAAGCAGCCCAGCATGAAGTCAGCCATGTGTGCCAGACTCTGAATAGGCATGACCTCACTGCCCCCACCAGAAGGATCACTTGCCATTTCCTCCTCTTCCTCTTCCGCCTCCTCTCCGCCCCATCCGCGCTGAACCAATGGGACGCACACAGCCTGACTGCTACCCTCGCCGCCAGCATCCTCCTCCTCTTCCACAGCCACCTCCACGTCGTCCTCCTCCTCCTCATCCTCCTCCTCCTGCAACTGCCACCGTGAAGCAGACAAAAGTGTGGTCTGACTGTGTAGCTCCGTTGCGTCTCCTCCTACCCCCGTCTCCTCTGCGTGCAATGCGTTCTCCCTTATTGCGATGAGCGATTCTTTAAGGACGCCTAGGAGCGGGATGGTTACGCTCACTATAGCGTCCTCGCTGCTGACCTTCTTGGTGGACTCCTCAAAGATACGCAGTACATCGCATATGTCTGCCATCCATGGCCACTCGTGGTTGGCAAACTGAGGGAGCTGAGTTGGAGGCACGCGTGGATTCATAATCTGGTACTCCATCAATGCTCTCTGCTGCTCACACACCCTGGCCAACATGGAATAGGTGGAATTCCAGCGAGTGGGCAGGTCGCACAACAGCCGATGTTCAGGCAAATGGAGGCGTTGCTGGAGTTTTTTTAAGCTAGCAGCAGCTACAGTTGACTTCCGAAAGTGAGCGCACAAGCGCCGCACTTTCACCAGTAGCTCTGCCAGGTTGGGGTAAGTCTTCAGAAATTTTTGGACTACCAGATTAAAAACGTGGGCCAGGCATGGTACGTGATTGAGTTCGGCAAGCTCCAGAGCCGCCACCAGGTTACGGCCGTTATCGCACACGACCATGCCTGGTCCTAGCTGCAGCGGCAACAGCCACATCTCCGTCTGCTGCAATATGGCGTCCCTCACCTCTGGGGCGCTGTGCTTCCTGTCGCCCAAGCTGATGAGCTTTAGCACCGCCTGCTGACGTCTCCCCGCGCCAGTGCTGCAACGCTTCCAGCTAGCGGCTGAGGGAGATGTTAAGGCACAGGAGGAGGAGGAGGAGGAGGAGGAGGAGGGGGGTTTATCAGAACCCATGCTGGCAATCTTGGGCGGGGGTGGTAGGTAGGCCGTCTCTGTTTGCGACCCCGTCCCCGCTTCCACTACATTCACCCAGTGTGCCGTCAAAGAGATGTAGCGTCCCTGGCCGCAAGCGCTTGTCCATGAGTCGGTGGTCAAGTGGACCTTTGCGCTGACTGCGTACCTCAGGGCCCGCCTGATGTTACGCGACACGTGCTGGTGCAGGGCGGGGACGGCACTCCGGGAAAAGTAGTGGCGGCTGGGGACGGAATAGCGAGGTGCGGCAGCCGCCATCAGGTCGCGGAAGGCCTGCGTCTCCACAAGCCTAAACGGCAACATCTCCAGGGCCAGCAGTTTGGAGATGTGGCAGTTTAAGGCTTGGGCTTGGGGGTGACTCGAGGCGTACTTCCGCCTGCGGTCGAACGCCTGCGAGATGGACAGTTGTTGGGACGAGGAGTGTGAGGGTGCAGGCGAAGAGGCGGGGGAAGGGGAGGCTGAAGGAGAAGGCCCCAAAGTAGCCGAGGCAGAGGCAGATGTGGAGGTGTCCTGGCTGGAGGTCTGGACCGCAGTGGCAGCACACAACAAAGGGGAAGAGGCAGTGGCAGCAGGACCGGGCGCAGTTTGTATTGCGTTTGCTCTCTCCCACTCAGCCCAGTGCTTGACTTCCAAGTGACGCCGCATGCCTGAGGTGGTCAGATTGCTCTTCTCAGAGCCCCTACTCAGTTTTGAGTGGCAGAGTGTGCAAACCGCGCTCAGTTTGTCATCCGCACAAACATTAAAAAATCTCCACACCACAGAAGTACGAGGCCTCGATGGGGGAGCTTCGCGCGACTGCCCGCTGCCGGGAACAGCTTCGGCCGTGCTGGCTGTGGCCTCACTACTTTGTCTGGACTGTCCTCTGCCTCTGGACATCCCTCTGCCTGTGGACATCCCTCTGCCTCTGGACATCCCTCTGCCTCTTGCTGCCTTTTTCGGTGCTGCGCAGACCACCACCTCTCCACTGCTTTCCCCGCTGGACATCACCCCTGGCCAAGTGGGGTCGGTAATTTCGTCATCCACCACCTCCTCTTCCTCACTCTGCTCCTCCTCCTGCCCACTGGACATTCCAACAGCCTCCCTTGATGGCAACTGCGTCTCATCATCATCATCGCTCATGATAACAGATGCTGGCTCAGGGTCCACATCAGCAGGAGATGGCGAAAACTCAAGGGTTTGGGCATCACTACAAACAAATTCCTCTCCTAGCTCCTGGGATTCTTCCGGCACATCTGAAAAAGGACCCGAAAAGAGCTCCTGGGAGGGGTCAAGGGTGGGATGACTCTGTTGGCCAGGTGTGGAGGAAGGAGGGTCAGAGTGAGACTGTGTGGATGACTGGCTGGTGGACAACTGTGTGGAAGCGCTATCGGCTATCCATTGCACCACCTGTTCAACCTGCTCAGGCCTCAACAGCGGTGTAACCCGCCCCCTGCTTAACTGTCCCATAAAGGCAGGGATTCTGGATGAGCGGGATCCTGGCTGACCCTCACCAGCACGCATTGTATCCCCACTGGCTTCAACAAGGCCCCCAACAGCATTTCCGCGCCCCCGTCCTCGTCCACGTCCTATTCCGCTAGCCCCCCGCCGCATTTTTTTTTTTTTTACAATATTTTGCCTTCACAGCCGTGAAATTAGTTTGCAAGAGAACGCACAATACAGTTGCCAGTTAAGGCCTATATATTGTATTTTTCAAGGTACACAGCCGTGTACTGAGTGATCAGACGGTGTGTATGAACAACAGTTATGAGAAATTACTTTGCAAGAGAACGCACAGTACAGTTGCCAGTTAAGGCCTATATATTGTATTTTTCAAGGTACACAGCCGTGTACTCAGTGATCAGACGGTGTGTATGAACAACAGTTATGAGAAATTACTTTGCAAGAGAACGCACAGTACAGTTGCCAGTTAAAGGGAGTCTGTCACCACGATTTTGACTATTAAGTTATTTATAGCACTGGATTCAGCTGACTATAAGCATCTCCAAAACGTTATTGTTATAGGGCATAAATGAAGATCTGATGTTAAAAATACCTTTTTTATCAACTGTCAATCTCTTTCTTAAGGAGCCCAAGGGGATGTGCCAGCGATGTTGGAGCCCGACCACGTCGATTCAGTTGGAGCCCAGGACCGCCCACCTCATTAATATTCACTTCACTGCTTGAAGCAGTGAAGCTCCGGCACGGCTGTAATCCCGCGCAGGACGGTACAGTGAAGCTGTATTATTGTAAACAGCCGTTACTGTTAAGCAGTAAGTGAGAACAAGAGAAGTTAAGTTACAGCACAGAGCAGTTGCCCTATATTGTATTTTTCAAGGTACACAGCCGTGTACTAGTGATCAGACGGTGTGTATGAACACAGTTATGAGAAATTACTTTTGCAAGAGAACGCACAGTACAGTTGCCAATTAAAGGCCTATATATTGTATTTTTCAAGGTACACAGCCGTGTACTAAGTGATCAGACGGTGTGTATGAACACCAGTTATGAGAAATTACTTTGCAAGAGAACGCACAGTACAGTTGCCAATTAAAGGCCTATATATTGTATTTTTCAAGGTACACAGCCGTGTACTAAGTGATCAGACGGTGTGTATGAACACCAGTTATGAGAAATTACTTTGCAAGAGAACGCACAGTACAGTTGCCAATTATAAGGCCTATATATTGTATTTTTCAAGGTACACAGCCGTGTACTAAGTGATCAGACGGTGTGTATGAACAACAGTTATGAGAAATTACTTTGCAAGAGAACGCACAGTGCAGTTGCCAGTTAAGGCCTATATATTGTATTTTTCAAGGTACACAGCCGTGTACTGAGTGATCAGACGGTGTGTATGAACAACAGTTATGAGAAATTACTTTGCAAGAGAACGCACAGTACAGTTGCCAGTTAAGGCCTATATATTGTATTTTTCAAGGTACACAGCCGTGTACTCAGTGATCAGACGGTGTGTATGAACAACAGTTATGAGAAATTACTTTGCAAGAGAACGCACAGTGCAGTTGCCGGTTAAGGCCTATATATTGTATTTTTCAAGGTACACAGCCGTGTACTCAGTGATCAGACGGTGTGTATGAACAACAGTTATGAGAAATTACTTTGCAAGAGAACGCACAGTGCAGTTGCCAGTTTAAGGCCTATATATTGTATTTTTCAAGGTACACAGCCGTGTACTCAGTGATCAGACGGTGTGTATGAACAACAGTTATGAGAAATTACTTTGCAAGAGAACGCACAGTACAGTTGCCAGTTAAGGCCTATATATTGTATTTTTCAAGGTACACAGCCGTGTACTCAGTGATCAGACGGTGTGTATGAACAACAGTTATGAGAAATTACTTTGCAAGAGAACGCACAGTGCAGTTGCCAGTTAAGGCCTATATATTGTATTTTTCAAGGTACACAGCCGTGTACTGAGTGATCAGACGGTGTGTATGAACAACAGTTATGAGAAATTACTTTGCAAGAGAACGCACAGTGCAGTTGCCAGTTAAGGCCTATATATTGTATTTTTCAAGGTACACAGCCGTGTACTGAGTGATCAGACGGTGTGTATGAACAACAGTTATGAGAAATTACTTTGCAAGAGAACGCACAGTGCAGTTGCCAGTTAAGGCCTATATATTGTATTTTTTCAAGGTACACAGCTGTGTACTGAGTGATCAGACGGTGTGTATGAACAACAGTTATGAGAAATTACTTTGCAAGAGAACGCACAGTGCAGTTGCCAGTTAAGGCCTATATATTGTATTTTCAAGGTACACAGCCGTGTACTCAGTGATCAGACGGTGTGTATGAACAACAGTTATGAGAAATTACTTTGCAAGAGAACGCACAGTGCAGTTGCCAGTTAAGGCCTATATATTGTATTTTTCAAGGTACACAGCCGTGTACTGAGTGATCAGACGGTGTGTATGAACAACAGTTATGAGAAATTACTTTGCAAGAGAACGCACAGTGCAGTTGCCAGTTAAGGCCTATATATTGTATTTTTCAAGGTACACAGCCGTGTACTCAGTGATCAGACGGTGTGTATGAACAACAGTTATGAGAAATTACTTTGCAAGAGAACGCACAGTGCAGTTGCCAGTTAAGGCCTATATATTGTATTTTTCAAGGTACACAGCCGTGTACTGAGTGATCAGACGGTGTGTATGAACAACAGTTATGAGAAATTACTTTGCAAGAGAACGCACAGTACAGTTGCCAGTTAAGGCCTATATATTGTATTTTTCAAGGTACACAGCCGTGTACTCAGTGATCAGACGGTGTGTATGAACAACAGTTATGAGAAATTACTTTGCAAGAGAACGCACAGTGCAGTTGCCAGTTAAGGCCTATATATTGTATTTTTCAAGGTACACAGCCGTGTACTGAGTGATCAGACGGTGTGTATGAACAACAGTTATGAGAAATTACTTTGCAAGAGAACGCACAGTGCAGTTGCCAGTTAAGGCCTATATATTGTATTTTTCAAGGTACACAGCCGTGTACTCAGTGATCAGACGGTGTGTATGAACAACAGTTATGAGAAATTACTTTGCAAGAGAACGCACAGTGCAGTTGCCAGTTAAGGCCTATATATTGTATTTTTCAAGGTACACAGCCGTGTACTCAGTGATCAGACGGTGTGTATGAACAACAGTTATGAGAAATTACTTTGCAAGAGAACGCACAGTACAGTTGCCAGTTAAGGCCTATATATTGTATTTTTCAAGGTACACAGCCGTGTACTCAGTGATCAGACGGTGTGTATGAACAACAGTTATGAGAAATTACTTTGCAAGAGAACGCACAGTGCAGTTGCCAGTTAAGGCCTATATATTGTATTTTTCAAGGTACACAGCAGTAGTGTCAAATATAGTTTGGTATGTAGCAGAGCACCTAATACACCACTAATGCCTCTCTCTGTCCCTACTCCAGCAGCTATCCCTGAATACAGCAGCCGTTCTCTGTAAAGTCTATATTGTAGTAAGCTATCACTGAAGTCCACTGTAGTAGCCCTGATAAGGGCTTTTAATCACGCTCCTGCCTATCCAACAGCTAAAATCTGTCTGTCCCTTCTCCAGCCTCTGTCCCTGACTAAGTTCACGCAGCATATGCGTACGAGCAGGAAGAGCTGAGTTTTTAATATTCGAGGTCACATGGTTTTTCCAGCCAATGCATGTAGACGCCGTTTTCGCGCTGCCAGCGTGCTCAGCGTGCCTGTCATACCCCCCCTGCATGTTGATTGGTGGAAAAAGAGCGCCAGGGAAGGTGGGAGGGGAAACGAATTCTAAGTGCGCCATCGCCGTTATACTCGAACGAAATCGAGTATGCCAAATAGCGTAGTATTCGATCGAATACCAGCTCGATCGAACACTACTCGCTCATCTCTAACTATGACTAAAAAACAGCTGTGCTACTGTACACAAGTCGCCCCAGCCTACATACATGACCATAAGTGACCCTGTCTCTTTCTCACTCCCCATGGTGATCCCTCTCAGGTCAAGATGGCCCTTTCATTTTTGGTCTGCAGATTGACACCCCTCTAATTCTTGGTCACCTGGATGGCTCACTTCTAATTCCTGGTCCGCGTATGTCTTTGGCTCTCAAACCTAGTCCCCAGCATTGCTCCTCTTGCATTCCTGGTCCCCAAAATGGCTTCCCTCTCATTTCTAGTCCCCAACATAGGTCCACCCCTATTCTGTATGCCCTACATGGCTTTCTTTCCCTTTATCTCCCCTGTCTGGTAACCTTGACACCTCATTGACAGTCTGCAGTCTTTGTTCATCAATTGCATGGACTGGTCAGTGCAGCATAACATGGCTGCATCCTCACTTTCTCTTACAGCTTCTCTCCTTCTCCTCCTATGATGCTTATTGGTGCTGGAAATACTTCTCCTGCTCTCCCTGCTCCGACAGCACAGGACAATGCAGTCAGCTTCCCTCCCCTGATGTTCCTTGTAGGTCTTCTGCTCCTGCTAGTTCCAGTTTAAGATAGAGGTACAGTATACACAGACCCACATCCAGTACATGTAAGTCCAATGTGTGGTCATTTCAAAGGAGTTTCTGCTGAAAAATCTGCTCAAAAAAGTGACCTTTGATCAGTCCTATGTAAGACTTAACAGAGTCCACACACAGTAATGCATCTAGGGAAGAATAGTCTTATAAAACTGAGTCTGATGGTGCATGTCACAATTTTTTAACTTATTTATGCCAACATAATACACTTGTGTACATGAGCCCTAGCAACGATTGGCTTGTAAAGAGAAATTCTCATTTTTCACATTTCTGAAACCTCTCTATGAAATGTCTGTTGTAGCATGACTTAAAGAGGACCTGTCACCACTCCTGACATGCCTGGTTTAATAGCGTCATGCATTCCCCATGTAATAACAATTCTGGAACATCTATTCTTATGGCTCTATGTTGTGCCATTCCTTTATTATTTCTACTAGAAGTTAGGAATGAATTGCTGTTTACCTTCAGTAAGGGAACAGAGAGGAGGTGACCAGTTGGGGGTGTGTACTTGCACAGTCTGAACATGGCAGCACTGATTGGATAGAGTGAGATTGTGCAGGTACACAACCCCAACTGGCCACCTCCCCTCTGTTCCCTTACTGAAGACAAATAGCAATTCATTCATAACTTCTAGTGCAAATAATAAAGGAATGGCACAGCATAGAGCCATAAGAATAGATGTTCCAAAATTGTAAGCACATGGGGGATGCATGAAGATATTAAAATAGGCATGTCAGGATTGGTGAAAGGTCCTCTTTAAAGAACAACATTGGGCTGGGGTTCTTTGGGTCCATCAGAGAATGTGATTCCACTCTCCATCTATATAGCACATGTGCATGTCCACTTGGATTCTACACATATCATCATTGCCCACACAGATCATATCATACATAAATAAGGTAATATGTTATGAATGAACTTGTAAGAAGGAGAGAGCCTAGTGACAACTGATTGGCTCTGATGCCAGCTCCAATTGAGTTTTTTTTCTACTGGATCTTTTGGACTCATCATTGTGTCAAGCCTGTATTCTGGTGGACCTGTCCAACCCTGCTGAAATATTACAGTGCACAGAATTTTATTAAATTATTTATTTAGGTCAAATAACTGAAGGTCTTTTTCCAGGGTTGCTGGTATATATTTCAGTAAAGTTTGTCTACCTCCTCCATATCATAGAGCCCTAATCTTGATCTCTTGTTCTCTTCTTCCATGAGGATTATTAATGTCTTACTGCCATGACATAAACAATCTATTTAACCATTGCCCGCGATTTCCCAACTGCAATCAGGACTCCCAGGAAACTTTCAGACAAATAATGCAGAGGTTAAAGTGCCATTTGGGAAGTTTTAGAAAAACGCTGTTTATGGAGGCAGTGTAATCTGATAAAAAAGATTGAAAAAAAATGATATACGTATAATTACAGGGTCATGCAGAGCAATGCAATCCAAATGTAAATTGAAGACATAAAGTCGGACTAGCTTCTATGGATGGAGTTCCTATAGCAAGCAGTATGGGGACATTTACTAAGACCGGCGATTTAGACGACGTTCTTAGTACCTGTCCACTGCAGCTTGATATGCCTAAGTTATATAGAGGTGCCAGCCTCTACATAACTTAGGCGCATGATCCAGCGGCCGTTCAACATGATTAATTCTGTGCCAGCCCCCTTGCTGACGTAGATTTAAAGGGAATCTGTCAGCTCTGAAATACCCTCCATACTAGAGTAAGCATTGTATAGTGTAAGTGAGTCCGGTTATGTAAGTTTTATCTTCATACTCACTTCCATTCTGATGTTGTGCTCCCACAGTACCTGCAGTAAAATGCACTGAGAGGACTCCGGTGCTCACTCACATAATGGGGAGGACTCAAAGAAGAGTCCTCTCAATGTATTTTACTGCCGGTTTGTGGGAGCACAGCGTCGGGATGGAAGTGAGTATGAAGATAAAACTTACATAATCGGATTCAGCATCACTTACACTATACACCGCTTACTCTAGTTCCGGGGCGTGTTTCGGATATGACAGGTTCCCTTTAAGTAATTTTCTACGCCGAAAACAGATGTGTGGACTGTTGAGGACCGCCGGAGATCAGTTGAAAGGTGAAGAATGGAGCCGTCCATGGAAATGAACCGCCCAGTGGGTGCACCCCCCCAGCCTGTGCGTTCGGGACACATGACCTGGATGCCTCCCCCCCACTACTCCCCTGCTGCTGCTGCCCACCCACAGAAAGAAAAGAAAGTCCTCCATTTAAACAGATAATTGGACAAAAAAAAAAGAAGAGTTTTAGGCTACTTTCACACTAGCGTTTTAAAATTCCGGTATTGAGTTCCGTCATAGGGGCTCAATACCGGAATAAAACGCTTCAGTTTTGTCCCCATTCATTGTCAATGGGGACAAAACTGAACTGAAGACAACGGAATGCTCCTGAAAGCATTCCGTTCCGTCTTCAGACCGGAAAACAAACTGCAGCATGCAGCATGCAAGTCAATGGGGGTGGATCCGTCTGGTGTGACCATAATGGTAACCGGATCCGCCCTCCATTGACTTTCAATGGAGTTCATTACGGATCTGGCTACACATAGACACATACAGACACAGACATACACATAAACATAAACATACACACACATATAGACAAACAAACACACATACATACTTACATGCTCCCGGCAGGTCTTCAGAGCGTTGGAGGGACAGGACGGCGCGCACAGATGACGATTCCACCAGGCGCCCAGCAGAGGGCGCTGTGGGGAATCGTCACCTGTGCGAGCCGTCCTGTCCCTCCGACGCTCCGAAGACCTGCCGGGAGCATGTAAGTATGTATGTGTGTTTGTTTGTCTATATGTGTGTGTATGTTTATGTTTATGTGTATGTATGTACTGTGTGACATGTGTGGGGCCGGAGCGCGGTTCCGGCTCCACACATGTCACTGCGGCAGGCCTGATCCGGCAGCACCCTTCACCTGCCGGATCAGGCCTGCCGCCAGTGTGAAAGAACCCTTAAATTCATGGGATAATCCTTTAAAAGAGTAAAAGACTTGTACACTTACTGTAAATTACTAAAAGAAATCTACACAGGCAGCTTTTTTTCTCTTGGAAGAGAGCTAATAATCGGTATAATCCTTTTTCCAGGGAGCAATGTCTGGTCTATAGGAGTCCTTACACCAGCTCAAGTGCTCTCCACGAGGAGAAACACTACTAGTACTCCTAGTAATGATCCTCTATAAATTCATACAACTATTAGACATTTTATTCCCAGTGAACACACTGGTAATATGCGGTACATTTAATAAACTATTATACAGTCTGTTGCTTATAAACAATATAAAGCTACTCAATCTACAATCAGCGTTTTCCTTTGGGTAATAATTATGTATTCATTTATTTTTTGTTAGGAATGTATACTGCTATTGCTGGCAACTTTTATCTCCCTCTTGGAAAATATAGATTACATTTTATGACAGTATGATGGGTGATAAAACTGCTTAATCTTAAAGGAAACAAGCATGAAAATAAGGATAAAGACTGCAATATCCTTATCTTACTTGCTCTTGTTCTGTCAAAAGGTTAAAAAAACTCTTCTCATCTACTATACGTGTCTGATGAGGCATCTATATTTTCTCCTCCTTATCCGTTTTCCAGTGCTATGCAAATTAAATAATAATAATCTGCCTGCAGGATTTTCTGACAAAGCCAGAAGTGGATTTGAAAGGAATCAGGAACATACTTCTCCTTCCTTGTGAATCCATTTCTGTCTCCAAACCTCATTCAAAAAACACTATGGGCATACTCTAAATTTGACAACAGGCCCATACTAAGGTAGCTTCGCTTGTTGCTGGAAAGGAACTTTCTGCCGCAGGAACCTCCTATCAATAGTTTGCCTGCAGTGGAGGCCAGACTGACTAAGGCCCACCAATGGAGTTTGAAGAGTTGCCCACATTTACTAATGTGAATACACCTAGATTTTGTCATATATTTCGCCATCTAGGTTTAGAGAAGGTTTCTGCACCTAGTTTGGAAAAGAAAGGAGGCGTTGCCTAAGGTGCAACATTTTAACTCAACTACTAGTTGGATTAGTTTGAGACAGAATTTTACGCCAGAATTGTAGCGCAATTTTGGCATAAAATTCTGTCTCATACTAATAGGTGGTAAAGAGTTATACAAATGTGTCTTTCCCACACCAGATAAACCATCCAGCCAGAGCCATTTTAAGTGCCAGTGCCTGCCTAACTAGGATTCATACCTACCTACTCCACGCTGCTTCGGTTCTCTGCTCTTCCTCCGCTGTTTCCATCTTCTGATCCCCGCACTTATTTCTTTCGCTGTAGCATAGGTATGGCCACAGCCGATGACTGGCTTTAGTCGTGACGTGGTCACAAGCAGCACATCCCTGCTGAAGCCAGTCATTGACTGCAGCGGTACATGTGGCCATGCCCATGCTACAGCAAAAGAAAACAGTGCAGGGACCATGAATGGAGACACCAGAGGAAGAGTGGACCAAAGCAGGTAAGTATGAATCCTTAGCATAGTGGGGTAGGCTGCTGATACATGGTAAAAGGGCACTTTACCATACCCCTTTTACCACCCAACTGTTCTGCCCCAGCTCAGCTCGGGCATAAACAGAAGGGGAGGGGGGGGGCTGCTTTAGCTGCTGATATCTCCTAAATGGTAGCAGCTAGAAGCATAGAACTGGTCTTGTTTGAAAACTGGCATTCCATACACGACCAAATGACATTAGCATTAACCCAAGCTAAACAGAAGATATCACTGTTAGAAATCAAGTCGGGAATAATCGCAGGTAAAACTAACTTTAACTTTCAGCTACATTCACTGCATTCCGATTCCTAACAGTGATATCTTCTCCTGTACTGAAGATAATGCTGTCATTCTGGTATTGTTTGAAAGCTTAGAAAGCTGGTACCAAACCAGAAGTAGCTAAAGCAAACACCCCCCCCCCTGTCAGTCTGGAGGAGGAGGGGAACAGTTGCAGAACTGACACCATGCAGGAGGAAAGGAAAAATAGTAAAAACATATATAGAAATGTGTCATTATACTGACTGCTGTATATAAATTTCACAAGATAATGTAAAAATTGCTGTTTTTTTATACTTCCCCCTAAAAATAAAATAATAAAAGTTATTTTATACACTATATATAGCCCAAAATAGTTTCTAAAAAACACAACTAATCCCACAAAATAAAACTTTAGAAGAAAAACATTAAATAGTTATGACTGCTATAACAAAGGGGGTAAATACTATTGGTCCTTAAGGCTAAAATTAATTATGTCACTTAAGAAGTTAAAAATGCAAATGTGTCCCCTGTCCAACAAGGTGTACTGCAGACACATTTAAAATCTACAGTAAAAAAGGGACATTTTCTGGAGGGTTTTTCCAATTTTAACGGGACTGTAAGGAGGTTAATGCAATCTCAATATAATTATTACCAAATCGGAGCTTCATTTTAATAATATGTAAAATCATAGATCACTGTTATTGTCAGATTTACTGCTTGCTCCAGATAGCATTGTGCCGGTCAATAAATTAATGTTATGAGTAGGGGGAAGAATTTTCTTAATAATCAGTCGCACATAGTATTGGAATGTATGTCTGCAAGTACAGCTTGTATGGAATGTGGCATTGAGTGAAGACTGCAGCTCAATGAATATTCTGATACCAAAAGTTTTGAGAATGATACAAATATTAATTTTTAGAAAGTCTACTGCTTCAGTTTTTATAATGGCAATTTGCATATACTTCAGAATGTTATAAAGAGTGATCAGCTTAACAGCAATTACTTGCAAAGTCAATATTTGCCTAGAAAATGAACTTTATCCCCCAAAACACATTTCAACATCATTGCAGCCCTGCCTTAAAAGGACCAGCTAACATCGTTTCAGTGATTGCTCCATTAACACAGGTGTGGGTGTTGATGAGGACAGGGCTGGAGATCAATCTGTCATGATTAAGTAAGAATGACACCACTGGACACTTTAAAAGGAGGCTGGTGCTTGGCATCATTGTTTCTCTTCTGTTAACCATGGTTATCTCTAAAGAAACATGTGCAGTCATCATTGCACTGCACAAAAATGGCCTAACAGGGAAGAGTATCGCAGCTACAAAGATTGCACCTCAGTCAACAATCTATCGCATCATCAAGAACTTCAAGGAGAGAGGTTCCATTGTTGCCAAAAAGGCTCCAGGGCGCCCAAGAAAGACCAGCAAGCGCCAGGACTGTCTCTTAAAAGTGTTTCAGCTGCGGGATCGGGCTACCAGCAGTGCAGAGCTTGCTCAGGAATGGCAGCAGGCAGGTGTGAGTGCATCTGCACGCACTGTGAGGCGGAGACTCTTGGAGCAAGGCCTGGTCTCAAGGAGGGCAGCAAAGAAGCCACTTCTCTCCAGAAAAAACATCAGGGACAGACTGATATTCTGCAAAAGGTACAGGGAGTGGACTGCTGAGGACTGGGGTAAAGTCATTTTCTCTGATGAATCCCCTTTTCGATTGTTTGGGACATCTGGAAAACAGCTTATTCGGAGAAGACGAGGTGAGCGCTACCACCAGTCTTGTCTCATGCCAACTGTAAAGCATCCTGAAACCATTCATGTGTTGGGTTGCTTCTCAGCCAAGGGAATCGACTCTCTCACAGTCTTGCCGAAAAACACAGCCATGAATAAAGAATGGTACCAGAATGTCCTCCGAGAGCAACTTCTCCCAACCGTCCAAGAGCAGTTTGGCGATCAACAATGCCTTTTCCAGCATGATGGAGCACCTTGCCATAAAGCAAAGGTGATAACTAAATGGCTCAGGGAACAAAACATAGAGATTTTGGGTCCATGGCCTGGAAACTCCCCAGATCTTAATCCCATTGAGAACTTGTGGTCAATCATCAAGAGACGGGTGGACAAACAAAAACCTACAAATTCTGACAAAATGCAAGCATTGATTGCAAGAATGGACTGCTATCAGTCAGGATTTGGTCCAGAAGTTGATTGAGAGCATGCCAGGGAGAATTGCAGAGGTCCTGAAGAAGAAGGGTCAACACTGCAAATATTGACTTGCTGCATTAACTCATTCTAACTGTCAATATAAGCTTTTGTTACTCATAATATGATTGCAATTATATTTCTGTATGTGATAAAAACATCTGACAAACACACATAAAAACCAGAGGGCAGCAGATCATGTGAAAATATAATATTTGTATCATTCTCAAAACTTTTGGCCATGACTGTACTGTTCTTCACTTCACAGTCTTCACATCTGAGTTATGGTGTCCATAACTGTGGCCAAGGGCCAAACAAGTAGTCAAGGGGCCCTTTGCAAGACGTACCACAGGCACTTTAACTGGTATAGAATATACAGGGTGGGCCATTTATATGGATACACCTAAATAAAATAGGAATGGTTGGTGATATTAACTTCCTGTTTCTGGCACATTAGTATATGGGAGGGGGGAAACTTTTGAAGATGGGTGGTGACCAGTTTTTTTAATCGGAAGAGGGTCATGTGACACATCAAACTTATTGAGAATTTCACAAGAAAATCAATGATGTGCTTGGTTTTAATGTAACTTTATTCTTTCATGAGTTATTTACAAGTTTCTGACCACTTATAAAATGTGTTCAAAGGGGCGGAGCCACGCCGCGCAGCTGAATGGCCACACGAGTCTGAGCTCCTCTAGAGAATCGGCTCATTTCCCCATCAGTAGCCTTCAAATTTAGCCGACATGGGTAAAGTTGGAAAGGAGAAGTCTCGAGAGCACACTGAGGGCACTCCTGCCCGTGTAAAACAACCTGACATGGAAAAATACCTGAAAAAGAAGCCGCTGCCAGCTAGCCAGGGAGCACCCAAGATGGCGCCGGACCCTACACTGCAATCTGACGCAGATGACTTCTCGGACGCTGGAAGTATTTCTGAGGCCTCGGAGGTTCGGCTACCAAAAGGGGACCCTCCGATCTCTAAATCGATTCTACAAGATGTTTTGGAGGTAGCCCTATCTCCCTTGAAGAAAGACCTAGCAGATATCAAGGAGGATCTGAAGCATTTGGGCCACAGAGTGGTAGCGCTAGAGACGACTCAAGAGGCGATCCTGACGTATGGAGTACAATCCGGTGAGGTACTTTCTGCGCATAAATCATTGCTCAATGAAGCTTTCCTCAAGTTAGAGGACCAGGAGAACCGCAGTCGGCGACGAAACCTGCGGATACGTGGCTTACCTGAATCGGTTGCTGCAGAGGACCTCTCGACAGCTGCTAAAGACCTCTTCTCCACGCTTCTGGGCCCTGATAGGGCCGGCGTAGTGGTGATTGAGAGGATCCATAGGGCCCTCCGCCCTAAACCTAAGCCTAACGAGCCCCCCCGCGACATCATTTGCGGCCTCTTGAGCTTTGTGGACACAGCAGAAATTCTCAGAAGTAGCAGGTCCGCGGGTTCCCTTCATTATCAAGAAGCCTCCATCTCGATATACCAAGATTTGGCGCCATCGACGCTAGCTAAGCGCCGTGTGTTAAGACCACTACTAGAGGCTCTCAAAGCTTCCAACACTCCTTTTCGGTGGCTTTTCCCTTTTGGACTTGCTGTGATGAAGAATGGCAGACAAGTCACCATTAGAACCCCACAAGATCTACACTCAGCGTGGGACACGCTTGGAATTGCCCCACTTGATATTCCCTCCTGGATGCCAACGGATCAAGGGGATCCTCTCCCTGTCCCTCCACGACCGGACACTTGGAACCTGGTGTCACCCGGGAGATCTCGAAAAGCCCAGAGAGAACGCTACGCCAAAACCAAGACCTGAAGGACAGCTACTTTTGACCGTGTAGGCCGTCCATTTACATAGGCCTCTTGAGCAGGCCTCTTGTTATTTCTAGGCACTTGCGCTCCCAAGTGTGCTTGTTTGCTTTTGCCCACCCAGAGGACTTGCCAGTGTCGTTACTAGGAGGGCAGTTGACACCCTCGCTTGGAGGTCTTGGCCCTATGGCTTTCTTCACCTGGAATAGCCTCTGGCTGGCCGCCATGTTCCCCTAGCGATTCACTTGATTTTCAGTCGCACTTTTTATGATATTTATTGGTTTATTGTGGATAACTGTTCTGTCCCACTTTGATATATTGCCTTACTTTCATAATACTTAGGCATAGTTTTTGTCATATGCCCCTATGTTATGCTCATGTTGCAGGGTATTTGCTGATTCTTCACCTGTTTAGGTTCTACTGGCTGTGTTACAGCCTCTGGAGGCTCTGTGGGCCCCCCCTCCTGGAGACCTGGCCACCCGTGATTGCTTCCGGGGCGATTGGCTTGGATTCAGGTTTGCCACAGAGCTTCTGAGCTGTTTTGTTTTTCTGATTTGCTTTTCATGTTGTGACTTTGCATTCACCCTATCTATCTCTTTGTTCCTCCTTCTGTCCTGTCCTCCTCTTCCTGTTCCTACTTTCTACCCCCTGCTGAGGGATCATGATATATACACACTGTACCATTATTTACCACCATGGTTTCTATTGTAGTCTCATCATTTAATGTCAGGGGTCTGAATGAGCCACGCAAACGGTCGCAGGTCGTCTCCTTGCTACAGAAAGATAAGGTTTCAGTTGCATTTCTCCAAGAAACGCACTTCAAATCTGGTAAGATACCTCATATTCCCCCGAGGAGATTCTCCCAATGGTACCATAGTACACATGATACTGCGAGCAAGGGAGTTAGTATTGCGATTCACAAGCAAGTCCCCTTTGTGCACTCTGCTACCATAGCGGACTCGGAGGGGCGGTATCTATTCGTTAAGGGGACAATAGCGGGTACGATGGTCACGTTAGCTAATTTATATGCTCCAAATAAGCGGCAGATCCAGTGGCTCCTTCAGACCCTTCGCTTACTGTCCACAGTTAAAGAGGGCCTCGTAATCCTAGGTGGGGATTTCAATCTTCCTTTAGACCCTGACTTAGACTCCTCCACAAAGAGGCCTTCTGTGTCTTATAGATTGCTAGCCAAACTTAAGAGCAAATTGCGCTCGCTGGGGGTTATGGATGTCTGGAGAAACTTCAATCCCTCCACCCTAGACTACACTTTCTATTCGCAGTCAACGTCCTCGTACCACAGACTAGACTATCTGTTTATGTCTTCAGAGCACATCACCTTTGCTACTAAAGCTACCATTGGCAGCATTACTTTATCTGACCATGCCCCGGTCTTTTTACACTTAGGCATAAAAGACTTACCAGTGAGAGACTGGAACTGGCGTCTCAATGAGACACTGATAGCAGACCCAACACATATCACTCAGCTTGCATCTGTGCTGAAGGAATACTTTCAGTTTAACTCCACTGATTCCATGTCCCTCTCTTCCGTTTGGGAGGCCCACAAATCTGTAATCGGGGGGGAGCTTATCTCCTTAGGCGCTAAAGTTAAGAAGCAACGGCTGGCATCCTTAAATAACATTCTCTCCCAGATCTCTAAATTGGAAGTAGTACATAAGCAGAGCAAGGCTCGTAGTGTCGCCCAAGAACTGGTGAAACTCCGCACTGAACTTAAAAACTTATTAAACGTTACTTCCGCTAAGTTGCTGTTTAGGGCCAAGTTTAAGGCCTATGCGCATGGGGATAGAGGAAATAAATTGATGTCTGCACTCTTTAAGAAACAACAAGCAGACTTCTTCATTTCCTCCATCAAAGACTCTGAAAACGTTTTGCAGACTTCCACACCTGAGATCGCTAGGGCCTTCCAGGACTTTTATGCCTCTTTGTACAACCTCCCGCCCACTTCTGTAACCCCCCATCACACACTTGCTGAAGCAACCACAGCCTTTCTTTCCTCTCTTAACCTCCCGAAGCTCAAGGATGAGGGCTCTGCCCAGCTACTAACGCCTGTTACTGAACTAGAAATTAGGAATGTTCTGTCATCTATCCCTTCAGTGAAAAGCCCGGGACCCGACGAGTTTACCGTTCAATACTACAAAACCTTCAGAGACATCCTAATCCCCCATTTTCAATCTTTATGCAACCACCTCCTTAATGGAGGCTGCCTGCCGCCGCAGACCTTAGAGGCGCACATTACCATCATACACAAAGATAAGAAGGACCCCTCAGAGTGTGGGAGTTATCGCCCGATATCTTTGCTCAACACTGATATTAAGTGGTGGGCAAAGATATTGGCTCAGCGCCTGCAATCTTTCCTTCCCGACCTTATTAACCCCGAGCAAGTAGGCTTTATCACTGGCAGGCAAGGCAAGGAAAACACAGTCCGCCTGCTTAAGTTAATCAACTGGGCACGGGGGTCTCGTACCCCTCTTGCTCTCTTGAGCACAGACGCGGAGAAAGCCTTTGACAGGGTCGGCTGGCATTTCATGTCTGCTGCCCTGTCGGGCTTTGGCATCCCGGATCGGTTTATCCAGGCCATATTTACACTATACTCTAGACCATCGGCTAGGGTCAAAGTGAATGGCACCCTTTCCTCTCCCTTCCTCATTTTTAATGGCACGAGGCAGGGCTGCCCCCTGTCCCCAGCCCTGTTTATAATAGTCATGGAGACTCTGCTCCAAAAAATTAGACTAGATCCAGAAATACGAGGGCTTACGATTGGGAAGGACACCCATCTTACTGCCGCCTTCGCAGATGACTTACTTGTTATGACCTCTAACCCCCTTGTGGCCTTTCCCAGACTAATGTCCATTTTTGAGGAGTTTGGCAAAGTGTCTAACTTCAAGATTAACTATAGCAAGTCGGTGGCCCTGAACATATCATGCTCACTTAGTGTTGTGAACTCCCTTAAAAGTGAGACTCCTTTCATGTGGTCCTCTAAAAGCTTGCTGTTTTTGGGAGTCCACGTCACAGTAGACCCGGCAGACCTTTATGCTCACAATTATTTACCATTAGTCCACTCGGTCCGCACACAACTTAGGTCTCTCAAGCTCCCCTTTGTTTCATGGGTTGGTAGGAAGAATTTCCTAAAAACCTACATTGTACCAAAGTTTCTTTATCTTTTGCAAGTTCTCCCCATTTGGCTTCCTGCCTCCTTTTTTCTGGAAATGCGTAGGATTTTTTCTTTCTTCATATGGAAGGGGAGGGCAGCTAGGATCTCCTATTCTACCCTGACTAGAGAGAAGAGGTTTGGGGGCTTTGGGCTTCCTGACCTTCAGCTCTATTATAGGGTGGTACAGATCGACAGAGGCATCTCTCTCCTATCCCCGTCCATTAGGAATCCCTGTGCAGCTCTGGAGAGATTCCTACTCTCTAGGACAGAGATGATGGTATTATAGGGCCTTCGGTCAGGTCACCGTATTGACTCTTCGCTCACCTGCTTACAGCGGGGTACTCTGTCGACCTGGTCCACTCTGTACAAATCCGGGGACCTTTGCTTTCCTCATCCTCGCACTCCGTTAGCCCTTCTCCAGATCTTCTTACATCCTAATCTTACTGACACTTCTGGGGTTTGGTCTCTTTTATATGATGTTTCTCTGCAGGACATTGCCCTTTCAGATGGTTCACTGAACTGGGAACAGATCCTATCCCTCCCTCGGGTTAAGCAATCTCCTTTTTTCCATTTAAGAGATTTTCATAATGATATTAGGAAGTTGGCCTTACCTGTTTCCTTAAGTAGAACTTTGTCTTGGGCGGAGAAATTAATTTCTCTTGATAAGCCACCCAGGAAAACCCTTTCTTTCCTATATAAACAGTTAATTTCTCTACCCCCTGCGCAGCTGAGTTTTATATCGGCTTGGGAGAGAGAGCTCGGGGTTACCCTTACGGAACCGGAAAAAGCCTTTATATTGACCCACTCACACGGCTTCAATAGATGCATTCGAATTCAGGAAAACTCATTTAAGCTGCTGTCCAGGTGGTATAAGACCCCCGAATTTCTCCATAGGATTAATCCAAATATTTCAGAACATTGCTGGAGATGTGGGGGGGACCTGGGCTCTCTCTCTCATATTTGGTGGTTCTGTCCGCGCATCCAAACATTTTGGTCTGAGATTAGCTCTTTAATCAATAGCATCTGTGATATACCACTCTCTCTTAATCCCAAGCTTATTCTCTTGTGGTGCCCTGGCCCTGATTTCAGACCAAGCTCCCACAATCTGCCCACAATGCTCATCACAGCAGCCAGACTGCTTATTCCTTTCCTGTGGAAGAGTGAGTCTGCACCCACGGTGGAAGCTTGGGTTGATAAGGTGGACCAGATCTATCGATTTGAAGAGTTAGCCCATTGGGAATTGCACTCTAGAGAGAAATTCCTTAAAGTGTGGGGTCAATGGAGATCCTTTCGACATTTCTCTTAGCTCACCTGCTGGGACTCCCTGTCAGTGGGGACTACCAATGATACCTCCCGCCTTAGCATTACTACTTTTTCCAGATCTATAAAGTTGCTTGATTTATGTCTCTTTTTGTTTATTTACTCTCTACTCCATACCCGGCCTGGACCGGACACAGTTGATGTACACTTATGATGAGCTCTATATGTGCGCTCCCTCTTAACACCTTCTTCCCTTCCCCCCACCCACCTTTTTTCTTTATTACTTTACCTGAGAAAGATATTGTGTTGTATTGGTATGCAACTCTCGTGACTTACTGTACTTGATCTTGGCTATATTATTGTCATACCCAATGTTTATATGTTTTGATGTACTGGTTCAACTTGTTTTCTCAATAAAAAGAGATTTCACATAAAATGTGTTCAAAGTGCTGGCCATTGTGTTGGATTGTCAATGCAACCCTCTTCTCCCACTCTTCACACACTGATAGCAACACCGCAGAAGAAATGCTAGCACAGGCTTCCAGTATCCAGTATCCGTAGTTTCAGGTGCTGCACATCTCGTATCTTCACAGCATAGACAATTGCCTTCAGATGACCCCAAAGATAAAAGTCTAAGGGGGTCAGATCGGGAGACCTTGGGGGCCATTCAACTGCTACATGATGATGTGTTTCCCTCTTTATGCACTGAAGCTGGCACGTTCCCTGAATTTTTCCAGCAAGATGGTGCACCACCACATTATGGGTGTCAGGTCCGAGCATTCCTAGATGAACAGTTTCCTGGAAAGTGGATTGGTCGCCACGGCCTCCTTACAGCATACCAAGCACAGCGCCACATATTGCATAGTGGCTGTGCTTTGTATTGCAGCTCAGGCACTTTACAGTGTACATATACAGCAGATGTTATTCCCATGCCCTACAGAGCCAGGTCTTCTAATGCTCTCCTAATAAAATACAGGTTAGGAAAGTATATATCAGAAGAGGGAAGCAGAGAATTACCATTTTACCATCTAATGATCCATAGAAAGAAGGACTAATGGATAATAAAGCAAGAACATTGTTGCACGTCCCGGCCATCATTTCACCATAAATACTCAAATTCAACTTTTTCCCATATTAATAAGCCTGTGCTAGCATTTCTTCTGCGGTGTTGCTATCAGTGTATGAAGAGTGAGAGAAGAGGGTTGCATTGACAATCCAACACAATGGGCAGCACTTTGAACACATTTTATAAGTGGTCAGAAACTTGTAAATAACTCATGAAAGCACGCCATTGTTTTTCTTGTGAAATTCTCAATAAGTTTGATGTGTCACATGACCCTCTTCCCATTAAAAAAACTAAAGTTGGATCCAAAATGGCCGACTTCAAAATGGCCGCCATGGTCACCACCCATCTTGAAAAGTTTCCCCCCTCCCATATACTAATATGCCACAAACAGGAAGTTAATATCACCAACCATTCCCATTTTATTTAGGTGTATCCATATAAATGGCCCACCCTGTACTGTAAAAGGGTCCACCAGGGGCGGACTGTGAACGTAAAGTGGCCCTGGAAAAAATACTAAAAGTGGCCCCGTTTTCTAGTCGAGTCCAAATTGATGGAGGCAGGGCCAGCAATAACATATTGTGGCACATTATACCACCCCAACAGAGCCAAATACCACAGTTCATCACAAAATACTGTCAGCAGCACAAAATACATCTCCAAAAACTTCAACTGGCCAGCCAAGAGGAGGGCCCAGGCGGCCCACTGGACATCAGCCCATCAGGAAATTTCCCTGTAAAGTCTATGGCCAATCCGACCCCGGGGTCCACTAACTATAAGCTGACACGCCCACAGGTTTTCTGCACTCTCTGCACTTTGATTGACAGGACCAGGTAGTGAAAACATCACCACACCTGGCCCTGACTTCTCCTAAAGTCAATCAAGGTGCAGATGACGTGATAGTGGCAGAAAGAGCGGAGCCTCTAGTTGTAATGGCAACGCCCCTGTTGCTCCCAGAGCCCCTGTTGCATACATTAAAACATAATTTTTCTCAGTACTGCGAGAACATATAAACATGGGACCAAAACAGATGTCTTCAGCTGCCAAGTGCACATGTAACTGGTCAGCCTGTATCATAGGTACAAAACTGCTGACAGACGTCCTTTAATCTGTGTGGACAGAAAGACTTCCATTACCCTATAGTGCCACCACAGGGGAAGTAAGCATTGCATGCTTCTCATTGAAATGAAAGGACTAATTAAGCTAACCATACACAAATAAATGTCAACCAAACCTGACAATTTTGACAGGACCAGCTAAGTATCTAATGTGTATGGGAGGTCTCCCAGCTCTCCTCTGATGGTGGATGTTGGGGAAGTTAATGATAATGCTTGTTGGATTTCAACTCCATGTTCTTTTTGCATCTCAAGGAGATGGGCTGGTGCCAAACTCATCTTTTTCCTCTATCCACTTCAGGAAACGTGCATGCTCAGCCTAGTCAAGAAGGCATTTATATGGAGGAGTTAGGAGAGATAGCTGTATATAGTATATAGCTGATTTATATGACTAGAGATGAGCAAAGCGATTCGTCGATTGGTATTGAATCTTGGAAATTTTCAGCTGTGAAGCGAATCCGAATATTAGGTGATTCGCTTTGGCTTTGTATGCATTCGCTACGTAGTTGTCCTATAAATTATACGCTATTGCTACGTGTAAGTTACTGTATACGCTGTTGTTATCGTGCGCAAAAGCCTGGGAAGAAAGCGGTCACCTGACCTAGTGGGCAGGGCTTGCTCTGATTGGCTCAGGCTCGGTAAGCCAGTGACGCATCACATCTGCTGCGACTGCTGAGACGAGCAGAAGCACTGTGTGTGAAGTTCTGAGACTCTGAGACCTGTTTTGTGAAAATTGGGGTGTAATTGCTCTGGGAATCCATATTACACATATCAGGGATACTGCAGGGATACTGCAGGGCCAGTGCAGGGCCAGTTCAGGGCTAGTAATTAATCAGGCAGGGAGAGAGAGATAGGGAGATACAGGGACAAAGACCAGCTGCAGGGCCACAGAGTGAATTGAAAAATGTCTGGAATGGATAAGCAAAAAGGGTCCAGTTCCAGCCAGACCTCGAGCTCTAAAAAAAAGGAGAAGGTGGCACAGGGCAGCAGTGCCAAAGGACCTGTAGCCGGAGCATCTACTTGTAGTATTCGCAATACTCACCCTGCTGTATCTCTGCGCGGATCTCATTAAGCCGCTCTGGGCACTTGAACTTCAGATCGGACCATTTCAACCTAAGAACTGAAGGATATTTCAAAATGTATTTTTTAAACCCCAGACACCCCTTCCAGCTTTTGGCTACCTTCCATAGAATCTTCTGGACCCCGTTGATTGTTGTGCTCAGGAGACCTGTGCATCTTCTTTTTACCTTTTTAGCTTATTTTTCAGTTCATTTACTCTGCACAGTAAATACAAAAAAAAAAAAAAACAACTTTTACTGTGTGGAATCTATCAGCAAAAATATGGTAATCTAATAGGGAAATTAGATTGGACAAGTGATGCTTTGTACAATCTATTTTTGTTAGAAAAATTCCCAAGGATATGCTGATCACAGGATCAACAATCGGCTGTGATCTGTGTTATCAGGTGTTTCATTTCCCTGCAGTGCCACCACTGGGGAAATTAGGTATTGCACAGTTCTTATTGAGATCAATGGGCAACTATAGACAGCTGGGTCCTCCAGAGTGAGAACTGCTCTTTCTAGCCAATCCTAACTTTATCTGATGGAAAAGAGTCCAGAATGGATGATCTTTCATCTACTAATTAAACAAATTAACCATCTTGCCATGTGGGCAACAGGGTGAATAATGTACAGTGGATTGCTGCCATCTTTTAGGTCTAAGGGAAATCAAGGAGATGCCTTGTTGTAGACATGACTGCATAGCTTCATTTTCGATATGGTACAACTTTGTAGGCAATATCTCGCCACCCAGCTAGCGTTTCTCTTATACAATGGCAGAATTCATTAGTTTTGGCACAATAGTCTGTGCGGCACAGACACACACACATTAGAGGTCCTATAGTTCTCTTTAAAGCCATAGTTGAATAGAAACTGCTGTGGATTCTGACCTTGGTGTAACACAAGAATTCGTACAGATAGGGGTTGAAGTGGCCGGCTTGTATTTATCACACTGACAGAATACTAATGAAGCTGCTCATGTTGAAGTTGGCATTAAGTAAATCACATTCCCTTGGCACAGCATAAAACCCTCTAATGAAAGCTGCCCATGTAATTAACAGCTACAAGCTGTAGTTCTCTTTGGATGACACGTAGAATGCGGGGTGACAAATGGTAATTTATTTTTTACGTGGGTAATCATCTGCATTAAATTAACCAAAGGATATATTGCTGGTTGCTATGTCTATTTGTAGCCACAAAGACGTCTGCATTTAGAAAAAGGTCGATATTGTTACAGACAGTGGGTGTGGACCTACTGTGCCAACTAACTGGTTTGGCATTGGGCTAAACCTAAGGGCGTTGTACTCTGGTATTCACCCTTTAGCCCCTATACAGGGATCTGGGCTTTGCTGCTAGGAAGCAACCAGGCCGATACCTCCTGGAGTAGTCCCGGTGTAGCTGGCAGCTGACCTACAGGGATCAGAGACACTGGTGCAAGGCACCGAGGGGTCAGACAATATATATGGGTCAGAAAACATATAGTCAAGGGACAGGATGAGTTTAGCTCAATGAATAATGTTCTTAAATGAAGCAATGGGGCAGTGGTGGGCATGGACCGCGAACGCAACAGATATTATCTATTGGTACCAACTTAGATTCCAGCTGTTGAGGCCATATGAAGGCTCCTTCCGGCTTCTCATTTTGATACTGTCTGCATAAACAGTAGGACAACACTTTGGACCCATCTGAGTACAGTGAGCCCCTGAGGAACCATTGTGGAGTATGGAAGTGTTAGTGACTCTGATGATGATGTGACACAGTGTACTCCCTCAGGCTGTTGCTCCCTGGGGTCAGTGCAGTAAAAGAAGGGGCACTCTGTGATCCCTCAGGGCACTCACTTGAGCTGTGAGTACCTCCTTGCATAATGGTCATGCAGAAAAGGGTCTTTGGTGCTTACTGAAGATAGGGGCTGTTTAATAGTTCAGTAGTTGGTGCCATAATCTCCATTCATTATGTGCAAGCAATGTAGCCTTATGCAGCAAGCCTTGGTGGCAGGATACTTACTGTTCTACACTTTTTACATTTCAGCTATAAATTGTGTTAATCTTACAGTGGCAGATGGGAATCTTACTGCAGACCATCATGTGCATACAGGCACCAAATGTACAGTAAATCTGACCTTTCGGAGGTATACATATACTGTGTTTGCAAGGAACTTCAGCAGCTCTTCTTCTCTTCACTTCAAATCCCGGTTTAGTGTTCCTTTAAGAGCTGTCTCTGGTGACGGAAATACTAAAAGTGCAGTATGTAAAGAATTCTCGTAGCTGCCGTACTTTCACCTGATAGCCATAATAACCTACTTGGTAAACATCATCATCCTACATAAAAATGCATGTCTGTAGGTGTTACGAGATAGCGCATTGCATCAGGGGAATGTAAATATAACAATCAGCCTTGCTGTGTGGGTCGTGTTAGAAGCAACTGCAACATTACAGTCAGCTGCCTGGGGCAGATTTATTAATGCTAGTGTACCCTGGGAGCATTGCACTGGTAAGGGTAGGTACACACAGCGGCAGACGGTCAAGATGTAGCTGCAATGAGGGAAAATGCTGCGCAAACATGGAAGCCACAGTGTTTTTCTAAGAGATGGTTCAAAATAGATTGTCAGTCGATTGAACTTTGTTAATGGCTGTGCCGCTTCATATCCTCTATGGCCTTATCATCAACGGAAACCACAATGTTGGTGTGAATAATGACTAATATTTCAATAAATACAGGGAAGACTACTTATGAGGAGAATTTTTGAAGTCAGTTTTGCAAGAGATCGCATTGCTGTTATTTGCACCAAATGTATTGCCAACGCGATGTTTGATAAATTCGGTGCATTTTTAAAGGGAATGTGTCATCAGAAAATGACCTATTATTTAAATCATGTTTTTATGTTAAACACATTTTTAAAAAATGTTATTTTTAAATTTTCTATGTCAATGATAATATATAAGCACAAATTATAAAATCCTGCAGTTTCCACACTGATCACTAAGATTAGATAGATAGATAGATAGATAGATAGATAGATAGATAGATAGATAGGCTTGACAAAGACCCCATTGAGTTGGGTTGAAACGTCGCACGGGAATAAAGATTCATCACCAACATCAATTATTGGAGTGCTGCCTCATCTTTTGCCATTTTATTGAAAAATAAGCTTTTTTGCCCAAAGCTTGGGAGGAATTGCACCCATATTCACTGGACTGTGCTGCTGCTGTTTTTTGCTTTTCAGATAGATAGATAGATAGATAGATAGATAGATAGATAGATAGATAGATATTAGATAGAATTAGCCAGGTGCGACGCGGCCCTGCGCACAGATGGGGGCGGCGGCGGGGCAGAGGGAGATGAGCGCTTCCATTGCGGAAGAGCTCATCTCCATAGTCATCTCCATAGTCATCTGTATCGGCACTAGGCCTGCAGCCTATCAGAGGCCGGCTCAGACGGCGTGATGACGTCATCGTGCCGCCTGAGCCGTACAACGCGGGACACAGGCCGGAAGAGGACTGCATCACATCGCTGCCAGCCTGATGGAGGTAAGTATTAGTGTTAATTTTTTTTTTATTGTAGCACGGACCGGGGGGCACATGGGTGTTCTGGGGGCATTTTTAATGGCACTGGGGGCATTTCTTACTGGCACATGATTTTGGGGGGCATCTATGGGTGGGGAGCACTTCTTTCTGGCACATTATTGGGGTGAAATTTTGGGGGCACTTCTTACTGGCACATTGGAAGCATTATTACTTCTGGGGCACAGTGGGGACATTAGTACTGTTGGGGGCACTATTACTAACAAGTGCACTTTGGCAGAGAATTATTAGTTGGGACTTTGGGGGCACTATTACTGTGGGGGGCACCCTTTCACAGTATCAGCGCAGTTATTTCTGGGGGACGTTATGTTTACACTATTACTGTCAGGGACACTATTTGCTGGGCGCAGTTATTTTAGGACACTGTGTGCCAATAAGGGCACAATCTGTGTGGTACTAGTGGCACAGTACTGGGGGTCAGGGCCGCTTTATTAATAGGGCATATGGTGCATCTGCACCGGGCCCACCAATAGGTCACGTGGGGGGGGGCCCCCTTACAACCGGCCGGTATGGGCCGCCGATAGGGCAGTACAACTGGTACTGCCCTATGGGGCCCGGACTCTAGGACACTGGGGGGGGGACGGGGGGGCCGTTAAGGATTCTTACCCTGCCGCTGGCGTCGGTCTCCGACTCCTGGCTGCGCGCTTCCTCCTGGGCTGGCTGTGTGATCCCGCGAGATCCAGCGCTGGGTCACAGGTCTCACGGGATCACACACTGCAGGAGAAGAAGGCGCGCGCAGGAGAAGGAGAAGAAGACCGGAGCAGCTTTTCGTAAGTATTTTTTGTGGCTGGGGCCCCCGGGGGGGGGGGGGTGGTTTGGCTGACCTGAGGTCTGATGGGGGCAGAAATGGCTGACCTGACGTCTGATGGATGGGGGCACAAGAGCTGACCTGAGGTCTGATGGGGCACAAGACCCTGATCTGATGTCTGATGGGGGCACAAGAGCTGACCTGAGGTCTGATGGGGCACATTAAGCTGACCTGAGGTCTGATGGGGCACAAGACCCTGATCTGATGTCTGATGGGGGCACAAGAGCTGACCTGAGGTCTGATGGGGCACATTAAGCTGACCTGAGGTCTGATGGGGCACATTAAGCTGACCTGAGGTCTGATGGGGCACATTAAGCTGACCTGAGGTCTGATGGGGCACATTAAGCCGATCTGAGGTCTGATGGGGGCACATTAAGCTGACCTGAGGTCTGATGGGGCACATTAAGCTGACCTGAGGTCTGATGGGGGCACAAGACGCTGATCTGAGGTCTGATGGGGCACAAGACCCTAATCTGAGGTCTGATGGGGGCACAAGAGCTGACCTGAGGTCTGATGGGGCACAAGACGCTGACCTGAGGTCTGATGGGGCACAAGAGCTGACCTGAGGTCTGATGGGGCACATTAAGCTGACCTGAGGTCTGATGGGGGCACAAGACGCTATTTGAGGTCTGATGGGGGCTCAAGACGCTGACCCGAGGTCTGATGGGGGCACGATATGCCGACCTGAGGTCTGATGGGGGCACGAGACGCTGATCTGAGGTCTGATTCGGCCACGAGACGCCGATCCCTGTACTGTGACATCACTGTGTTTATTATCTCTGTACGGTGACATCACTGTGTTTATTATCTCTGTACGGTGACATCACTGTGTTTATTGTCTCTGTACGGTGACATCACTGTGTTTATTATCCCTGTACAGTGACATCGCTGTGTGTATTATCCCTGTACTGTGACATCGCTGTGTGTATTATCCCTGTACAGTGACATCGCTGTGTGTATTATCCCACTGCAGGAAGAGGTAAGTGGTCTGTGTTTGTGTGTTTGTTTTCTATTTTTCAGGGTCATGAATGCAGAGGACTACGTCGGATTCGGTGGACTACGTCGGACCAGCTTTTTTTTTTTTTTTTCATAAAATGGTCAAACAGGGGTCTGGGGGAGTGTTTATTTCAATAAAATGTTTTATACTGGTGTGTGTGTATTTTTTTTTTTCCAATACTACAGTTTTAGTAATTACGGCTATCTACAGATGGCCCTGATTACTAATACTGGGCTTAGTGCTTGCCGGTATGGCAGGCCAGCACTAACCCCAACATTATTACCTCGGGGGACCCCACGCCTTTTTTTTTTAATTATTTAATTATTTCTGTAAAAAAATGGCGTAAAAAAATGGCTTTTTTCCTTTTCCAGCCAGATACAACCAGCAGCGGCAGCCTGGCACTACCAGGGTGGGAAGGGACACGGTTATTGGCCCTTCCCAGCCTAATGGTACCAGCCTGCAGCCGCCCCAGAGCCAGACCCTCAATTTTGAAGGTCCGGTCCTGCGGGTACCCGGCTCTTCTCGGCACCCCTGGTGGCGGTGGGTGCCGAGGTAATAGATGTTGGGGTTAGTGCTGGCCTGCCATTACGGCAAGCACTAAGCCCAGTATTAGTAATCAGGGCCGTCTGTAGATAGCCCTAATTACTAAAACTGTAGTATTGCAAAAAAAAATACACACACACAAGTATAAAACATTTTATTGAAATAAACACTCCCCCAGACCCCTGTTTGACCATTTTATGAAAAAAAAAAAAAAAAAGCTGGTCCGACGTAGTCCACCGAATCCGACGTAGTCCTCTGCATTCACGACCCTGAAAAATAGAAAACAAACACACAAACACAGACCACTTACCTCTTCCTGCAGTGGGATAATACACACAGCATTGTCACTGTACAGGGATAATACACACAGTAATGTCACAGTACAGAGATAATAAACACAGTGATGTCACTATACAGAGATAATAAACACAGTGATGTCACTGTACAGGGATAATACACACAGTGATGTCACAGTACAGGGATAATAAACACAGTGATGTCACAGTACAGAGATAATAAACACAGCGATGTCAGTGTACAGGGATAATAAACACAGTGATGTCACCGTACAGAGATAATAAACACAGTGATGTCACAGTACAGGGATAATACACACAGCGATGTCACAGTACAGGGATAATAAACACAATGATGCGACTTGTTAAGAAAAAAAAGTTAGCCATTTTGCAATCTGTAAAGTGTACCCGAAAGGGGGGGGGGGGGGCACTCTTGATCTTTGCACTGGGCCCACCAATGTCTTAAAACGGCCCTGCTGGGGGTGGTAGGATGATTTGTCCAGAAGACGGGAGGATGATGGAAAAGTAGTAAACTAAGATTTTTTTCTGTCAAACTGCAGATATGAGAAATGGCTGAAAAATGGCATCTGGCCTTAAAGGAGATGAGGAAAGAGAAGATCTACATCAGAGGAGACGTCACTGGATGTAAGAGGTATAGGGCGCTGTATTATACTGGATGTAAGAGGTATGGGGCAATGTATTATACTGGATGTAAGAGGTATGAGGCGCTGTATTATACTGGATGTAAGAGGTATGGGGCGCTGTATTATACTGGATGTAAGAGGTATGAGGTGCTGTATTATACTGGATGTAAGAGGTATGGGGCGCTGTATTATACTGGATGTAAGAGGTATGGAGCGCTGTATTATACTGGATGTAAGAGGTATGGGGCGCTGTATTATACTGGATGTAAGAGGTATGGGGCGCTGTATTATACTGGATGTAAGAGGTATGAGGAGCTGTATTATACTGGATGTAAGAGGTATGGAGCGCTGTATTATACTGGATGTAAGAGGTATGGGGCGCTGTATTATACTGGATCTAAGAGGTATGGGGCGCTGTATTATACTGGATGTAAGAGGTATGGGGCGCTGTATTATACTGGATGTAAGAGGTATGGGGCGCTGTATTATACTGGATGTAAGAGGTATGGGGCGCTGTATTATACTGGATGTAAGAGGTATGGGGCGCTGTATTATACTGGATGTAAGAGGTATGGGGCGCTGTATTATACTGGATGTAAGAGGTATGGGGCGCTGTATTATACTGGATGTAAGAGGTATGGGGCGCTGTATTATACTGGATGTAAGAGGTATGGGGCGCTGTATTATACTGGATGTAAGAGGTATGGGGCGCTCTATTATACTGGATGTAAGAGGTATGGGGCTCTGTATTATACTGGATGTAAGAGGTATGGGGCGCTCTATTATACTGGATGTAAGAGGTATGGGGCGCTGTATTATACTGGATGTAAGAGGTATGGGGCGCTGTATTATACTGGATGTAAGAGGTATGGGGCGCTGTATTATACTGGATGTAAGAGGTATGGGGCGCTGTATTATACTGGATGTAAGAGGTATGGGGCGCTGTATTATACTGGATGTAAGAGGTATGGGGCGCTATATTATACTGGATGTAAGAGGTATGGGGCACTGTATTATACTGGATGTACGAGGTATGGGGCGCTGTATTATACTGGATGTAAGAGGTATGGGGAGCTGTATTAGGCTACATTCACACGAACATTGTGTTTTGCAGTCTGCAAATTGCGGATCCGCAAAAAAAGGATGATGTTCCGTATGGCATCCGTTTTTTTTGCAGATCCACTGTAACAATGCCTATCCTTGTCCGCAAATGGACAAAAATAGGAATGGACATACAGATGCGGACAGCACACAGTGCTCATTGAAGTGAATGGGTCCGCATCTGAGCCGCAAAATATGCAGATCGGAGGCCTCAAAAACAACTGTGGTGTGAATGTAGCCTTACCCTGTATGTTCTGTAGTGATATATGTAATGTTAGGAGGGAAAAGGTTAGGGTGAGAATTTGGCATGGGGGGGTCAATTTTTGACTTGGCCGGCAGAAACGCTAGGTGCACCAGCGCTGGGAGCAAAGAGGGCCCAAGCTGAACTCTTGCACCAGGGCCCATGAGCCTTTAGCTACGCCCCTGGATAGATAGATAGATAGATAGATAGATAGATAGATAGATAGATAGATGATTCCATAGAAATGAATGGGATTGTTGCACCAGTAGCAAGAAATCCAACACTGCTGTTGCAGTTGTAGTCATACCCTTACACTTTCTATTCTCTTATTACTTATAATTGTGTAGTTGCACAGACCACAGGGCCTCTATCTTTAAAGGGGTTGGCCACTTTCTGGCTACTGATGACCAATATGTTTGTAAGATGACTATATGACACTTACTAATATAGCCTTTGCTGATATTCTGTGTCATTTGCTATATTTCATAAGGTTTTCTCCCTTGTTGGCCAGTCTCTTGTGCTGTACACGCAGAGGTCCTGTCCATAAAATGGCCGCTAATGGAGGGTCATGTGACCAGGCAAATCTGTCAGTCTCCTCCATTAAAATAGACCACACCTGCACTAAACGCAACATTGCAAGTGCAGAGGGCTTATGTGATATATTTTAGGGGAGAAGGCTGTGTGAAGTGTCTGGAGTTATTTTTGCTTGGTCACATGACCCTCCATCAGCGGCCATCTAATGGACAGGTCTCCTGTGAAGATTTGCCCAACAAGGGGACATGACTAGAGATGAGCGAACGTGCTCGTCCGAGCTTGATGCTCGTTCGAGCATTAGGGTATTCGCATATGCTCGCTACTCGGACGAGCATATCGCGATCCTCGAGAAAATGGCAACTTCCTCTTCCTGCATGTTAGCCGCCTTTTTTCAGCCAATCAGCATGCAGGAGAGTCTTTGGTACCTCCTAGCATCACGTGGGGCCCCTACAAGTCGATAGCAGAGATTGGCTGGCCAGATCAGATGACCTGGGAATATAAGAATCTGGTCCCGCGCTGCTCGCGTCATACGCCGTCTGCATGAGATTAGGGATAGAGCTGCTGTCTGTCAGGGAGAGTGTTAGGGCCTGAATTTAGTTGTTGGTTAGGCAGGAATCACCCACAAAGAACCCAACAGCCCTTCTAAGGGCTACAAGCACATTTTTTTTGGGTCTCCTCCTGGCTGCTGGCTGGGACTTGTAGTGCAGGGACCGCCATCTTGGCTGTACACTGTTAGGGCGTGAAATTAGAATCTGGTTAGGCAGGAATCATCCACAAAGAACCCAACGCTCCTTCTAAGGGCTACAACAACATTTTTTTTTGTCCTCCTCTCGGCTGCTGGCTGGGACTTGTAGTGCAGCTACCGCCATCTTGGCTGCACACTGTGCACTGGTGGCAGAAAGGGGACAGCACATGGTCCACACAGACCCCAATGAAATTGCCCAAAGTCCTCTCAGTATTCATTTTTGCTGCTGCTGTACCTTGGCTTGCTGGGATCTGTAGTGCAGTCTAGTGAATACGTTTTGTCACTCAGTTATATAAACTACAGTGCAGTGAAAAATTGTGAGGTGTGTTGTACAGCAGCGTCAGTCTATAAAATACATTTTTTTCACTCAATTATATAAACTACAGTCCAGTGAACAATTGTGAGGTGTGTGATACACTAGCCACAGTCTAGAGAATACGTTTTCTTCACTCAATTATATAAACTACAGTCCAGTGAACAATTGTGAGGTGTGCAATACACTAGCCTCAGTCTAGAGAATAATTTTTTTCACTCAATTATATAAACTACAGTCCAGTGAACAATTGTGAGGTGTGCGATACACTAGCCACAGTCTAGAGAATATGTTTTTTTCACTCAATTATATAAACTACAGTCCAGTGAACAATTGTGAGGTGTGTGATACACTTGCCGCAGTCTAGAGAATACGTTTTCTTCACTCAATTATACAAACTACAGTCCAGTGAACAATTGTGAGGTGTGCGATACACTAGCCGCAGTCTAGAGAATAATTTTTTTCACTCAATTATATAAACTACAGTCCAGTGAACAATTGTTAGGTGTGTGATACACTAGCCGCAGTCTAGAGAATACGTTTTTTTTCACTCAATTATATAAACTACAGTCCAGTGAACAATTGTGAGGTGTGCGATACACTAGCCGCAGTCTAGAGAATAATTTTTTTCACTCAATTATATAAACTACAGTCCAGTGAACAATTGTGAGGTGTGCTGTACAGCAGCGTCAGTCTATAAAATACGTATTTTCTCGCAGTTATATGTCTTACAGTCCAGTGAAAAATGGAGTGCTTTGCCGTAAAATAGCCACCATATAAAGACTATGTTTTTTTCTCAGTTATATAAACTACAGTCCAGTGAACAATTGTGAGGTGTGCTGTACAGCAGCGTCAGTCTATAAAATATGTATTTTCTCGCAGTTATATGTCTTACAGTCCACTGAAAAATGGAGTGTTTTGCGGTAAAATAGCCGCCATATAAAGTGAACAATTGTGTGGTGTGTGATACACTAGCCGCAGTCTAGAGAATAATTTTTTTCACTCGATTATATAAACTACAGTCCAGTGAACAATTGTGAGGTGTGCAATACACTAGCCGCAGTCTAGAGAATTTTTTTTTCCACTCAATTATATAAACTACAGTCCAGTGAACAATTGTGAGGTGTGCGATACACTAGCCGCAGTCTAGAGAATACGTTTTTTTCACTCAATTATATAAACTACAGTCCAGTGAACAATTGTGAGGTGTGCGATACACTAGCCGCAGTCTAGAGAATACGTTTTTTTCACTCAATTATATAAACTACAGTCCAGTGAACAAGTGTGAGGTGTGCTGTACAGCAGCGTCAATCTATAAAATACGTATTTTCTCGCAGTTATATGTCTTATAGTCCAGTGAAAAATGGAGTGCTTTGCGGTAAAATAGCCGCCATATAAAGACTATGTTTTTTTCTCAGTTATATAAACTACAGTCCAGTGAACAATTGTGAGGTGTGTGATACACTAGCCGCAGTCTAGAGAATATTTTTTTTCACTCAATTATATAAACTACAGTCCAGTGAACAATTGTGAGGTGTGCGATACACTAGCCGCAGTCTAGAGAATTTTTTTTTTTCACTCAATTATATAAACTACAGTCCAGTGAACAATTTTGAGGTGTGCGATACACTAGCCGCAGTCTAGAGAATACGTTTTTTTCACTCAATTATATAAACTACAGTCCAGTGAACAATTGTGAGGTGTGCGATACACTAGCCGCAGTCTAGAGAATACGTTTTTATTCTCAGTTATATAAACTACAGTCCAGTGCAAAATTGAGTGGTTTGCGGTGCAATAGCTGGAGTCTAAAGACTACATTTTTTTTGCCTCAGATAGTAATTCTACTGTCTACTGAATACGGTTTTGGCCTCAGATATTAACTCGACAGTTTGGTGAATATATAAAATGTTGAACCCAAGGGCTAAGGGTCGAGGACGTGGGCGTGGGCGTTCAAGTAGTGTAGGGGGCAGAGGACGTGGTCCTGGGCAGGGTGACCCAGTACATGTTGATGAGGGAGCAGTGGAACGCTGCAGAGTTTCGCTCCCTAGCTTCATCTCGCAACTTACTGGGTCACGTGGTACACCACTATTGAAACCACAACAGTGCGAACAGGTGATGACGTGGATAGCGGACAATGCGTCCAGTAATTTATCCACCACCCAGTCTTCCACGCAGTCCACCCACGCTAGCCAAGGGAGTAGACCTCTGGCTCCTCCAGCTCAACCTCCTTCCTCCCAGCCTGCGACCCCCCCCCACGGAAAGTATGGATTCAGATCAGGCATGCTCACAGGAACTCAGAGACACAAACCACTGCTCAACAGCAACCTGAGCAGTTGCTCTGTCCCGATGCCCAAAATTTAGAACTTTCACAGTCTGTAGGTGATGAGAGTGTGGACTTAGTGCAAGTAGTGCGTGAAGAGGTGTCGGATGATAATGATGATGATGATGAGACACGGTTGTCAGACAGTGACGTTGTTGTCAGGGCAGTAAGTCCGAGGGGGGAGCAGAGTGAGGAATCGGAGGAAGAGCTGGTGGATGATGAGGTGACTGACCCGAGCTGGGTTGGTAATCCAACTCAAGACAGTGCTTCTGAAGTGGAGGCAAGTGCAGCACCAGAACAGGTTGGAAGAAGCAGTGGGGTGGCCAGAGGGAGAAGCAGGGCCAGAGCAGGTAGATCAGCAACTGTTTCACGGAGTCAAGTTCCCGTGCCGAGGCCTAGATGTTCGCAAGTCTGGAGGTTTTTTAAAGAAACTGAGTATGACCGACGGACTGTGGTGTGCAACCTGTGTCACACCAAGATCAGCAGGGGAGCCACCACTACCAGCCTAACCACTACCAGCATGTGCAGGCATATGAGTGCTAAACACCCGACTCAGTGGAACCAAGGCCGTTTACCTCCTGCGAGTCAACCCCCCGCCCAGGACCCCGGTACAAGCGCCTCCCGCCCTACAACCACCCCTTCACCTCCACGATCCTCCACAACCTCCACCAATGTGTCCCAGCGCAGCGTTCAGCTGTCTTTGCAGCAGACATTTGAGCGCAAGCGTAGATACAATTCCGGCCACCCACATGCCCAAGCCCTAAACGTCCACATCTCCAAATTGTTGAGCCTGGAGATGCTGCCCTATAGACTGATAGAGACTGAGGCTTTCCGCAACCTGATGGCGGTGGCTGTCCCTCGGTACTTGGTCCCCAGCCGCCACTATTTTTCCCGATGTGCCATCCCAGCCCTACACCAGCACGTGTCAGAGAACATCATCCATGCCCTGACCAACGCGGTTAGTGATGAGGTCCACCTAACTACGGACACGTGGACAAGTGCTGGCGGGCAGGGACACTATATCTCCCTGACGGCACATTGGGTTAACTTGGTAGAGGCTGGGAGCGAGTCTGACCCTAGGGCCGCTCATGTGCTGCCAACACAGAGGATTGCGGGGCCTGCCTCGGTCACGGTTTCTCAGACTTATTATGCCTCTTCCTCCAACCCCTCCTCCTCTTCGCACAGAAACGCTGAACCAACAGGCAATGTTTCTGAGGGCCAACTGGCGCTCTATACAATGTTTACGGAAGGCCACCTACAGGCCCTCTCTCCAATAAATTTTTTAGTAGCGTCAAATACAGACCCTCAAAAAACAATTTTACATGAGGGAGTGTCTCCTCGTCTGCCATCATGTTCGGTCAGGCTGTCTGTAGGTACACCACCTCTGTCGTCCCCAGAAGCGGCCACTATGAGGAAGGCCACGGCAAGAACATCCCCTTTTCAATTGAGAACAAGTGGAGACTTGTAGGAGGATGACACTTTTATTCGGCAGTGGATTCACCTTCCCCTTTATCATTGCCAGACAACAGTTGGTAAAAAAGTAATTGGCAATGATGAAGAAAATGTAACGGTGCAGTGGACCGTCTGTGAAGCAAACCTATATATTCCCACCATGCCAGCCATGTGTTGTACATAAACTAATAACAGGAAAAACAAAAAAAATATTTTACAGGAGGGTCAACTACAGACACTCCAAAACTATTTTTTAGGAGGGTCAACTTCGGACACTCCAAAACAAATTTTTGGGAGGCTCACCTACAGACATTTGACTGCAATCTCAGTCTGACCAAGGCATTGGTGGTGTCACTGCCATGCTGTGTCAGGCTAAATTTTTGGGTGCTTCACCTGAGTCTAACTTGGTCACTATGGGTTCACCGCCATGCTGTGTCAGGCTACATTTTTGGGTGGTTCACCTGCTACCTCAATCTAACTTGGTCACTTGTTGGTGTCACTACGCTGTCACCATGCTGTGTCAGGCTTATGCCTGCGTCGTGGGGTGGGGGATAGCACAGCAGTGCCAGCATGAGCAGTGGTGTCACCTGCAAGCGGTGATGGACCTTCGTTGCACCTAGTTGGGTGCTTTCCTAACATGTGCCAGCACATGTGCCTTGCCCATCTTGGTCTGGGTCAGCACAATTGTCTTGAGGGTCACCACCAGGCTGTTGCCCAGAATTTGGCATAATGGTACGATTAGGCAGCCTCAGAGGCATCCATGCATGCTGCCCCTGCTGTTTCCTGTCCATTTCCGTGGTGTTTCCATCATTTTCTGAGGTTTCCAGGTTTTCACCCAGCCTTCCCTAGGCAGAGCCTTGGTCCCCTGCAAAAAATGCTCGAGTCTCCCATTGACTTCAATGGGGTTCGTTATTCGAAACGAGCACCCGAGCTTCGGGAAAAATTCAATTCGAATAACGAGCACCCGAGCATTTTAGTGCTCGCTCATCTCTAGACATGACTTATGAAATATTTGTAGCAAACTGCACAGAAAAGAAAAACAAAGGCTTTATTAGTAAGTGCAGGATAGTCATCTTACATATGCATTGGTCAAAAGTTGCCAGAAAGTGGCCAACCCCTTTAAGGGTTAAGAAACATCTCATCAATATGGGGGTAAACTCAAGCTTCGCCATAAACAGCGGTCCTCTATAGACTGAACAGCAGAATCCATGTAATAATAACTCTGGTATGTATGACATAACTTTTGTGAATTGATACTTTGCAGCTTCGAAAGATCAGAATCTCAGGAGATATTTGACTGCCAAAATGTTCTTTCCATTGAAAATTTACTACGTAATCAAACTGTTTGGTCGTACTCTATCTCTATACTAAACATTTTAGTATGGTTTACTCAACTCGGGAAGATTTACATTATATGGGGAGATGTGTATGCCACACTGTGGGAATATTTATCTCTTTTTTTATGTTATAGTAATGTAGTAAACCTTCATTCACTCAAAGCATAGTATGACTGTAAACAATTTATCATGAATGATGCGTCTCCAGTATTATCCTCATGCATCGCTTAAATAGATGTGATATAGACAGACAGAGAGATAGAGGATAGATAGATAGTTATGAGATAGATAGATAGATAGATAGATAGATAGATAGATAGATAGATAGATAGATAGATGCAGTATCCCAGAATAGGTTACTTGCAAACTGTTCTTGTTATTGTTTAATGTTATTTAATATGTTAATGATTTGTAATGTACTAGTATATCTCTGTATAGATCAGTTGGGGTTAACAATCATGATCTTGCCCTTGTAGGAAGTTATGTGTTGGACTTAGATCTGCCCCTAGTTCACTCTTGTGTTAACTGAAGAAGTGAGCGCTACATGTGCTCACTCAGAGAACTAGTCCTTCATTCCAGAGAATCACTATCTCTGAGAGATCCACAGAGAAAAAATAACATCTTTACTCTCCTTGCCCCCAAAAGAGAGAGAAAAAGAAAAAACTAGAAGATCCAGAATCTGCATGGCAGTCAGTAAAGTATTTGCTGATAGACTTTACTGCAGTGAGAGGGACATTACTAATATACTCTTCACTCTTGGACAGGGTCTGGTCCACCATATCTTAATCCTGTACCCCTTAGCTGGGAATTACAGCCACCACTGCAAGAGTAATATTGCCAGCCTAAGGTTCTGCAGAAAGAGACTTCGAAGAGATAAAGAGGAGGAGTACTACACCCTCCATACTGGCCTATATTCATATATTGCTATGTGGTAAGATTTGAAGAGTCAATTGATTGGAACTGTGTTTTTTATACTGTTGAATGTACTACAACTTCGATTCTGCACTTTAGTAAAGATAGATATCTTCTTCTTCTACATCTGGCCTGGTTACTAAATCCAGCACCATTTGCGGGTCACAGCACCTACATCTCCTGGCTTACACCCGCACCAAACCCACAATACAAAGGGCACCCAAACTATTATCAGGCAGGAGTGCCCTGAGGGAATAAAGGGTGCATCCTCCTATCACTGCCCTGGCCCTAGGGAACATAGGTGTGAGGGTTGCCACTGTGAATAATTATTGCAACCAGATCCACTACCGCTCCCATTGTCCTCTCTGCTCCTTTGCAGCATCTTGCAGTAGATGTGAGCTAGATAGATACCTCTATACCTTTCTGTCCAGAAGAGGGCGCTGTCATTCAGGGCTCATTTACATAGCAGCAGTCCCAGCTCCTACCATTAAAAAAGCCTTGCTGCACCAAGAAGCCCTAGGGAAAACAAAGCACCCTGGAACAAGTCACCCAAGCCCAGCCTGACCAAGCCACCAACCAGTACAGACTGACAACCAGTACAGACTGGATGGAGAAATCCAGAAGACAATACACAAGGGCAAAGAAGAATATATGAGTGTCTGGAGGAACGACATAAGAGCATCACAGAAACTGACAATATACCAGAGCCTACAGAGTGAGTACAAACTAGCCTCATATCTGAAGAAACTACCCAACCCCAGAGAGAGGCAGATCCTGATCCACTACAGACTAATCGAATGCAGGCAGCACCAACAGAAGTACAAGCTGAGGGAGAGCAGACTGTGCCAGCAATGTGACCAGGAGGTGGTAGAGAATGAGACACACTTCCTGCTGCGCTGCCCCAAATACTTAGCAGTCAGACTGCTCCAGGAGACTGACTGATCTCTTCCCAGACTTCACTTCCATGAGGAGGAAGAGAGACTCTCCATATTGCTGGGGGAAGAGGAGAGCACAGCGGCCATAGCAGCACAATATATTACTGCCTGTCATAGACTAAGATCAGCATGGTATACCATGGGCTTCTATACCGTATTCCTATCCCCATCCCCCATACCAACCCAATTATGTCCCACTTGCTTTGGCAATGCTAACATGTCAATAAAGCTTTTTTTAGTTGAATTGAAAAAATAGATATATAGATAGATAGAGACCCATGCCTTTGGACAGCTGAAGGGTACATAATAAATAGATATACAGCATATGCTGCTGATCATGGAGACTCAGGAACACTTCTGGTCAGGACCTGAGTTAAGGAACCTAAAGTTATTCTGAGCGTGGTGGAGATGACAGCATCTTTGGCCTAACAGGAGGGTAAGTACTAGGCACACCGCAACACACAGGAGGATTTTCACTAAAGCCTGGAGAACCCCTTTAATCATGGAATCGATGCTTATGTATACAGTACAGTAATAAGTACTGGTACCTTTTCTAGAAGCTAGAACTTTAAAATCACAATTGTGGACAAGTACTTGAAGTCTGGATCTATTAGCAGGTTCTCTTTGAAGCGTACCTGAGTTTTCAAAAAACTTTTGTGCTTCTTTGTACAATCATAACTGTGAAGGAACAGTTATGTTTGGGCTTCCTTAATGTTTTCAGCCATATTATTCCTTTTTCAGCTGCACAGCTAGATGCATTTCACTCAGAAGCAGGGGGCATTTCCCTTCTATGGAATCTGCCAGCACTGTACAACTGTGACATTCTTTCCCTTACTTCCCACTATGTTTGTTTTCAGCTCGCAGAGCAGATAAGGTGGGAGAATTCAGACTTACAGACTCAAATGAGGTTTCTGTTAGCTTCAGAAGCAGTTCTTTTATCAGACTCAGGATCTCAGCTAGTTCTGACACACCTTCACATTCTGTGAGCTGTTTTCTGTGTCTCTGTTACTAAGGATGGATCTTGCCTGATAACAGGCAGTGGACTGCAAATTAGGTAAAAGTGAGACCCCTAGTAACCAAGACATTACAGCATTTTCGGGATGCAGGCAGTTTTCTTGGTGATCTAGATATTTGGTAGCTACACCATTCTATTAAATGAACTGAACCTGTGTGAAAGTAAAGTGACTCTGTAAGATTTTTGTATCCCAGTTCAGCATTCTAGTATAGATGAATAGGGATGTCTTTCAGGAGCTGCTTTCATCCCCCTTATGGAGGTTGCGTGGGAGGAACATAAGAACTGATATACCCATAAATTCACCACTGCTGACCTCAGACTAATGACATTCTAATGCCACCCAGGTCTTGGATGACATAACCATAAGCATGGGAGGTCCTACATTTACCCACCCAAAGGGATCAATTTTTTATTTTTTTTTATGGCAAGGTTGACATTGTGGCAGAACTTAACTGAAGTGGTCATCTACAGTACTGCTGACGAAGCTTAGAAGAACGCCAGCATCCTTCTTATTCCTTTCAGCGCTAGAGCTTGTAGACTTTATGTGACAACTTCTGTTAAACTTGAACTGGTCGGATTAATGGTGCAGCAAATCATAGACTATTCAGCTCCCGCTGGTTGGTCTATTATGAAAAGCTTTCAAATTTCTCTTCAAGTTTCCATGAAAGCCATGCAAATCTCACACTCTAATTAGACCCCTGAGAGCCAAGTACATGTGGAAATGAAGCAATTAAGTACAGACATCGTACTTGAGACACCCACTGCCTCACATGAATCACCGAAGATCTAGTTGGAAATTGCAGACATTTCTGCTGACAACATAAGCCTCCATCATTTCCCGACCTCCCACAGAAGATTGCCACACTTTAGGTTTCTGGACCAGAGGAACGTGTGAGCTCATAAATATAGTCTGTGAGTGCGGAGGGACAAATACCAATACACCTAATGCTTATGTCAGAAGGACTGCACATAACTATTTATGGGAGCACTTCTTAGAATTTGGGAAGATTTTAAAGAAGTTATCAGAAAAAAATAACTTAATTTGGAACCAACCATTTACCAGTAGCAAGAACCCCAGTTTGACACTGCATGTATCTTTAAGATGTAGCAAGACCTCCTCTGTGTATAGTTGATTTATATGTTACTGTGCCTTTAAATTGGTAGCTATTATCTGTTGTAATGCTCCTGTGAGTGTGTTTTACTGTAATGTGCATCAATTTCATAGAGATATATATGGTTTATCTCCATCGCTATGCTATCACCTAAATGTGCTACAGGAGGGGATTGGCCATAGACCCTACCGGGAAGATTTCTGCTTTATTATTAAGCATGCACTTGGGGCCGGTGCTACACCTGCCAAAGGCGGCATCTCAAAGACTCTTGGGACTCATTTTGAAGGTGATAGAGGTACTATTTTGCTCTGAATCGGTGGCTGGCTCATTAGGGGAGCAGTAAGGAATGGGAATTTGCCCTGAAGGGGATCTACTCGGACAGGTACCATCTTATACTGCCCAGATAGCTCAGGACACAGCCTACTGCCAGGCGAAAAGGCTGGCGCACAGTAGGGCAGAGATGCGCCTGATTTATTAAAGGGAGTCTGTTACCACTATATGATTATATATAGAGCTTACATGGCTCTGTTGCACACCTACACATGAACGTAATGGTACCTTTGTCATTTTGTTTAGACTTGCAGATGCAGGAAAAACTCCTCCCCAGTCTCTGTCCTACACACTGAAGACCGCCCCTTGGCACTTGCGAGTGCTCATTTGCATATGAATTAAAGGTGTTTTTCCTACATCTGCAAATCTAAAAAAAAATAACAAAGGTACCATTACATTCATGTGTAGGTGTGCTGTATATGTTCATATAGTGGTGTAAGCACGTATATATGGTCATATAGTGGTGACAGGCTCCCTTTAAGAGGCTTCTGCCTCAATAAATTAGGCTCATTTCACGCCAGTGCAGGGAGATCAAGACTGGCGGATGGATCTGCCAGTCTTGATATATCTTCCCCACTGTGTGTTCTTCCTCTCAAATGAAAACGGAACCCTCTACCCCGGAAATAATCTACAAGGATGATATAACACTGAATGTGTGTCCTGACTACAGTTCCGTAAAGTTCCGTAGACCCACAAGACACAATTGGTTTTCACGCCACTTCTGTGGCCCAAGAGATATCTTGTCTGTTGATGCCCATGATGGATAAAAGACTAGATGTATTACATGCCTCAATCAACTCGGTCCTAGCCATGCATAGAAAATAAACAACTGTCACGAAACAGCGGGTGTGAACCCACTGTGCCTCATGTCCTACCTCCTCTAAGGGCGTTGTCTAAGTGAACCGCTCGTTCTTCACAATACTCCTGATGGTGGGGATAGACTTTCCCGATGGGAACACCAGGTCGCTACCTCTTAAGGAGGGTTGGAACACGAGGCAGCTGGTCCAGGCAGACCAGGAGGTACCTGCAAAGGTACCAGTGGTACAGAGGTAGTCAGAAGGCCAAGTCGTCACTAAGAGCAACAATGCAGGACCGAAGAATGAGGCAGAGGCAAAGTCAGACAGGCAAGTGGTCAGGGCAGGCAGCACAGGTACAAGTCAGGCAATCCGGGTCAGTAACAAGAAGGTCTAAGCAAGCAGGCAGGGATGAAGCAGATAGCAGAATCCGGGAACACTAGCACGAGTCAGCAACACAGGAATTCAGCAGGAACAATAGTAACCAAACAGGATACAAGGACCTTGACACTGAGGCATCTGGGAAGAGGGCTGAGCCACTTATATATGAGCAGGAGGGCTAAGGTTGGACAACAAGGTCACATGATCCAACCCACATGATCCAACATGCGCCGGCCCTAAAGGAAGTAATGCAAGGAACAAGCAGCAAGCATGTTGTAGCCAACGGGCCCAGGCTGCTCTGCCTTCTTGCATGGTTACTCCTGCCCGCCCTCCTATTCCTCGGTGTCATACAAGAAGGGCGGGGAAAGACAGAGGCTGGGGAGGAGTTTTTTTTCTGCAGCGGTGAGCGGAAGCACAGGCAGCAGAACACCGCCGAACACAGCACCCAGGACCGTGGCGGTAAGCAGGGGAACAGCGGCGCACAGAAGCCGCTGTTACAACAACCTAGAAAACAAAGTGGGAAATTACCGCAGCCAAACCTGGAGCAAGAACTTGCACAGTGTAGAAATGCCCTCGGTTTTGAGGGAGAAAATGTTTTCAAAAATTTTGGTATTATGGTATTTGCCACTTATTTGTATGGAGGCATTACTTGCGACATATTTAAGCTACAAGACTGGTGTAGCAGACTTGATAAATTCCTCTTGTTGCTTTTAACCTTTGACTTTTGTTGTCAAGCACCTTTTTCTTGTTTTTGGCGGTATATTGGAAAATTGTATAATGTTTCACTATGCAACGAAAAAGTTTTCTTTCCTAAAACCAGACTACCGCTTTAAATACGGCGTCATGTACATTGTAATACTGCACCTATAAGATTATATTCTATGGTAAATTGGTATTTTTAAAATGAACCATCATTCTGCCCTTCTGTTATCACAAGTCTTCTTATCACATGTATGTACAGAGCAACTGCTATATGGCATTTTACATTTTACGTAATCACCGCTGTCTTCAAAGGGTACGGTCCTGCACGTGGCATTTTTCAATGGAGTCTATCACCAGTGTTATTCTCTAGATGTTTTATCACACTTCTCAAAATAGCTGCTTGATAAAAGTGCAATCCAACCCCACTGCAGCAAAACAGAATATAACGTGATGTGCAGAGAAAGTATGTACAGAAGAGCGGCCAAGGCACGGAGACACAGCTGGGATCCTTCCCGCTCTGGAATGCTATATGTTCCCACTATGTTATACAAACCACAATATCAGCTATTTGTGGATTCAGATGAATTACAAAAACTTTTATCAAACTACATCTGGCTACAATGTGGTCAGACTGTATCCTTTACAGACATGGTAGATTATAAGGCTATTTATTTATTTATTTATTTATTTTTGTCTTTTTCAATATTTTTACTGTGTTTATTGAGATGTTTACATGTTTATTCAATGCAACATACTTTATCAGGTTAGGGCGGGTTCACATCAACGTTATGAATTCCATTATTGCTTTCCGTTATAACATGGTTATAACGGAAAATAACAGAATTCATAAGACGGAATTTAAAACGGAAACCTTTAGAGACATTCCGTTTTGATTCGTCATAATAGAAGTCTATGGGCAAGCAGAATGCATCCGTCTGGTTTCCGTTATGCAGGACGGAAAAGAAATTCCTGTCGAAAGGACAAATTCATAATGTTGATGTGAACCAGCCCTTACATGGTCACATATTGCAGGAGAAAACATACAGCATCCCATGCCTGAATTTTTTATAAATATATTAATTATATATTTAAAGGGGTTTTCCTGGCTTTTAATATTGATGATCTATCCTCAGAATAGGTCATCAATATCAGATCAGCAGGGATCCAACACCCGACACCACCGGTGATCGGCTCAAGTATAGGTCATCAATATTAAAAGCCTGGAAAACCCTTTTCATTTATTATTTAATATATTAATTTGTGAATTTGAAGTCGAAAATAAATTGTCAGCCAAGGCTAAGGCAAGAGGGTTAGAGGGAAGAGAGAAGGCCCACTCCTGGGGGTCTCCCTGTAACAGTGAAATGGCAGTCCCCACTCACTGCTGTTCAGAACTAGAAGAAAAAGGTCTGAGTCTAAAATAAATTTTACAGCCCTCTTTAAAAGCAAAAAAAAAAATTCTGCTGCCCGCAAAATTCTCAGGAAGTTTGCTTTTTAGCCGAGGTACTGTACAGCAACCTCTGGATAGTCTCCTGATTTTCGACCCTCTGAGCTAAATCCTGCACTGTCAGGGTTAAACTTTGCATTTGTTTCACTAAATCTCAGACTGGATTCATGATGTGAAGCAACAGACAGAGTTAGGTGGGGCCAGTCAATATGTCAGGATAACGACTATTGTCACAAACAAACAGGGATAGTGCAGCCCTAAACTGCCCGGACCGCTATCTGTACCTACTTGCACAATCACCCTAGACAGTCACCACACAACTGGACGACAGTCCTTACACTGCGATATGTGAAGGGTGACACTCAAACAGACAAACATGAGGAGAGTAGTCGCACGGGAAAAGGGTCAAAAGCCATTCAGCCAGTACAGGACAAGTAACGCCAGAGGCAAACCAGAAAACTAAAACACGCCAAAGAGTCAGAACCAGGAGATTAATACAATACCAAAACACCAAAACTGTAGTCACAAAGCCAAATCCAGAAATCCAAAGCCAGGGGAGTCTTCAATAATGCAAGGAACCAGTAGGGGGAGCCAGAGGACAAGAAATTCACCAGCAACTGAAGAATAATAATCTACATCTCCTAGCAACCATCAGTAAAAAACGCATTGCATCAGGATGCCTTCAGTTCTGTGGGGCCGGGGTTGCGTGAAAAATGCCCAATATAGAACATGCTGATGTGAAAAACTCGCTTGCGTGAAATTAGCCTAAAGAGAGCATAAGACACTAGAAAAATGCTGTAGTGTTCCTTTAAATAGCTGGCATGTTTTCCGCACTATCGGGGACTGCAAATTACCGGAGCTCAGGAAGTAGTTGTGGGGCTAAGTACATGTGTCGGTGAGTGCGAGGATATTCAGGGACTCCCTAACTAGAGCTTATAATCAATACTACACACTTTAACGAGGATGGTAATTGCTCCTAAACATGATTGGATGGATATGAACCAAGAAAAGAGATTATCCTTCATGTACAGTACAAGCCTTGTGATATCTTAAGTAATAAGCAATACCCTGGGTAATGAAGGCAGCCTGGGATTACGCCTGTTTATGCGCCTGGTTACCAACCAAACATACAGCGCAGAAAATTATGGTATTATCTGCAGGTGGGAGACAGCATAGAAGAAGAAATCCTACCCTACAGACGGTATACATTATGTAACAGGGTGATTACAGTTATAGAAATAAATTCAGTCTATTTACTTCTAGATTATGTGAAACAGATGACATAACCACTAGATATGGAATACACAAGAAAAATTCATCGTTTTTTTCCATCAGTTGCTGGAACACTGGCTGCCAGGCAGAGAAAGGACACAGTATATACTAGAATATTAATATTAGATCAATTTTTTAAACATATTTTTGGTCTTCATCCGATCCGAATTTTTTGTGGATCAGATGCAGACCCATTCACTTCAGTGGGGGTGCAAAAGATACTGACAGAACTCTATATGGATAGGACAGTTCTATTATAAGCAGGACGTTCCGTTCCGTGTTTTGCGGATCTGCAATTTGCAGACCGCAAACAACTGCAATAGCCTGTGCACGAGCCCTTAGAAACAGCTGCGATGCTTGTTGCATGACTAAGGATCGCTGTGTAGCATTGCAGACATTGAACTGAATGCGGTTGCAGAATTATTGCAACCCCCAGAATCGCAAAAAAATCCAGCAGTGTTTGCTATAACAAGCGTGGATTAATAATATATCAAATTGGCAGCACATCTGCCGTGAGCCCAGGAGGAGCCAGTAAAGAGGATGGGAGTAGTAGTGGTCCTGATGAGATGTTCTGTCACAATGTACTCCCTCAGGCTGTTGCTCCCTGGGGATCGGTGAAGTGGAATGGTAGCTTGAAGAATCAGGCCAGAAATAAACATATATAATTTTCTCTTTACTGAGTGTAACATATAACTTGTGGCACATCCAGCTGTATTACGTACAAAGTGCAGTTTCTGACACCAAATGAGGAGGTATGTATGGTGGCTGGTTGGATGGTACTTTAATGGCACTCGTGGATAGAGGTGTCCACTGTGATACAGGCTTAAATTCTGGCCTGGTATTTAAGTAGGTGATGGGTGTCTGAGCCATAGTCCCTCACATGCAGCAATGTCTGTAAAGCTGTAATTTTGCTGATCACTCCACTGTCTTGACACACTGATGCTTCTGGAAGTAGTTTACTGGATTCTGAAGATCTCTCTGGAGTCTTGGTCTTCCTAGAGAATTAGATACGGTTCCCACCTGACCTGTGCTTCCTCTCCCTTCCTTCTCTGGACTGGAGCTCTCTCTTCTGGCAGGAAGTAAGACCAGCCCACTCCTACCAAGAGGGTAGGAACAGAGTGGTTAGCCCTGTTTCTGCCAACCATTGCCAACCATACCTTTTCCGCTGGAATGAACGGCCTAAATACATGCATAAACATGACATTACCTAACAATACACAACAAAATTACAGATACCCCTAGGTCTGGGATACTGCACATCCCTTGGGGAGATGTGATGGTAACGACAATGATTTTTTGGCCTACAAAAAGACACAATCATCTGACTGCCATGATTTAATGGGCCACTGATCAGGAACGGGTGATCTTATGAATGTTGATTATTGACTAGTTTGTGAGAACTGCACTTGAGGAGCACATGGCTGGCTTTCCCAATGACCAGTCCACCTTTGATTGATCTGATCTATAGTGGCAATTACAGATATATGAGCATTATAATAACATAAGCTTAAAGGCTATGTACACCTTTGAGCAATTTTTTATATATTATTGCATTGTACTTATTTTGAGCCTAAAATCATTTTTTCAATTGGTCTTTATTAACAATATGGAATCCATTTTTGTGTACAGCGCTGAGAAACTCTACTGCCTGTGGATTTTTGTCAATTCTGTCATCTGAGGAGCAGACGGACTTCTTATCTGTGCTCTAAGACCTCATAAACACTCATTAAAGCTCAATCCTTATCTTACTGATAAGAATATGGCTTAAATAAGTGTTTAGGACCTCTTAGTAGTTTAATAATAAGGTTTATTAGATGACAGTGAAAATACCAGTCATAGACTTAGGCCTCATGCACACGAACGTGTGCCGGCCGTGGCCGTGCTGTGGGCCACATACGGCGGGTCCGCAATAAACGGGCACCGGCCGTGTGCAGCCCGCATCACGGATCGCGGACCCATTCACTTCAATGGGTCCGCAATCCGGGAGATGCGGAGTGGAGGCACGGATCGGAACACCACGGAAGCACTACGGTGTGCTTCCGTGGTGTTTCTGGCTGTGCCTCCACACCACAAAAAAGTAGCGCAAGCACTACTTTTTTGCGGTGCGGACCCTCGGATGCGGATCGCGGACCCCATTCAAGTGAATGGGTCCGCGATCCGCATGCTGTGGCCTCACGGTCAGTGCCCGTGCATTGCGGACCGCAGTTTGCGGCCCGCAGCACGGGCACGGCCGGCACACGTTCGTGTGCATGAGGCCTTAGAAAAACATTTAACCCTTTGTGACTGAACAGCTCAATATTTTTAATAAAGGCCAATTGAAAATATGATTTTTAGCCAAAGATAAGTTAAATGCAATCATAAAAAAATTGACTCCAAAGGTGTACATAGCCTTTAGGCTGGTTCCTGCATCTTATTTCAATAACTTTTACAAACCGGTTTCAGTAGATGGTTCTGCACAGAAAACAGGTTCACCAGGAAAGCATTACCTCATACGTCTCAGTCTTTGTTTGCATCTATTCACAATGAGTTCTCTACATTTACATATCCGTCCACACTTCATCGAATGTTCCTGGACTTTGCTGTCAGTGATCGCGTTTTTCCGTGCTGCTGCCTCCCTTCGCTTTAGTTCCTTGCGATAGCGCCATCTAGTACTAACTGTCAGCTAGTTTAGTCATTATTTTAATTGTTTTTTGTTTTTTTTTACCATATCCCACACACTGCTGACAAGGAGATGCTTCCTCCATCATATAGTGCTATCAGCAAGTTTAGATTCATTACTGTGCAGGGGAGGATTTTGGAAACATGCTTGTGAATATTATAAGTGGAAATTTACTGCTAGCTGCTTTCTAGCTTTACTGGTCAGTGGAAAGCAGATTGCATGCAGGGATCTGATTATCATCTGTCAGATGAATATACTCCCATCTATTGGAAATTCTGTTGCTATGGTAACTCCTGAAGTCATAAACTGTTTTGCATATTTACGGTCATCATGTTCAATATCATTTTCCAAAACGACTGCAGAGAAAAATAACCTACCAAGCCCTAAACTCTCCCAGAATGTATCCTCACCTAAACACTCGTCCAGTTGGATGACCTTTTTCCATGGGGCTTCCCTCTATTGTCCACCAATGCTCCTTCCCTCAGACTATCTGGTGCTGACCATGTGGTAGATGATGCAACCTTCTAACCTACTCGCTCTTTACTCCCTTATTCCCTACTTCATCTTTACTCCCTTATTCCCTACCAGGAAAGTAGGGGGCATAGGAACCCTTCTCCTCCACATGGCTAATATCTGTGTCTAGCCCTGCACATCACTTTTTCAGTAGTAAAATTAGAACACCATGGGTTTTGTTGAAGGATCAACTCTAGAATAAGTATTTTTCTATCTCTTTTAGTATGTTTAAGCTGAATAACAAAAAAGGGGGCACCAATAAAGTAATGGGTGCAAGAACCGTAGCCAAGCAATCAAAGCAAGTCATGATGCAAGCAATGTGTGCAAGTCGTAATGCAAGCAATGTAAGTTGTCATGGTCATAACAGATCTCATAGGGCCCCATAGCAAAACTTTGTAAAGGCCCCACTCAGTTTACCAGTATTTGTGCATCATTCACTCCCAGGCAATTCAGAGTGCAAAGCGCAACACCCCAGATTTATGAATTAGAATTTCATTTTTTTACCATTTTTGACCATCGGCCTAACCAACAGGTGCTTCATAAATAGGATGCTCATTCTGACCAACATATTTCTCAATGTATAGACTAGGGTTGTACGATATATTGAAAACTCGGTACGGTTTCGGTACCTAGTGTGGTACCGAAGCTCGATACCGAGTTTTCTTGCAGTCCGACACTTAGAACATGGCGCGCGCATCACTTTAATGCGTTGCCCCATGTTCTAATATCTGCCTGCCGCGCTGCCAGGGCCCCCGCGCCCCCCTCAGATCAGCCCACCCAGGTCCCAGCCACTTAAAAAAAAAATCATACTTAACCGTTCTGGCCGCCGCTGTCCTCACTGGTTCCGCGCTCCACCGTCTTCCCTGGCGCGCACTATGACCTGACGCTATGACCTGACGCAGCGTCAGGTCATAGTGAGCGCCGGCAGGCAAGAGAGTGGAGCGGGGAACCTGAGGACAGCGGCGGCCAGAACAGGTAAGTATGATTTTTTTTAAAGTGGCTTGGTGGGCTGATCTGAGGTCTGAGGGGGGCAGAAGACACTGACCTGAGGTCTGAGGGGGGGCACAACTCGCTGACCTGAGGTCTGATGGGGGCACATGGGGGCACATTGTGTTGGTCTGAGGGGGGCCACAAGACGCTGACCTGAGGTCTGATGGGGGCACATGGGGGCACATTGTGTTGATCTGAGGTCTGAAGGGGGGCCACAAGACGCTGACCTGAGGTCTGATGGGGGCACATGGGGGCACATTGTGTTGATCTGAGGTCTGAAGGGGGGCCACAAGACGCTGACCTGAGGTCTGATGGGGGCACATGGGGGCACATTGTGTTAATCTGAGGTCTGATGGGGGCACAAGAGGCTGGTCTGATGGGGGCACAAGAGGCTGGTCTGATGGGACAAGAGGCTGGTCTGATGGGGGCACAAGAGGCTGGTCTGATGGGGGCACAAGAGGCTGGTCTGATGGGGGCACAAGACGCTGACCTGAGGTCTGATGGGGCACAAGACGCTGACCTGAGGTCTGATGGGGGCACAAGACGCTGACCTGAGGTCTGATGGGGGCACAAGACGCTGACCTGAGCTCTGATGGGGGCACAAGATGCTGACCTGAGCTTTGATGGGGGCACATTGTGTTGATCTGAGGTCTGATGGGGGCACAAGACGCTGACCTGAGGTCTGATGGGGGCACAATGTGTTGATCTGAGATTTATTATTCCTGTACTGTGACATCACTGTGTTTATTATCCCTGTACTGTGACATCGCTGTGTTTATTATCCCTGTACGGTGACATCACTGTGTTTATTATCCCTGTACTGTGACATCGCTGTGTTTATTATCCCTGTACAGTGACATCACTGTGTTTATTATCCCTGTACGGTGACATCTCTGTGTTTATTATCCCTGTACTGTGACATCGCTGTGTTTATTATCCCTGTACAGTGACATCGCTGTGTTTATTATCCCTGTACGGTGACATCACTGTGTTTATTATCCCTGTACTGTGACATCGCTGTGTTTATTATCCCTGTACAGTGACATCACTGTGTTTATTATCCCTGTACGGTGACATCTCTGTGTTTATTATCCCTGTACAGTGACATCTCTGTGTTTATTATCCCTGTACAGTGACATCACTGTGTTTATTATCCCTGTACGGTGACATCGCTGTGTGTATTATCCCAGTGCAGGAAGAGGTAAGTGGTCTGTGTCTGTGTGTTTGTTTTCTATTTTTCAGGGTCGTGAATGCAGAGGACTACGTCGGATTCGGTGGACTACGTCGGACCAGCTATTTTTTTTTTTTTAAATAAAATGGTCAAACAGGGGTCTGGGGGAGTGTTTATTTCAATAAAATGTTTTATACTTGTGTGTGTGTATTTTTTTTACAATACTACAGTTTTAGTAATTACGGCTATCTACAGACGGCCCTGATTACTAATACTGGGCTTAGTACTTGCCGGTATGGCAGGCCAGCACTAACCCCAACATCTATTACCTCGGCACCCACCGCCACCAGGGGTGCCGGGAAGAGCCGGGTACCCGCAGGACCGGACCTTCTAAATTGAGGGTCTGGCTCTGGGGCGGCTGCAGGCTGGTACCATTAGGCTGGGAAGGGCCAATAACCGTGTCCCTTCCCAGCCTGGTAGTGCCAGGCTGCCGCTGCTGGTTGTATCTGGCTGGTGAAGGAAAAAAGGGGGGGACCCCACGCCATTTTTTTTTCAAAAATGTCATTATTTTTTTTTAAAAAAGGCGTGGGGTCCCCCCTTTTTTCCACAGATAAGGGCCAGGGTGGCATTAATAGGTTCTTCTTTATTTTGGTGAGGTATCGTATCAGTATCGTGATACTTTTGTACGTATCGTTATCGAACTCAAAATTCTGGTATCGTGACAACCCTAGTATAGACACCAGACAACTGCCATAAGTACATTGATAAATTACAAACTTTCCATCTAGTACAAAGCATGCTGCCCGCAGCCACCACTAGGGGGAGCCCAGTGCATAGGAATCTTACACTTGACTGAAGTGGAAGCTGTAATCATCTGTTTGCACTGGGCTTCCCCTAGTGGTTGCTGTTTGAAAAGGCAGTGTTTTCACATTGCAAAGCAAGGAGTTTAGTGCTGGGCACTGTAGCAGTCATGTGGTTTGCCTCCATTGAAGGTACGCCACTGTAAGTCGTGATGCAAGTAATGTAAGCAAGGAATGATGCAATCAAATGATGATGCCTTTGAACCTGACTCAACACCTTCACACGTTCACCATGGAAAATAGGTACATTTTGAAATGGCAATGACCAGATTGAAGCAATCTTATTTTATATTAAAAAAAATACCCCAGGTCACAGGAAAATACAATTGTGCTCACTAGAGTTATTATTAATGTCCAACAACGGCAGCAACTGCATAGTGTTTGTATGTTCTCCAGGTGTTTGTGGGGGTCTCCTCCAGATGTTCCAATTTCTTCCTACTCTCCAAACATTAAATTCTAGATTGATTGGCTCCTTGTGGAATTGACCTTAACATTTATGTGCCTCTGAGGGTGAAATTTGACAGTAAGGCCTACGGTAACCATGAAGCCACTTAAAGGCTGGGTCTCCATCGCTTTACTTCTGTGACCCCTTCAGTTAAATCCGAGCACTAGAATAATTGCTAAAATGGTCATGGCCGGTTGAACTGAGCTTCTTCTCTTGTAGGTTGATTGGCTCCCTTTGGACTTGACCGTAGAAGTTACGAAGAAGAATTGAGGGAATTGAGTGAATATATTCTAAGAGGAACACTGGAGCTATTGCATAATTTCACGATGCAAACATACTCCAAACACTGGATGTGGACGCAGCAATGACAGAAGGGAATCACTAAGTGTCAGATGTGAAGGACCCGGACAGCAGATCTGTGGTTGGCAAGTGAACATCTGCAAACAAAGTCATCCAACAAAAAGCTTTAGTAAACATTTTCCTCCTCGAACTTTTCAAGCCAGTACAAAAAGATGAATCGAGGCTGTTCGGAGTAAACACGTCTTGTGAAGCAGCTCTTTATGGCTCATCATTAAGGGTTTTTGTTTCGAAATGTCAGAAGCACGATCGCGTTACTAAGAGATCAACCATTGTCACTACAAAAAGGAAGACGCAACAGAGGTCACCGAGCTTCCAGAGGGAACATGATGAGAGCTGTAGTTTTGCAATAGCTAGACAGTCATAGACTGGAGATCATTGCCATAGGACCGTATTTTCAGTCTGATCCACATTTTTTTTTTTTTGGATGTCACACAGACACAATCAGTACTATGGGGCAGCAAAATAGAGGACAGCACACGTATGTTATCCCTGTGCTGTCTGCATCTGTGTGGTCGAGCTGCAGATTATAGAACATGTCCTATTCTTGTCCGTTTTGTGGACAAGGATAAGCATTTTTTCCAATGGGGCTTCTGAAAAGGGCAGGATACACATGGACCGCATTTTGCAGATCCGAGATTTGCAGACGGTAAAACGGATATCATTTCAGTCCTTAAAACATTGCGTTAACAGGTGGACAGTCAATGAAAAACTGGACAATGTGCCAATGTATCACACATTCTCTGCTGGGACAAGTATAAGGCCTCATGCACAAACCACAATTTGCGGTCCCCAATACACGGGCACCATCCGTGAGGCTGCCACAGGCGGATCCAGACCCATAAAACAAGTTGTATTTTTTTGCGGTGCGGAGGCACAGAGACAAACCCACTACGGAGTGCTTCTGTTCCACACCGCCACTTTCCGGATTGCGGATCCATTCAAGTGAGGCCTAACTTTGGAGGAGACCAGGAGGGATCGTGCAAGAAACTTCATAGATATCTGCATGAGGTTCTTTCTATACAGGTTCACAATAAAGAAGAAAACCCAGATATATAATAAGCTAGCTGAAGGACAAGCCTTCGCCTGGGTATATTTAATTTATTTCATTTAATGTTTGTGTGTGTGTCGTTAAAAGATATCGAGAGTGAACTCTACAGTAACTACCCCTTTAACAGTGACCTGCATAGCAGCCCGCCCCTTAACAGTAACATCTATAGCGCCCTCCCCTTTAACTGTGACCTCCACAGCAGCTAGGTTGGCCACTGTCTTCATCCCAGAAAGCCAGACCTCACCGGCCATTCCCCCAAACGTGAAGCAGCACACCCAGTTCCCATGAACCCACACCACTAAACATGAGGCCATTCCCCCTGGCTCTGTGAAGACACAGAGGAGAAGCTGTCTGAGTGTGAGCTACTGAAAGGGTGGACATCCCTGCGTCCATCCAGGCACTGCGCCGGGCGGAGCACACGGATCCAGAAAACTGGACTGTCCAGCCTAAAGCCAGACATCTGGACACCCTAACATCAGCCTGCCCCTAGGGTGGCCAAAGGTCCGGTTTTAGGCTGGACAGTCTGGCTTTTAGACTCCCTGTCCACCGGCCGGCGCAGGGCCTGGACAAACACAGGGATGTCCACCCTTTCAGTAGCTCACGCTCAGACAGCTTCTCCTCCGTGTCTTCATGGAACCGGGGGTGTGGCCTTGTGTTTAGGGGTGTGGCATCATGGGGACCGGTGGCATGGCTTCACGTTGGGGGGAGGCTGGACAGTCTGGCTTTCAGACTCCCTGTCCTCTGTTATGTGCAGGGCCTGGATGGACACAGAGATGTCCTTTTGAACAGCTCACTCTCAGACAGCACAGTTGAAGGGGCGTGGCCTGACTGAGTTGGGGGCGTGACTTAGTGGGACCTGAGGGTGGTGCTTTTAAGTCCTTCTTTTGAAGATGGCCTCAATTACAGGTCGATGCCATAGTAATTTAGGAGGAAAGTGGGTAGCAGTGGAAGAAAACATCTTTATTGCTACTGAACGATAAATATGTGAAATTTACATTATATGAGTTAGTCTAAAACATAAGTTATAGTTATGGTAACCGGAATACCCCTTTAACAGTGTTATCCAGAGCGCTCTGCCCCTTTAAAGCAGACCTACAGCAGTGAACTGGCCAGGTTGTTACGGAAATCTGATGTGTGGAGACTAACTGCCTGTGAGCTTCTATTGGCTGATAAGGGTCATGTGACCAGGCTTCTATTGGCTAATGCATTTTTTGGAAATATCTCAGGAACGGTACGTCCTGGAGAGCTGAGATCCGTTTTAAAACCTTCCCGGACACCTGATGTACCTGTGTGCCAAATTTCGTGATTGTAGCTGCAACGGTGCGGATTCCTTTAGCGGACATACACACATACACACATACTTTATATATTAGATGCGATACCGGCAGATAGAGTGAGGGGAAAAACCAAACGGTGCAGTCATTCCATGGTTGTCAGGCGGCCATGCTGCGATCGAGTACCGCGCAGCCGTGTGGGACGAAGCTGGCTCTTGTGAACAGATGAAGTCTGCATTGCTAATGGTCATGTGGCATTGTCAATACGTGCGGCCATTAACAATGCAGACCGACTAAACGGTGCAGTCTTCATTAGTTAACAAAAGCTAGCTGTGTGCTGTATGGCTGCGTGGTACTCAACCGCAGCGTGACAGCGTCACAACCATAACACAACTGCGCAGCATGGTCGTACCCTAAGAGAAAATGTAGAGAGGTCATTACAATAGGTGCTGATTATCAGACAAACTACAGGCCCAACTGCATAAATCTGCAGGGTTACTATTTACAGTAATCAGAGGACACTGTATATACATTATATATCACACATTTAGAATTCAGCAGCACCCCCTGGTGGCTGAAACGAGATCATTGCAGGTGCAAAATACAAAAGTTTTTAATACAATAGCAGAATGTGTTACATTTAGTATAATATTTACTATCAAAAGGAATGCCTATCTCTAAAATATTACAATACAGTGCTACAGTCTAACCAGATCATGCGAGTGCTGTGACCAGCATAGTGGGCATCTAGTGGAATCACTGACCATATGTAAATTTGCCTTACTATATGAATAGCGATAAGTCTGAACGAGAAATTCAATTTGTATGTAGCGGGCGCAATGCCTGGGAACGGTGATTGCGCTGCCCCCATCATTGAGTCCCTCAGATGCTGCGTTCATTGCTGATCGCGGCTTCCAAGATTAAAATTAAGCCCTTCAGGGGTTAATCAAGTTAAAATACATACCTTAACCACTTGATTGCAGAGAGGCTGTTGTGGCCATTTTGATTGAAGACACTGAGCAAAATCTCGCATGGTGACGTAGCATCCGGCCAGACTACGTGCAAGATTTTGCACGGTTTCTGCAATCAACATGTCTGCAATGGCCTCTTTGTGCGCAAATGGATGAGCTGAGTATGTTTTTTGTTTTGTTTTGTTTTTTTACCACCATTTCAGGAAAAATAGATTCATTACCACGAAGCGCAAGGAATTTCCTCTTCGCTGTGAATCAAATTTTTCCTGAACTTTGGATTTAAGCCAATTAATTTGGCTTGGATTCGCTTGTGCCCTGAAGCCCTTACATCTATCCGCGTATCATTCTCCTTTACGCAGGGATCTCATATCTCGCTGCCATGCAGTGCATGATACAGTCGCTTCATGCAGGAGACAAGGGACAATAGCATCTACATTCTCGGAGTGAAAGAGGCTTCAGTCTTAGACTTCTCAACAGAAGCTGCATTTGAGGGATGTAGAACAAACAGCGATACTGTGCCGTAAAGATTTCCACGGCCGTCTGAGGCAAGGTCAATTTTAAGTAATGAGTTAATGCATTATCAGAAGGTAGGAATAGTTACGCATTACGTACAGATGTAGCAGAGTTAAATGTGCCATTAACTCCTTTGGGTTTCATCATTTGTGCATTATGAGACGTTTTTGAGTCAGCCCACTACCCAGAAACTGCCATATTTGATCAGGGTATTACTTTTAGCTGTGCTGTTTTCTCTTATGGTGCAGAGAATCTTCTAAAGAGATAAATTTTGGCTGCCTGGAGACGCCAGTAGAGGGAGCTAACTGCATACACATTAATAGAAAGTTCATATACAGTAGTAAGCTCCCCCTAGTGGTGACTTTGGGTTGTCAAAATTTGATAGTTTTATTCTAGATGTGAATTTGGACAGCAAGAAAGGAATTCTGACACAAATAAAGATATATGTTGTGTTTTCACAGCAAAAGAAACCTTACCAGCTGGCAAAATAAGAACATGTAAGGTTTATCATTGTCGAACTTTCTTGGTGATTGCCCAATTTTGGGTGTGATGACTGGTAAGCATTGTGGTTATTGTAATATCATGTCATCCTATGTCACCCCATGGTGCCAGACCACAGCAAGCTTTTGTCTATGGTCCAGTGATTGAACAATACAGTCAGCGTCACTTAGGGCCCTTCTACGCAGGCTGAGGATCAGGACAATTATCATGGAGGAATGTTCGTATATATATGCTCATTACGAATAATTGGCCCATGTAAAGATGCTGATCACCTGACAAACACTAGTTTGTCGGGTACAGTAGTGGTCCCCAACCTTTTTTGCACCAAGGATCAGTTTCATGCAAGACAATTTTCCCAGGGACTTGGTGGGGGGCGACTTCTGTTGGGGGGGGGTGGTCAGCGCTGACTGTTTCATGTGCACTGGTCCCTCCTGCAAGGATCTCTGCTGCACTGGGCTCTGCTGATGTCTGTCTCTATGATATTTTCAAGGTGCACATGACAGGAAGAGGAAATGCGCTCCAAGGTCATTCTCCCATTCCCTCCCTCCGATACTAGATGAAACAACTCCGCCCCCGGATGCCGAAACCACTTTTTGGTTGCAAGGTAATTAAAAAACAAAACAAAAACACAGTATGTGCTAGGACTGGAGTCTTGTAATAATGTATGAATTTCATGGTATTATTTGCATGCCCAGTTGGTTAAATGTTTTGATGAAAACCAATTGGAAAATGGTTTTAGATGAAAAAGGTGCAATATGCAGTAATAAAACATGTCCCCAGTAGTGTCCATAGCTTTTACAGTCACTTGTCAGTGGTTGCCTATGAAGTAACTATTATTCAGAGTTACTTTTGACACAGTAAATTAGTCACCAAGTTGCTGAGTAAATAATTACCCCAAAATCGAGAATTGGCCGGGCTAGAAGCAGTGATTAATTGGCTTCTTTTTTTTATTTGTGGGTTTCAAATGTGTAATATCACTAGAAATGACTGTGTTTTCACCTTGAAGTTCATTGCTCCTACTGGACACAACAATCACTTGTAATCTGTGGGGGATCCACATAGCAAGTGTTTCATTGCTTCATTTTCCTGCAGCGCCACCACATGGGAAGTAAAATATTTACACAATTTCTATTGAAATCAGTGGGCTATATCTGATCTGCCCAGTCCCAGATGTGTTCTCCAAAAAGAAGTAAAATACCGTGTTTGGAAAAAATTTTAATTTTTTTTTTTTAATTGTCCTTTTTTGCTTAAAATATGTTTGTTTGTTTTTTTAAAACTATACATGGTTGGTATTACCTCATCCATAATGATCCATGCAATAAAATAAGCACTTTTTTATCTCATATGGTGGACAGCTTAAAAAAAATGTAAAAGAATCTAAATAGATGTTTTTGTTTATTTTGTTTATATTGTATATAAAAACACAATAAAAAGCACTCAAGAAGTATCGTAAAATGGAACAAATGAAAAGTACATCTCTCCCCACAAAAAACAATCTCTCATACAGGTCCATTGACTGAAAAAATAAAAATGTTTTGGGTCATTGAATTTAGCAATACAAAAACACATTTTCAGGGGGAAAAAAAATTTTAGTGCAAAAGAAGAAAAATATTTAAAAAACAAAACAACTATACGCATTTGATACTGGAGACCTGGAGAATACAGTTATTATTTTACTTATACCGAACACTGAAAAAACATAAAACAGAATCACTGTTTTTTCACACCGTCACGCCCAAAAAACGTTAAAAAAGTTATACAATATGTTAGATGCATCCCGAACTTATGCCATTAAAAAATACAATTTGTCCTTTAAAAAAACAAAAAAAAAAACTTCCATTTCAATGGAAAAAGAAAACAGGTATGACTTTTGAAATGCGCAGATAAGTACCAAAGTAGGTCACATCCTAGTTAAACAAGGGGTTAAACAAAATAGTTGTCTGACCTGACTGAAAGATGAGTGGCCTCCTGATAAAGTACTGCTAAACGGTACTACTAAATTATAAATGCCATACAGTATCAAGTATTTGTGACATACATTGGTGAAAAATCACTTACATACACAGAATATTGCCTAAATAAAATGTTCTTCAGCATAGCAACCATATATACTGCAAAAATAATATACTGTACAGTATGTAAGTAATAGTACCACACAAGAAAATGGTACCTTACAGTGACCAAATAAAACAGACGTATCATAATAAAGTTGTAATGCCAGTTGTCCATGTCCCCGGGCAACACCCCTCTCCCAGTGGTCATGGGCTTCGGAGTACACACTGTGTTACATGACTATTGTAGCTGTCCCTGCCTCCTTATTTCTGCTCTGGCTGATGCACACATCCATAGGCCACACATAGGTGTTTTTCCCGGCTGTTAATGGGCCAGCGCGCACATGGGCTAATCTGTCCCAAGCCTATGAAAGCATTCCCTGGGGCACATATGGTACCTTTTCCTATGGGAAGGTGCAGGGGAGCACCCAGGAATTTTTTCTAGGGGGGGTCCGAAAAGTCAAAAATGCGGCGTGCATAGCTCGCTGTGGCGATTTTTTGGCCCCACCAATTCCCTAAAGCCTATCTGAGAAGACTAAATGTGCAAAAAAAATAGACTCCTCCCATTATTTTAAGCCGATCCTAAATATAATAGGCCACTCCCAACAAACACTGTACAGTTGAAATGATATAGTTGAGGCCCGGCTCCACACATCATACGGAGAGGGGAGGACGTGTCCTGGCTGCACTGCCTGCTTCACATTATACAATAAACAACAGCAGGCTACATACAGCCAGGAAGCTCCTCCACTCTCCTCCCTCCCCAGATCCTGCTCAAGGCCTCTGGTTCTCCCCCACCATTTGCCACCCGCCTGTGGCCTGCTGCCCCCCTTGGTTATCCTCACCCAGCTCTGAATCCTCCGTCTGCAAATGGCTACATAGTGCTTACATCCAGTGATGTCACCTTTGATGTAGATGTTCTATTTCCTCATCTTCTCCATTCGGACCAGACCGCCATGATGATTTTTCAGCCATCTCTCATCTCTGCAGAGATTGACAAACAGACATTAGTTTCCCACATTTCCATCATCTTCACATCTTCTGAACACCTCATCCTGCCACCCCCAATGCTGTGCTCCCGAATACTATACTGCAGAAACTGTCCCCTGGAAAATACTACTACCACACAGATAGTGCCCCCTTCAATAATTATTGGCACACAGTGCTCTAAAAAATAACTGCGGCCAGACACTAATAGTATAAAGATAATGTCCCCCAAAAAGAATTGTGCGAAGCTGATACTGTGCCAGGGTGCCCCACAAAGTAACAGTCCTCCCCAAAATCCCACCAATAGAAATAATTCTCTGCCAGAGCACAATTAGTAGTAATAATGCCCCCATAGTTTCCATACTATTAATCATGTTCCCCATAGCCCCCAGTAGTAGGAAAGCTCACAATAATACCCCCGCTTAGTGCCCGCAGTTGAGCTAATATCACCATAATGTATACCAGTATAAAATACCCCTATATAGTGCCCCAGTAAATGCCCCCATAGTGCTCCTCTCCCCCATAGTGTCGCCCATAATATGCCAGTAAAAAATGCCCCTTCTTACTGCCCCCATCACATGCCCCTATAGTGCTCCTCTCCCCCATAATTTGCCAGTAAAAATTGCCCCCTTAGTGCCAGATGCCATAGTGCCCACTATAATGTGCCAGTAAAAAACGCCCCTTTAGAGCCACCAGATGCCCCATAGTTCCGCTCTCCCCTATAATGTCCCCTATAATTTGCCAGTAAAAAAATGCCCCTTTTAGAGCCACCAGATGCCCCATAGTTCCGCTCTCCCTATAATGTCCCCTATAATTTGCCAGTAAAAAAAATGCCCCTTTAGTGCCACCAGATGCCCCCATAGTGCCCCCAAATGATGCCCCCATAGTGCCGCTCTCCCCTATAGTGCTCCCTATAGTGTGCCAGTAAAAAAAATGCCCCTTTAGAGCCACCAGATGCCCCCAAATGATGCCCCTATAGTGCCGATCTCCCCTATAATGTGCCAGTAAAAAGAAAATGCCCCTTTAGAGTCACCAGATGCCCCCATAGTGCTCCACTCCCCCATAGTGCCTCAAAATAATGCCCCCATAATGCCACCAGATGACCCATAGTGCTCCACTCCTCCATAGTGTCCCTAAATAATGCCCCTATAGTGCCACCAAATGCCCCACAGTGCCATTCTCCCCTATAGTGTCCCCCATAATGTGCCGATAAAAGAAGGCCCCTTTAGAGCCCCCAGATGTCCCCATAGTGCTCTTCTCCATGGTTGCCGCCCACATAATGTGCCAGTAAGAAATGCCCCAAAAGTGCCCCCCACAAAATGGGCAAGAAATAAATGCCCCCAGATGCCCCCAAAAAAAAATTTGAATAGCATAAAATTTCCAGATGCCCCCATAGTGCAACCCCCCCCCCCCAAAAAAAAAAATGAGCCAGTGAGAAATTGCCAGGTGCCCCCTAAATGTAACAAAACACTAAGGACGGCGATACAGATGAAAATTGAGATGAGCGCTTCCACAATGGAAGCACACATCTCATACCGCCCACTGCCACCACTGCCCACAATAAGAACCAGGGCCGCGCCATCAGTGGCGATCGGCGGAATGGCCCTGAGAGAGAAAAAATAAATAAATAAAAATGAATGGATCTAGGGGGGTCCAGACCCTTTGGACCCCCCTTCGGTGTGCCCATGGGAAGGTGCCTGAGCAAAACTTTCCTACTGTAGCTTGCCTAGTTCCTGCACAGTTGTACAGCTATTGTGTGTTCTGTCATCCAGTGCATGACCCCTGCTTGATAAGAGTATTGACCATATGCCACCTGTCCTGACCTCTGCCTGGTAAGGGTATTGACCCTGTGTTGCCTGTCTTGATCTCTGCCTTATTACCATAATGAACCTGTGCTGCCTGCCCTGCCCTACTGCTTGTTTTACTGTACTTCCTGCCCTGACCTTGGCTTGCTGTCCAACTACACTTATGCCTGTCCTCTTGGTGTCATGCAACAGTGTCTCTTAACCAGCTTAGATCAGCAACCTTAGGATGAAGACTACTCCTGGCCGTAGCAGGCTGATGACCCCTGCATAATAGTACAGATCCCCGTATTGGGGATACTTGCGAACACTTTGACAATGCCTTCAGGAGTAGCCTCTAGTCAAATCCTTTTAGCGTCCCAGCGTCCCTCTACAAAAAAAGGGTTATGTAATAACAGTACAATACAATGTGTAAATAACACTGCTATACTAATATTAAGAATCAAGGTGTCACAAGCCTCTGGCGGCAGGCCATCTGTGGCATCCCCTTCAGCAGTACAGGAAGATGTGCACTGTGATCCTGCATAGAGCACATACCCACAAGTCCAGTCTTGCATGGAACATAAAGTTGCAGGACTTACAAAATATTTACAGCACACACTGGCCTGTCCCTCAGAGTTTATTTCTGGCAGGTTCAATACACTCACAACAATCATTTGATCACTGAAAGTGCTTTGTTAGCATACATTAACTCTCTTAGCAATGAACCATACTACATTAGAAAATTAATTATTTTAGCAGTAAACCACTGGGTCACTGCATAATTACATATTACTGTACTTGTGACTGTGCAGGGTGACCGCAATAGATGAAAAAGAACAAATCTGTTACGGTAAGAAAATATAAATTACTGAGGAGACTTGACATTTCCTCGTTTGTCAGCTGTGAAAAGTTAATTGTCTCCTTATAACCATGAATTACTAAGAAGAACAGCTCAGCTCGTGGTTTAGGAAAGAGGAGACAGAAAGAGTGACACACTGAGAAATTGGTATAAATTATTTCCACATCTAATGAACCAGCTGAGACCTCATGATGTCACGTGTTTGGCTTTATGTGACTTCTGTTCCACACCATCTTGTATTGTTATGTTGTTGTTGTTTCACTATTATGGCTGTCACTATGTGACATATGTGATAAGTGGCATATTTTTATCTTATAAAGTGATATACTATCACTTTACGAACCTCTGGGACCCCCAGTGATCCTGAGGGTAGAGCGAGTCACACCACTGATGTACAGCTGCATACCTTTACAGGTTTTCAATCCACCACAGCATCCAGGCGACCCGCTGTGCAGGTAACTTCATCATGAGTCCATTCTCCTCACATCCAGCTTCTTCAGGGCCCTGCCCATGGATCCTGACTCCAGGCAGTGTCAGGCTGTTGTAAGCACCGCAGCATAAAGCTACTTAAAGGGAATTTGTCATAAAAAAATGACCCATTGTTTAAATCAAGTTTTTATGTTAAACATATGTCTTTGTAATGTTTGGCGATGTTTTTTCTAATTTTCCATGTTCCTATCTATATTTTAAAATCATCTTAAAATCTTGCAGTTTTCCTTCTGGCCACTAGGCTATAATCTCAGCTGAGATATCCTGTTTGTCAGTGTGTCAGCTGTAAAGTAATGCTGCTACCGTAAACAGTGTAATTGGAGACCAACTCACATCACAGACAATAGAATCTCCCTGTAGAATAAACAAAAACTTCAAAGGAAAAAGCCTCTCAATGCATTCTCAATAGGACTGGAGCTGTCTATTGCTGCCTATGGTCCATGGGGCTTGCTGTAAAGCATATCACTAAATGCTGTTTAGAACAGCTCAGCCAAGATGGCAGCCCCCGTAAAAATGTTCTAGTAATGAAATTTCAAAAACTATAATCAGAAAATACAAACAGATTAGAGAAAAAGAACATGTTTTATTATCTCTTTTTAATCAATAAAGAAAATTTTAGGTGACAAAATCCCTTTAAAGGGTTTCTTTGGGAATTAAGAAAACAAAATTACTGAAAATGCTTCATTATTACTTTATCATCAATACAGTCGCAAATACCTTTCATTAGTTATAATGGCTCGTTTTGTCTAGAGAGCAATCATTAGGAGAAAAAAAATGGCTGCCGTCCTATTACTACACATAAAACCTGTCCTAATCACACAGTTACTTCACAACACTGAGCTAAAGAGCTGCCTCTTCTAGTCAGAAATGATTATCGTGAATACAGCTGATAGGATCTTCAGCTGAATCTCTGTAGGAATGACGTTCATGAGGAGACATGAAGTACAGAGAGGATGGACAGGACAGACTGTGGTAATGGATAGAGATGAGCGAGTAGTGTTCGATCGAGCTGGTATTCGATCGAATACTACGCTATTCGGCATACTCGATTTCAATCGAGTATAACGGCGATGGCGCACTTAGAATTCGTTTCCCCTCCCACCTTCCCTGGCGCTCTTTTTCCACCAATCAACATGCAGGGGGGGTATGACAGGCACGCTGAGCACGCTGGCAGCGCGAAAACAGCGTCTACATGGATTGGCTGGAAAAACCATGTGACCTCGAATATTAAAAACTCAGCTCTTCCTGCTCGTACGCATATGCTGCGTGAACTTAGTCAGGGACAGAGGCTGGAGAAGGGACAGACAGGTTTTAGCAGTTGGACAGGCAGGAGCGTGATTAAAAGCCCTTACCAGGGCTACTATAGTGCACTACAGTGATAGCTTTACTACAATATACACTTTACAGAGAACGGCTGCCGTATTCAGGGATAGCTGCTGGAGTAGGGACAGAGAGAGGCATTAGTGGTGTATTAGGTGCTCTGCTACATACCAAACTATATTTGGCACTACTGTTCAGCGTTCTTTTTGGCTGAAAAACCCTGTTATATAACTAGTGTGTATATGCACCATCTGATCTGGCAGTATACGGCTGTGAATTTTATTTTATTTTTTTAAATACAGTTTATTTGGCTCTAGTGTTCTGGGTTCTGTGTGCCTGCAATACCCTTTTTGTATACCAGGTGTAAATACCCACCGTCTGTTCAGTTAGTACACGGCTGTGTACCTTGAAATATACAATATCTAGGCCATTTAATTGGCCACTGTACTGTGCGTTCTCTTGCTAAATTATTTCACATACCTGGTGTAAATACCCACCGTCTGTTCAGTTAGTACACGGCTGTGTACCTTGAAATATACAATATCTAGGCCTTTTAATAGGCCACTGTACTGTGCGTTCTCTTGCTAAATTATTTCACATACCTGGTGTAAATACCCACCGTCTGTTCAGTTACTACACGGCTGTGTACCTTGAAATATACAATATCTAGGCCTTTTAATTGGCCACTGTACTGTGCGTTCTCTTGCTAAATTATTTCACATACCTGGTGTAAATACCCACCGTCTGTTCAGTTACTACATGGCTGTGTACCTTGAAATATACAATATCTAGGCCTTTTAATTGGCCACTGTACTGTGCGTTCTCTTGCTAAATTATTTCACATACCTGGTGTAAATACCCACCGTCTGTTCAGTTACTACACGGCTGTGTACCTTGAAATATACAATATCTAGGCCATTTAATTGGCCACTGTACTGTGCGTTCTCTTGCTAAATTATTTCACATACCTGGTGTAAATACCCACCGTCTGTTCAGTTACTACACGGCTGTGTACCTTGAAATATACAATATCTAGGCCATTTAATTGGCCACTGTACTGTGCGTTCTCTTGCTAAATTATTTCACATACCTGGTGTAAATACCCACCGTCTGTTCAGTTACTACACGGCTGTGTACCTTGAAATATACAATATCTAGGCCATTTAATTGGCCACTGTACTGTGCGTTCTCTTGCTAAATTATTTCACATACCTGGTGTAAATACCCACCGTCTGTTCAGTTAGTACACGGCTGTGTACCTTGAAATATACAATATCTAGGCCTTTTAATAGGCCACTGTACTGTGCGTTCTCTTGCTAAATTATTTCACATACCTGGTGTAAATACCCACCGTCTGTTCAGTTACTACACGGCTGTGTACCTTGAAATATACAATATCTAGGCCTTTTAATAGGCCACTGTACTGTGCGTTCTCTTGCTAAATTATTTCACATACCTGGTGTAAATACCCACCGTCTGTTCAGTTAGTACACGGCTGTGTACCTTGAAATATACAATATCTAGGCCTTTTAATAGGCCACTGTACTGTGCGTTCTCTTGCTAAATTATTTCACATACCTGGTGTAAATACCCACCGTCTGTTCAGTTAGTACACGGCTGTGTACCTTGAAATATACAATATCTAGGCCTTTTAATAGGCCACTGTACTGTGCGTTCTCTTGCTAAATTATTTCACATACCTGGTGTAAATACCCACCGTCTGTTCAGTTACTACACGGCTGTGTACCTTGAAATATACAATATCTAGGCCATTTAATTGGCCACTGTACTGTGCGTTCTCTTGCTAAATTATTTCACATACCTGGTGTAAATACCCACCGTCTGTTCAGTTACTACACGGCTGTGTACCTTGAAATATACAATATCTAGGCCTTTTAATAGGCCACTGTACTGTGCGTTCTCTTGCTAAATTATTTCACATACCTGGTGTAAATACCCACCGTCTGTTCAGTTACTACACGGCTGTGTACCTTGAAATATACAATATCTAGGCCTTTTAATAGGCCACTGTACTGTGCGTTCTCTTGCTAAATTATTTCACATACCTGGTGTAAATACCCACCGTCTGTTCAGTTACTACACGGCTGTGTACCTTGAAATATACAATATCTAGGCCTTTTAATAGGCCACTGTACTGTGCGTTCTCTTGCTAAATTATTTCACATACATGGTGTAAATACCCACCGTCTGTTCAGTTACTACACGGCTGTGTACCTTGAAATATACAATATCTAGGCCTTTTAATTGGCCACTGTACTGTGCGTTCTCTTGCTAAATTATTTCACATACCTGGTGTAAATACCCACCGTCTGTTCAGTTAGTACACGGCTGTGTACCTTGAAATATACAATATCTAGGCCTTTTAATAGGCCCACTGTACTGTGCGTTCTCTTGCTAAATTATTTCACATACCTGGTGTAAATACCCACCGTCTGTTCAGTTACTACACGGCTGTGTACCTTGAAATATACAATATCTAGGCCTTTTAATTGGCCACTGTACTGTGCGTTCTCTTGCTAAATTATTTCACATACCTGGTGTAAATACCCACCGTCTGTTCAGTTACTACATGGCTGTGTACCTTGAAATATACAATATCTAGGCCTTTTAATTGGCCACTGTACTGTGCGTTCTCTTGCTAAATTATTTCACATACCTGGTGTAAATACCCACCGTCTGTTCAGTTACTACACGGCTGTGTACCTTGAAATATACAATATCTAGGCCATTTAATTGGCCACTGTACTGTGCGTTCTCTTGCTAAATTATTTCACATACCTGGTGTAAATACCCACCGTCTGTTCAGTTACTACACGGCTGTGTACCTTGAAATATACAATATCTAGGCCATTTAATTGGCCACTGTACTGTGCGTTCTCTTGCTAAATTATTTCACATACCTGGTGTAAATACCCACCGTCTGTTCAGTTAGTACACGGCTGTGTACCTTGAAATATACAATATCTAGGCCATTTAATTGGCCACTGTACTGTGCGTTCTCTTGCTAAATTATTTCACATACCTGGTGTAAATACCCACCGTCTGTTTCAGTTACTACACGGCTGTGTACCTTGAAATATACAATATCTAGGCCATTTAATTGGCCACTGTACTGTGCGTTCTCTTGCTAAATTATTTCACATACCTGGTGTAAATACCCACCGTCTGTTCAGTTACTACACGGCTGTGTACCTTGAAATATACAATATCTAGGCCTTTTAATTGGCCACTGTACTGTGCGTTCTCTTGCTAAATTATTTCACATACCTGGTGTAAATACCCACCGTCTGTTCAGTTACTACACGGCTGTGTACTTGAAATATACAATATCTAGGCCTTTTAATTGGCCACTGTACTGTGCGTTCTCTTGCTAAATTATTTCACATACCTGGTGTAAATACCCACCGTCTGTTCAGTTACTACACGGCTGTGTACCTTGAAATATACAATATCTAGGCCATTTAATTGGCCACTGTACTGTGCGTTCTCTTGCTAAATTATTTCACATACCTGGTGTAAATACCCACCGTCTGTTCAGTTACTACACGGCTGTGTACCTTTAAATATACAATATCTAGGCCATTTAATTGGCCACTGTACTGTGCGTTCTCTTGCTAAATTATTTCACATACCTGGTGTAATACCCACCGTCTGTTCAGTTAGTACACGGCTGTGTACCTTGAAATATACAATATCTAGGCCATTTAATTGGCCACTGTACTGTGCGTTCTCTTGCTAAATTATTTCACATACCTGGTGTAAATACCCACCGTCTGTTCAGTTACTACACGGCTGTGTACCTTGAAATATACAATATCTAGGCCTTTTAATAGGCCACTGTACTGTGCGTTCTCTTGCTAAATTTTTTCACATACCTGGTGTAAATACCCACCGTCTGTTCAGTTACTACACGGCTGTGTACCTTGAAATATACAATATCTAGGCCTTTTAATTGGCCACTGTACTGTGCGTTCTCTTGCTAAATTATTTCACATACCTAATTATATACCCAATATTGTATTTGCAACCAAAAAAATAAAATGCGGAGGGGGGCTAGCGAATCGACGTGGACGAGGACGGGGGCGCGGAAATGCTGTTGGTGGCCTTGTTGAAGCCAGTGGGGATACAATGCGTGCTGGTGAGGGTCAGCCAGGATCACACTTATCCAGAATCCCTGCCTTTATGGGACAGTTAAGCAGGGGGCGAGTTTACACCGCTGTTGAGGCCTGAGCAGGTTGAACAGGTGGTGCAATGGATAGCCGATAGCGCTTCCACACAATTGTCCACCAGCCAGTCATCCACACAGTCTCACTCTGACCCTCCTTCCTCCACACCTGGCCAACAGAGTCATCCACCCTTGACCCCCTCCCAGGAGCTCTTTTCGGGTCCTTTTTCAGATGTGCCGGAAGAATCCCAGGAGCTAGCAGAGGAATTTGTTTGTAGTGATGCCCAAACACTTGAGTTTTCGCCATCTCCTGCTGATGTGGACCCTGAACCAGCATCTGTTTATCATGAGCGATGATGATGATGAGACGCAGTTTGCCATCAAGGGAGGCTGTTGGAATGTCCAGTGGGCAGGAGGAGGAGCAGAGTGAGGAAGAGGAGGTGGTGGATGACGAAATGACCGACCCCACTTGGCCAGGGGTGATGTCCAGCGGGGAAAGCAGTGGAGAGGTGGTGGTCTGCGCAGCACCGAAAAAGGCAGCAAGAGGCAGAGGGATGTCCACAGGCAGAGGGATGTCCAGAGGCAGAGGGATGTCCAGAGGCAGAGGGATGTCCACAGGCAGAGGGGATGTCCAGAGGCAGAGGACAGTCCAGACAGAGTAGTGAGGCCACAGCCAGCACGGCCGAAGCTGTTCCCGGCAGCGGGCAGTCGCGTGAAGCTCCCCATCGAGGCCTCGTACTTCTGTGGTGTGGAGATTTTTTAATGTTTGTGCGGATGACAAACTGAGCGCGGTTTGCACACTCTGCCACTCAAAACTGAGTAGGGGCTCTGAGAAGAGCAATCTGACCACCTCAGGCATGCGGCGTCACTTGGAAGTCAAGCACTGGGCTGAGTGGGAGAGAGCAAACGCAATACAACCTGCGCCCGGTCCTGCTGCCACTGCCTCTTCCCCTTTGTTGTGTGCTGCCACTGCGGTCCAGACCTCCAGCCAGGACACCTCCACATCTGCCTCTGCCTCGGCTACTTTGGGGCCTTCTCCTTCAGCCTCCCCTTCCCCCGCCTCTTCGCCTGCACCTTCACACTCCTCGTCCCATCAACTGTCCATCTCGCAGGCGTTCGACCGCAGGCGGAAGTACGCCTCGAGTCACCCCCAAGCCCAAGCCTTAAACTGCCACATCTCCAAACTGCTGGCCCTGGAGATGTTGCCGTTTAGGCTTGTGGAGACGCAGGCCTTCCGCGACCTGATGGCGGCTGCCGCACCTCGCTATTCCGTCCCCAGCCGCCACTACTTTTCCCGGAGTGCCGTCCCCGCCCTGCACCAGCACGTGTCGCGTAACATCAGGCGGGCCCTGAGGTACGCAGTCAGCGCAAAGGTCCACTTGACCACCGACTCGTGGACAAGCGCTTGCGGCCAGGGACGCTACATCTCTTTGACGGCACACTGGGTGAATGTAGTGGAAGCGGGGACGGGGTCGCAAACAGAGACGGCCTACCTACCACCCCCGCCCAAGATTGCCAGCATGGGTTCTGATAAACCCCCCTCCTCCTCCTCCTGTGTCTTAACATCTCCCTCAGCCGCTAGCTGGAAGCGTTGCAGCACTGGCGCGGGGAGACGTCAGCAGGCGGTGCTAAAGCTCATCAGCTTGGGCGACAGGAAGCACAGCGCCCCAGAGGTGAGGGACGCCATATTGCAGCAGACGGAGATGTGGCTGTCGCCGCTGCAGCTAGGACCAGGCATGGTCGTGTGCGATAACCGGCCGTAACCTGGTGGCGGCTCTGGAGCTTGCCGAACTCAATCACGTACCATGCCTGGCCCACGTTTTTAATCTGGTAGTCCAAAAATTTCTAAAGACTTACCCCAACCTGGCAGAGCTACTGGTGAAAGTGCGGCGCTTGTGCGCTCACTTTCGTAAGTCTACTGTAGCTGCTGCTAGCTTAAAAAAACTCCAGCAACGCCTCCATTTGCCTGAACATCGGCTGTTGTGCGACCTGCCGACTCGCTGGAATTCCACCTATTCCATGTTGGCCAGGGTGTGTGAGCAGCAGAGAGCATTGATGGAGTACCAGATTATGAATCCACGCGTGCCTCCAACTCAGCTCCCTCAGTTTGCCAACCACGAGTGGCCATGGATGGCAGACATATGCGATGTACTGCGTATCTTTGAGGAGTCCACCAAGAAGGTCAGCAGCGAGGACGCTATAGTGAGCGTAACCATCCCGCTCCTAGGCGTCCTTAAAGAATCCCTCATCGCAATAAGGGAGAACGCATTGCACGCAGAGGAGACGGGGGTAGGAGGAGACGCAACGGAGCTACACAGTCAGACCACACTTTTGTTCTGCTTCACGGTGGCAGTTGCAGGAGGAGGAGGATGAGGAGGAGGACGACGTGGAGGTGGCTGTGGAAGAGGAGGAGGATGCTGGCGGCGAGGGTAGCAGTCAGGCTGTGTGCGTCCCATTGGTTCAGCGCGGATGGGGCGGAGAGGAGGCGGAAGAGGAGGAAATGGCAAGTGATCCTTCTGGTGGGGGCAGTGAGGTCATGCCTATTCAGAGTCTGGCACACATGGCTGACTTCATGCTGGGCTGCTTTTCCCGGGACACACGTGTTGTCCGGATAGTGGAGAACAAACTGTACTGGGTCTTCGCACTCCTGGACCCCGGTATAAAGATAACGTCTCCTCTTTTATTCCGGTAGAGGAGAGGACGAATCGATTGCTGGAATACCAGAGGGAACTCGTGCAGAACATGATGGAGATTTCCCACCCACCATCGCTGGCGGCAGAGAGGAGAGGGTCTCCCAGAGTCCCACAACATCTATCAGGCCCACAGCCACCAGGGGAACACTCTCCAAGGTGTGGGACACGTTCATGGCACCCCCTCGTGCAACTTCCATCACTGCGGGGCCCGCTATCAGCAGGAGGGACAAGTATCGGCGGATGTTGCGGGAGTACCTGGCAGACCGTACCCTGTCCTCCCCGATCCCTCGGCGTC